>CM038218.1:58974225-59322456 GCA_021442155.1 Cymbidium sinense | reverse complement strand
AGTTAATTTTTTCTTCAAAATAACAAAACTCTCCAATTGCTTTAAGCACACATTAATTGCACTGATCCCTAAGGTTAAGCACTCCAATAAGATTGATGACTATCCATATTTCCCTTTGCAACACCTTTTACAAGGTGATTGCAAAGATTCTAGGTAGCTCAAGAGCCATCTTCCTTCACTAATCAATCAAGCCCAAGCCATCTCTCAAGGGATATAGCAGCAACAACTTGGCTTTAAATATGTAACGAGTTATCCTCAAGAACACCACACACTTCCTTGCCAAATTTGATTTGAGGAAAGCTTTTGACAAAGTAAATAGGTATTCACTTTTACACCATCTCCTTAACAAAGGATTCCCTACAAGGTATGTCAAATGGGTGGAGGCTTGTATTATGGATGTGCCTTTTTCCATTGTGCTTAATGGTAACATTAATGGTTATTTCCCCTCTACTAATGGCTTAAGGCAGGGTTGCCCCCTCTCCCCCCTCCTCTTTATAGTGGCCATGGATACTTTCTCTCATCTTATGGAGATGGATGTCAACCTCAGGAGGTATGACCCTTTCTCTTCAGGAGGATGTAACACTTCACACTTGCTTTTTGCAGATGACCTCTTAATTATGGGTGAAGCTACCCCATCCACTCTCAATTTTTTGAAGCTCACACTTAAGCAACTTGAAACATACCTGGGGCTGGAAGTTAATATAAACAAATCATATATTTGCTTCTACAAGCATTGTATCAAGGGGGAAGAGCTTGCTAGGATACTAGGTATCAAGCAAGGCTCTTTCCCCTTAAAGTATTGGGGTTACCACCGCATAAAGGCCCCATAAAATGGCTCACTTCAACCCTCTTTTGATAAACTCCATGGATGGATGGTGGATGGAAGTGCAGTTCCTTTCACTAGGGGTAGGCACAACTTATTAGATCTTCAATCAGTCTCCTTTCCTATTGGTTTCATTCTTTGCCTATTCCAGATGGGATAATCAAAAAAATTTGCTCCTTTACTGCTAAATTCTTTTTTCATTCTAGGGAAGCAAAGTTGCATACCATCTCACGGGCTCGTACCACTTTGCCCAAGGAAAAGGGGTATTAATGCCTCTTCTCTCAATCTGATTTCTAAAATTAAAGTATTGTGGAAATTTTTCAAAGGAGATTCTCTATTTTCTGAGTGGTGTAAGTCAAAATATGGCTCAATTTGGAGCCCAAGTCCTTGCAGGTCATCTCCCCTCTGGAAATCGATTGTTGCAACAGCTCATAGATTTAGAGATAAGTTTAGATACCAAATTGGGAGTGGTCAGAATATATCTCTTTTCCATGATATATGGTGTGGTGGTCAGTCGTTACTTAGTTTGCTTGGATCCAATGGGTTCCATAATTTGGGTATGGGTGATGCCACGGTTTCCTCATTCATCCACAATGAGCAATGGACCATTCCCTTAGTTTTGTTCAAGCTTTCCTATATGTACTAAACTCATTCTTTCTACACCCATCCTGGGTGGGGAAGATTCTTTAGTCTGGTTTAATGCTCCCACTCCCACCAATAAGGATTTTAGGGCTGCTGTTTTTGAATCTCACCCTAACTTAAGCTGAGTCAATCAATCTGGTATAAAGGACATGTTATAAATTATGCCCTATATTGCTGGATGGCATACCTTTGTGGCCTTAAAACATCTGACATTCTAGTCAAAAGGGGTATAGGCTCTCCTTTAACTTGTTGTTTATGTCACTCCAGAATCTCATGCACATTTATTTTTTGAATGCATACTCTATGAAACTAGTAAGAGCTTTGATACCAAATGGAAATCTTCTATTACTACTCTACAGACAAATATTGAGCTATGTGGATGATCACATGCATAAAATGATTAAATGTCTCCATTATCTAATCACTGCAGTATTGGTTTACTCTATATGGAGAACGTAACAATCAGATACATACATCCAAAGCTACTCTCACACTCTCATTCCTTTAATTCTAACAAGAGTGGCTGCTAAGCTGAACAGATGGAAATCTAAATCTTCCCGGCACATGTACAGGAGATGCTTAATCAGTGGAGATGTTTTCAACCACCTTAATCCCCCCCTCACTCTTCCTCCCCTCAGTTACGGTGGACGATGATGATCAATTGGATAATGTTGTTTTGGTATGCTACTCCTGACTGGACGGCCTTCACGGAAACCTGGGTAGAAGTCAAAGATGGTTGGATTATCCTCCCTATCCTTGGATGGTAGAAGAAACCAAGATGGATTTTTTTTTGTCCTTGATCGCGATGGATCAAACCCGTTATATAGATTTGAGTCCACCTTTGCTTGCTTTTGATTTTGTCTGTGAGCTGTTGTTTTATTAAGTCACGAATTAATTTTGGTCGGTCGATGTGCGAGTCCATGTCCCTTTAAGTTGTGTTGTTATCTCTTTAGTCCATAGTTTTCTGTGTGTTTTTTTGTTATCTCTTTACTCATTATATATATATATATATATATTTTATATATTACTTACAATGTTATCTCAAATAGACATGTGATTAGTGAAAATATGAGTTCAATCGATTTGATAGTTAAAGTTTAATTTGTCACATTAAGAATTTATAAAATTAATATATGATTAGAATATTGCTATTAGACTGAATTTAGCTTAGACATATATTTCATATTGGGCTCATTGCAAGGGCGGATTTATGGTGGTGAGCGACATATGAGCTCAATTAAAATAAAGATATTTTTATATATCATATATTTTTATTTATATAAATATATTTTATAAAATATTTAATTTGTGCTCTAGATAATATTTTTTAAGTTAAAAGTTATAGATATCTGTTAAAAAAATATTAGTACTTTTAAAATAATCAATTAGTCTTATCATCATTATTATTATTATTATTATTCTTACTACGAAATTGATATAATGGCTCATCCAATATAATCAATATTATATATATATATATATATATATATATATATATATATATATATAACAATATCAAATAACCAAATTTTGTAGTAGATCAGACATTAAGGACCATTTTGGGGTCAGTTTTAATGTTTATTTATTTATTTATTTTTATATTATTTTTAAAATATATATAGTGAGACATTGTCTTACTTCTTAAATTTTTTATCTATTAAATGAATTTAAATTGATGATAATTTTATATGTGCTTCTAATCTAAGTATTGAAAGTCATGATTAAAATATTTGTCAAGTTGCTCTAATTCATCTCTGCTAAAATCAGTGAATTAATTTCAGACCACAGATAACAAATAAAAAACAAAAGCATATCATTATTAACAATGATCATATGTAAAATTTGATCTTTCTCGCCAAAAGACATACAGTACTATAATTTTTTTAAAAAATAGCTAAATTTATATAGCCAAAATTTGAAATCCATTTAAACTATTATTTAATTTATCTCAATAATTTTAATTTTTTTTTTACTCACCCAAATTCATAAGATAATATTTTAATATGATCTAAGTGAGATTTAAGTTGTGTTTGGGACAACTTTCTATATGCGGTGTAGTCTAAATATTATAGATGACGTTTGAGAAACTATATTTTGGCTGCATTTTGACAAAACTGTGATGGGAAAGATATATTTTCAAACTTCACTTGATTTAGTCTTACTTTTTTAAATAATAAATAATTATAATACCGACTCTAGCTTATTAGACAACAGCTCCTCATATAATAGCTCTATTACTATTTTTTTTCAAATAGTTGCAGCAGCTCCAAATAGATCCATAAATCTAAGACTTTGATAGCTACTACTAAAACTATTTACCACTAGTACCTATCAATCTTGAAACTTTAATTTATTGTTTGTTGTGAAAAATCGTAGAGTAAAGTTTACGCTTTATTGCAGAGTCCAAAGACATTAAATATTTGAATAATTAACGATAAAACTTGAATTTACATGAAAAACTGAAAAAAAAAGAAAAAAATCACGAGGCCTAGCCAAGTAAAATCTTCCACAGTACAAAATTTTCCGATAACGGGATTACATAATTGTATAAGAAGGCGGCAATAGGAATCAATCGACAACAATGCTATATAAATGGTTGAAAATAATTGCTGATAGTAGATGATGGTGAACAGGGTGGTGAGCGGCGGTAGTGACGACGGCGGTGATCGGATGACGGCGGGTCGACGGCAATGCCCGACGTGGCGACAATGGTCGGCCATGAACGATGATGGTGGTCGACGAGATACCCAAATATATGGTCGATATTAATTGATTGATGAGTGGCCGAATTGTTGGTGGCATCGGCGCAAGCGATGGTAGTCACGATGATGCAAAGCGTCGATGCGGATGACCGGATTATGATGGTGGAGATGGCTAAGGTAGTGGCGACCGGCATGAAGTACCGCGACGCGAGTGGTATATGTGACCAACGACGGTAGTCAGTGGCGCTGACCGGTGACGGTGATAACCGGCGGTGGTGGCTGACGGCAATGGCCGACGGCGGTGGTTGGCAGCCGACGAGGGTGGTCGGCAACCATCGCGTGGTGGCACGATTATACTTGGAGGAATTTCAAGCTTTAGAGCTCTCTTCTCTCTTTAGCTTGGTCTCCTCTCATGTGAAGAATGAAGGGCTATTTATAGATTGGAGGAGTGGTGTTTTTATAAATACATGCAAAATACGAACCACTCCTTCATCGGGCGACTCATGATGATTCCCTTGATCATATGATTTGAATGCTCAAATGAAGTCGAATTATGAGACCTTGGCTTGTTAGATTCGTCCAAGACGCTAATTGACTATAAACACCCATGTTTAAGAGTCGATTGATAATAAGCTTGATCTGGTTAGTCTTGATGAATCGCTTTTAACATCAAGATTTTCACTAGTAGAATTTTAGGATCATATCGGTCCATTTTTTAGATGATATTATCTCAATCATCCAAAATATATATGTCAAATACTTGAAAATAGCAAATTCTTCAATGAAATTTCCCATTAACCATACATTTTGAGAGAACAAATTTTCATGGGAGCACAAGATTATGATCACAAGCGATGTGACGCGGATGTTGCAGTATCGCAGCAAGATTTGAGTTATGGATCCATTCAACATTTACAGCGCAGCTGCGGGCGCTCAGCGTATGGCAGCCTGATGATGGAGAGAGCGCCACTGGCCAGCGAAGCCAGCAAAGGGCCTGAGGGTCATAAAAAGCTGGGGCCGCTGGCGCATGGGTCGCGGCGGATGATCGGGCCTATTGCTATATTAAACCTTAAATTTCATACCTCTGAGTTGGGTCAAAAAAGTTGGACCTTTAATAGTCTCCATAATGAAGAAATTTGAGTTATGATCACCACTTTGTTTTAACTGAATACATAAAACAATGGTAAAAAAAGGATCATTTGGTTGCTTGAAGTTGAAAAATATGTTTGAAAAATAATGTTAGTTTTTCTTTTATAATTTGATAAGATGAAGTTAGAAATTAATGTGATTGTCTTCAAAGTATTTTGAAAATGAAAAGTTCCTTTTAAAACATAAAATAATTAAAAAACAACATTTTCTAAAATATTTTGAGATTTACATACATAATATTTATGTATTTACAAATCTAGCATCCAAATATCAATTTTAACATATATAATACATCAATCTTCAATATCACATCAAAATATCATAATCAATCCCTTTTAAAGTGAAATGCACATTTTAAGTATAGAAAAGTGTTAGTTGAGTAATTATCTAACTTTAGATGGTGATACATAAATGCACAAGAATTGTGTGCTATCTTTTTTTTTTTCATTTCAAGCACAAATAAAGCCTGCCAACGGATTGCAAATGAAATGATAGAAACAATTAGAAATTACAAAAGAAAGAGGGTAGTTTATATGTTATCCAAACTCTTTACTTCAATTGATAATAAAATAAAAATAGAATATATATATATATATATATATATATATATATATATATATATATATAAAAATATATATATATATGAGTTTTCTTGAAGTTTTATTTATGCTTATTGAATTAGTGTAACAACTATTTTTTTTAAGGACAAGTGTTTTGATTATATATGATATGATTAAAGTATTTAACTGTTCATTTAGTTGATTTAAAGCAAAAAAATTACCTTTCTAAGATATTTTTTGGGAGATTTACATACATATCACATAATTCTTATGTATTTACATATTCAAACAAATATCAAATTTTAATATATAATACATCAATCTTCAATATCACATCAAAATATCATTATCACTTTTTTTTAAGTAAAATATATTTTTTATATATAGAAAAGTATATATATGATAGATATTTCTAAAGTATAATCTTGATTTACAAGCAACGAAATAAAACCTACGGATCAAATGAAATATAGAAAAATTAGAAAAATTAAAGAAATATGAGTAGTTTAGAGATATTACAAACTCTTTTACTTCAATTATTTGAAAGCATTCAAATACACAAAATATATATATATATATATATATATATGAGTTTTCTTGGAAGAGTTTATTTTTATTATTTATGAATAATTATAATAACTAATTTTTTTAAGGAAAAGAAAGTGTTTGTGATTATATATTGATATGAACCACAATTGATTTAGAGGTTCATTTAGTTGATTGCAAGCAAATTCTCACCTAAAAGTGACAAGTTTAATTTAATTGCTATACACAAATTTTTTTTTGTTTTTATATATAATCAAAATACTTAAATTTAATAATTATATAAATGATATTTAAATCTTTAATATTACATCAAAAATATGATTATCATTTTTTTTTTGAAAAAAAATATATCTTTTCATATATAGAGAAAGTATTATATATATATAAATATTAAATTTGAATTATTATAGAGGTACATGCATAAGAATTATATGGTAGGTATGTAAACCTTTCTTTTAATTTTAGTAGAATAAAGTTCTTACATTTAGTAATTTTTGGATTTACAACTCCTGCCTTTTTTTTTAATTTCAAACAAATGGTAGGTCTAATACATTTTATTAATTTTCAAAATAAATATTTTTTGTGAATAAGTTACTAGATGGGGGACCTTAGGATCATTTGGTTTCTTATAAGTATTTATTTGAATGTTTGTTAATTAAAATTAAGCTTAAGAAAATCATGAAATTTTTAAATTTTGCCAATATGGTATGCTTAATGATATATCCCTCTAAAATTTATAAATCAAGCACATTTCTGAAGTTAAAGCATGTATACAATCAAATTAAACGACTCGGTGAGACGACTTCAATAATGCTAGAATCGGGTCAAATCGAGCCCAAAATGAGTTCAAATCAAACCCAAAAGTTACATATGAAAACTGAAATACAACAAGATGATCAAATAACTTTGAAATATGAGGTGCTTATAAATCGAATCCGATGATACTAATCCAACGAATCTAAGATCACTCAAATCGAAGATTGTTTGAATGGTTAAATCACCAAAATATATATATGATCAAATGAATCGATATACACGTCCGATTGAGTGCTTTGGGATTTTAGCTACAATGACCAAAAATACCCCTTCGAATCCTATAAATACATTCTTGTCAGGAAGGGAAGGAGCTTGAAGCGAACTTGGGAGAAAGGCAGAGAGAGCTGTTCAAATTCATCACCACCGTTGTCGACATAGCCTATTATCACCCATCACTAACAACCAGAGCTACTATCGCATAACTGTTGTAACTTGATTCTGAAATTCCTATTATCAGAATTTTTTACATACAATCTTGTAATATCGTTATCGGGAAGATTTGAACTTTGTACTCTAAAGTAAAGATAGTAGAGTATTTTATTGGGAAGATCCGTGATTTTTCCCTCTTTGGGGGTTTTTCACATAAAATTTATGGAGTTTCTTATTCACTTTTCAACTATTTGTCTGTGTGCTGGATTTTCATACAAGCTAAAACGTGAAGTTTTATTCTACCATAACTAGTTTTTTAGCACGCAACAGTTTGGCGCCGTCTATGAAAAACATTCTCATTACATCTTCACAATGATTGACACTCTAAGTTTATGTTAAGAGTAGCATCATCTATATGATGAAAAAAATTTTACTTTGAAATAATATATATGAAGAATGAAAAAATATCAAATTATGATCTTTCAGTTCTTATCATATGCTAGGGGATAACCCTTAATTTCAAAAGATCGTTCATTAATATTCTGAATATTTATTTGATTATTAGTTCAAGAAATAAGCCAAGATTAAAGGACAATTTCAACATTGAAAAAAAAGACAGTTTTACAAATTATGATCCTTCTATCATGCTCATGGAAATAAGGCAAAGATAAGGAAGAAGCTTTGGCTATAATCTCAAATAGATGTTTTGATTTGACCTCTTCCACATAAGTTTACGTTATCGAGTAATATTATGATAAATAATCTTGAAAGAATCAAAATATTTAACCTCTTCACAAATGTTAACGTCATCAAGTAACACTTTGACAAATAACTTTGGATGAGAGTTAAAACTATTGACTTTTTCACACAAGTTAAATGTCAAATAACAACACCGACAATAACATCGATAGGTCAAAATCTTTTATGGATTTCTCCTGAAGGCACAGGAAGCCTCGATGGGCAAGCTAGAAGTGGATAAAGTCCTCACTAAAAAAAATTCAAAGAGAGCAAATGGTTGATAGTGTCTTCACTCATCAAAATCTCATAAGGCAAAGTCTTAGAAGATACATGTACATCAAAATCTAAGACAAAAAAAGACTCAAAAGATATACATTAAAATCATAGAATGTATAAGTATATCAAAAAACTCAGAATGCAAAAGCTTTAAAAGATACACATATATTAAAACCTAAGGTAAAAGCTTAGGATGCATACATCAAAATCTCAAGTCAAAACCTAAGAAATAATATCAAAATCTGGTAAAAGCCTCAAAAGGTATATGTACATTAAAAATCTCAAAACCAAAGCCTAAAAGTTTATGATAATTTTAAAACATGATATTATATAATATATATATATATATATATATATATAAATATATAAAATATATATATATATATATATATATATATATATATATATATATATATATATATATATATATATATCATAATCTTAAAAGTCATAAAGATATATGATTATCATCATTAGGGCAAAACTTTATAATACAAAAATATATACTTCTTATGTTGGGGAAAATGTCTTAATATTCATAAGATATAATATGGAGTCTTTGAAATGTATGATGCTTAACCAAGTTAGTTTCTAACCTCGAGGAAAATCGAGTCGATGGAGGTCACGATTATTATCTTAGTGGAGAACTCCGTGATTTGGAGAAAATTGAGGAACGATTGAGCTTGAATTTGGGATACACGCTACTTAAGTCAATTTCAAGCTCCATATGGGAGAGAGTCAAGGAGTGAGGTCGCCGCCATAAAGGTCAATGGAGGATTCTATGATTTAGATAAAGTTTGAAGAACGAAATCACCAAAACATGAATTTGGGATATGCCACTGTCGGCCAAACCCAAGACTAGAAGAAGGAGCCAACGAATGGGGTATCACAGTCATAAATGTTAGTGGAGGATTTGATTTAGAAAGTTGGAAGAACCTAAAAGCACTGAGCTTGAATTTGGGATACACGTCGCCAACAGTCATTTCAAACCCTATTGGGAGAACCTGGAGACAGAGGGTGCATCGTCATAAAAGTCGTGGAGGATTGATGATTTAGAAAGTTGGAAGAACTTGAAAGATAAGCTAGGGATGCACACCAATGTCGCTAAAACTCAAAGATGGGAGAAGAGCTCAGAGGAGCACACCTTTATATAGATCACTGAGAAAAGAAAAAAAGTAAATAAAGTAAGGTGCAATTTTCACTTACACTTTTGGGATATTTATACAAAAAGAGGTTTTTAAATTAATAAAACTATTGTTTTATTTGTATCTCTTTTTCATTTAAAATATATTCAATATAATTATTTAATATTATTATATATATATATATATATATATATATATATATATATATATATATATATATAAAAAAATTAATTAATTAATTAATACATAACATAATTACAAATCATAATAACTTTAGCTAAACCTATTTTTTAAAAAATTAATATATTTTTGTATGAAATAAGTTTTATCATCCAAAAAATATGTAAATGATATATCTCTAAAAATTTATAAATCAGATCTAGAGTTAAAACATGTATATAATCAAATTAAACGACTTCAATGAGACGAGTTCAACAACGCTATCAAATCGAGCTGGATGAGCTCAAATCAAACCCAAAGTGCATATGAAAGCTTCAAAATCATGGATGATCAAATGACTTCCAAATTGATGCTTATAAATCGAAGGCTAGTGATAATAAAACAAACCTAAGATCACTCAAATCAAAGATTATTTGAATGGTCAAATCACCAAAAAATATATATGATCAAATGAATTGATATACATCCAATGTAAGTCTTTTGGGATTACAATGAACAAATGTCATTTCGAATCCTATAAATGACATTCTTGTCATAAATGGAGAATGAGTGGACCAACTTGGGAGAAAGGCGAGAAAGAGCTGAAGTCACATCACATTCGCATCGCCATTAAATCCATTAACTACCATCAACAACATTATCCATAAGATAGTTATTGTAACGATTTTAGAATTCTATTATCATGATTTCTTACATAATCTGTAATCCGCTATCGGAAGATTTAAACTTTACTCAAACAAATATATATAAGCATTTTTACTGGAAAGATCATGTGGTTTTCCTTCTTTCTAGGGTTTTTTCATGTAAAGATTATTGAGTTTTTATTCATTTTTCAATTATCTGCTGTGTGGATTCCATACAAGCTGAGAAATTTTATTCTACCGAACTAGTTTTCTGGCACAACACTTAAAATAAAAATTGAATTATCATAATAAAATAAATAAAAATAAAATCATTATTTCATAAAATATACATTCTATTTTACAACCAATGAATGACACCTAAATAGAAAACATGTTTTATACAGTAAAAAAAATTGCTCGATCCATTAGTTAATTGAATGTAATTAAAATTAATGTGGATTTTAGAATCCACCCATCACTCAAATCAACGAAATTAGATGTACCACGCAAAATAAACCCAATGTAAATCGCACTGATCACATATGATGAAATTATCTTCAACTAAATAGCGGATTTGAAGTTCAAATATATGGGAACATTAGTTTCAGCCGAGCACTTTGAATTTAATATAGAATTATAAAGCATTTAAAAACCATGATATTTATTTCCCATAAAATTGTGTCATAAAAGCTGTCAAGGCATCAGGTAATAGAATTCAGATGGAATGTTCTTTCTTGTTGGTTTTTGGGTATGTTGACACCACTTAGAGATTTATATTTAGATATTTAAATGTATAAAAATAAGGAAATATGTATGAAAATCTTTTTATATTTATTTCACTACAAGAAATGTTTTATGTTCGAGAGAAGAAGATAAAGAAATGGACGAAAATAAATCTAAAAGCACATAGAAGCAATAATGGGCCGATTGGGATCACTTTTATTATTTTTTTTTTACATCTTATTATAATTTTATTTTGATTCAAAATAAATTATATTTGATAATAATTATTATTTTTAAAAATACTCAAACATTCAATGATTATTTTTGATACTTTTAAAATAAGATAATTTATTTTAAAAAATAAATAATAAAAAGCTTTAAAATATATTAAATAATTATTTTTTAAAAAATAATATGAAAATAAAAATATTAAATATAAAACAAAAATGATCTAAAAGAGGTCCCAAAGGAATTGCCCCTAGTATTGCATTACACTAGACATAGTAGCCTTAGTAGGTTGTGCAGATGCGCTATAAAAGTCAGATCTTAAGGGACTACTAAGAAGGCTTTTGTTTGCTCTTGGCTTGTTTAAGGATAGATCACATTCATGCTCATTGGTTTGTCCAATGCAAAAACAATTCATTTACTTTTAAACTATATTTTGGAAACTTAAATGTGGTTTAAAAGCAAATAAATGGAGCTTATTTAGGCCATGATTTTGCGCTCTCATGTCAAGATGCATCAATTGCCATCCAATTAAATTCCATGTGTTTGTTTCTGGACAAATAAAACTAATTGATATCCTTCTAGTATTAGATTAGACGAGAGTTGATCTATGGGGAGTGCAATCAACAATAGAGGAGCCATTATACATAGATCAAAAGATTGTTAAGGTCATTTCTAGAGTGTCATTAGTTGAATGATAAAACCAACAATCGAGCTTATTTGGTTAATCCGGTTCGATTTTCATGATTATTGTTTGGTTAATTTGTGTCTTTGTTCGGTTTTTTTTTTTCGATTTTAATTAAAAAATTTCGGTTTAACCAAAAAAAATTGATTAAGTATTTAACTTTCCGCCCGTTGCCCGAGCCAGACTTGTCACTGAGTCGTCCTGACTTTGAGTCCTCAACATCGAAGAATCCCCATGATCCCATCTCATCTCTCACACCATGGTTGTTCTTTGTTGTGGTTTGTTGATGAGCTGTGTTGTATGACTTTATCTTTGTTATCGTTGTTGATTGTTTTCCGCCTGGACCGCTTCCTTATTTCTTTGTCAGTTTCAATTTTGATGGAGCTAGGGTTTGAAGTTGAAGACTTGAAGTTGATGTTTGATGTTTCTACTTCTAGTGATTGAATTACCATTTGCTCATATATTTATGCAAGGTATATTGGTAATCCAATGCCTACTTGTTTTCAAATATGGATGACTCATGTCTGAGTGGAAAATGCATTTTTTTTTTTTTGTGTTCTCGGTTGACTGAAAATAGGATATTTACAAAAAATTTTCAACCCTATTGCTTATAAAGCTTGAATATGGAAGTTGTCTTCAAACATATATATATATATATATATATATATATATATATATATATATATATATATATATATATATATATATATATATATATATATTGCACATTTGTTAGTTGAGTCATTTGGCTTATGGGTTGGTCTTGGATTTTATAATTATGATGGAACTTGAAACTTGGAAGAATGAATAACTGATTTTTTTTATTTCTTTGGGTTGCCGGCTGGCAGTACCGAACTTTTTCTGATTTTTTTTGTAAAAGGTTGAAAGCATTGTGATGTTATCAAGTCGAGAGCATATAGAATTTTTCCTGATTTTTTTGGGAAAGGCTGAAAGACTCATTAAATCCTAGTATCCTACCATGTAAGCATCTACTACTAGTGGTAGTGTATGTCTTACTTGTTTGTTTTCTTATTATCATGCTAGCATCTAAGTATTAAATCCTACAATATAAGCCTTATGATGTTATTTTTTTTCCTCTTAGTATTTTTTTATGCAACAATGCAAGTAATATTATTGGGACGGCTTTAATGCAAATAATATTTAATGATAATGTTGAGAAATGTGGTATTATATGATAATGTTTGGGATACATTACTTGATGGAGTTGATTGAGAATTACAATTTATAAATATGAAATAACACTATTCTTATATATGATGCATGTCATTTTTCTTCTCAATATTATAGTATACAATCATTCTTTAATTGAAATAAGTTTTGTTGATGTAATTTATTAAAGCATGCTTTACTTTTTCAATATTGTTTAGATTTTTTTTAGAGTCTAGACACATGCCACAAGTTGGAGATAGTTCAAATATTATTAGTTCCTCCAAAACTATGATCACTACTCAACAAGTTTAAGCTGAGATGAGAATGAGAAACCACCAATTGCAAAGAGAAAAGAAAAACTTTTAAACCTAGATCGAGGTTTGGGATCACTTTGTGAGATATACTAATGAGGAAGGAGAAAAATGAGCAAATATAATTATTGTAGAAAGTCATATCACAAGGATCCAAAGATTAATGACACTTCAAACTTAAGGGAACTTTTCTTTGTGTCAAAAAAAGAACTCTCTTAATAATGAACTAAATCAAATTAAACTAGCATTGCAATTTGGTGTTATAGGCGAAGAGGTTTGTGCAAGCCTTAAGGCATGGAGATTTGACCAAGAAAATATAAGAAAAGCTTTAGCAATGATGGTTATTGCCGATGCATTGCATTTCAAGCATGTAGAAGGTTGGGGGTTTAAACATTTCATATCTCAGTGTCATCCAATATTTCAAATACCTTCACGATGGACATTAACATGTGATTGCTTTCAATTTTATCAAGATGAGAGAGCAATTTTAAAACATTTATTCAAGAAGTCCTGCCATAGAGTTTTTCTTACTACTGATACTTGGACATCCATTCAACAAATTAACTTAGTGTAATACATTTGATTGATGATGACTATAAACTCAATAAAAGAGTTATAAAATTTTATCCTATATATAGTCACAGGGGAGAATTACTTGGGCAACAAGTTGAGAAGTATCTTGTAGATTGGGAGATCGATGTAATTTTTACTGTGATAGTTAATAATACAAGTTCAAATAATGGCATCATCACACACCTGCAAAAAAAATTTGGCAAGAGAGGAGGTAGTATTCTTGATGGTCGCTTCTTACATATGAGATGCATAGCTCACATTATTAACTTAATTGTGCAACATAGGCTGAAAGAGATATGTGAATCATCATCATGTTCGAGGAGCAGAAATACATTCACAATCACCGCGCAAGGCTACAAAATTTAAAGAATGCATTGAAATATAAAAATAAAAACTAAAAGCATGTTATGCAGATAGAATTCCACATTTTAATGTTAAGGCGCAAGTTGGAGAGAATTTTGAAAGATATGAGAGATTGACACTTAATTTAAATCAACTAGAGAAGGAAGATGAGGAAGGTCATAATGTAAAAGTGTTTTAAGTAATAATGATTGAATAATGTTAGAAGATTGCTCCCTTTCTTGGAAAAATTTTATGAGCTCACTTTAAGAATTTCTGATTCTTTGTATGTGACATCAAATACTTTTTTTTTCATGAAATTGTAAAAGTTCTTTGTCTTCTTTAAATTTGGCAAATGGATGGTGATCCAAATATGAGAAATATGACTTCCAAAATGATGACAAAATTTGATAAATATCATAGAAAATGAATTGATTATATATCTTGTTGTTATTTTAGATCCCGTTCTATGTGTAGAGTTTCGTTATGGATATGTATGAAGGGTCTGATGGTGTTGCTCTGGCACAACTTATTAGATCATCATTCCATGATATGTTTCGTGATTACAAAATAACAATTATTGGTGAAAGCCAAGTAGAAAGTGATCTCCATGAGAAACAATTTTTTTTCTAAAGAGTCTAGTGTTTTATAACTGCAATCTTCTGGGAGAAGATATTCAATGATGAGAAATTCAAAAGATCTAATTTTTAAGGATGATCTAGATAACAAATCGGATCTAGATAAGTATTTGGATGAGAAGTCCGAAGTCATGAAAGATCATTTTGATATTCTAAATTGGTGGAAGGTTAATGCACCGAGATTTCCTATTCTCTCATACATGGCTCGTGATGTTTTAGTTGTTCCAATTTCTAATGTTGCCTCATAACGCTTTTAGTATAAGTGGTCATTCTTGATGCATTTAGATGTTCATTATCCCCAAAGATTGCACAAGCTATAATATGTGCACAGGATTGGATGGGAGCAAAATAGACCGTTAATCCAGTAAATGTGGAAGAAAATATTAATGATATTGACAGATTTGATGAAGGTATTTTTATGCTTAAATTTACAATTAGTTATTCTTTTCAATCTTATTAATTTGAATAATTATTTATTCATTTGTATTAAGATTTAGCAAAATTTAGAAACACAAACTTCTGGCTTGACTTATGATGTCGATTCCAATATTGGTTATAGACTTTCGATTTTCTCTCTTTTGCTTATTACTTTACTTATTCACTTGCTCAGTTTGCTGTTAGTTTATCTTTTATTATTATTTTTTTGCTTTCATCTCTTATAATTTGTTGTTGGATGGTAATTTGTTGTATATGTTGGACTTTGGTTTTTTTTATTTTTTTACCAATCAATATGACAATGTAAGATTTTATTTTAGCTATTATGTTGGAAAAGCTAGTTGTTTGCCTTTATTTCGACTGTAATTCTTGGTGGTTTGGCTGGATATCTTGCATTTGCTGGTTTGAGCCGCTTGGCTATTTCCTATGGTCTCATGTATGCATTTTGTCTCTAAACAATTTACTTACATGCTAATGAAATACTGAATTTATATGCAAGCTTTTTTAAGGTTTAGGGGTAATGATAGCAATGATGAAATGATCAATGTATACATTCTTAAGTCTTAAAGGCTTAGAGCTGGTGATTTCTCAAAATTATTGATGCATATTTTTTTGATATTATACTTGAATCTTGTTAACCAAAGATATTTTAAAGCTTAAGTATATATATATATATATATATATATATATATATATATATATATATATATATTGTTTATTTTGTAGATTTGAAGCCTTTGGAGACTTGGAGTGCCTGAAATTAAAGATTTCAAGGAGAAATGCTTGAATGTTTCAACATGATATTTCAAGTTTACTCAAATTTTACTTAAATGTTGTCACTTGTCAGTTATCAATAAATATGAATCATGTTCTACTCTATATTTTTTCTCTTTTTTTTCTCTTTTTTTGTTAGTAGTTTATTTTCTTATTTGTTGTACATTAAATTGTATCAATCTAGAAATCTCTTTACAATATGTATATATTTAATTTAGTTAATAAAATTTCCCTTTTTTTTGTTTATAACTTTGAAATCTTTATTTTTTTAATTTGTGTTATTCGGTTTATGAAAAAATCGAATAATAAACCAAGTGTAATTTTATTTGGATCGGTTTGCCATTTTTTGTACTAATTTGGTCGATTTTTTATAATTTTGGTTGATTTATTTGATTTGACCAAAACAACAACCAATAAACCAAATGATAATGCACACTTAGTCATTTCCATATTTTCTTATATATAAGTTTTATATCTATCTATTGGGCATTAACTCAAAAGTGCTAATGACATTAAATAAAATTTTAATTTAAAGTAATTTGCATATCCAAGTAATTAATTTATGCAAACTTATTTTATTTTATATACAAGGAAATTTTTTGATATGACATTTTAGTTTAATATCATCTAAGAAAAATATGGGTGATTGATAAGGTGACATCTTATGATATCAACTATAAACCCATTCAAGGGCAATAATCCTAATGCTATGTATCTACTATATGATATTTTGATCAAATCATTTCACCATAAACACAATAAGTTAAACTATTGAGTTCTAGGGGCAATGGCAAAAGCCACCACATAAACAAGATTGAGTAGGATACACTCAAAAATTAAAAAAGCAATATAAGGTTAATCTATCTTCTTTAATTTCAAATGATTGTTCTAAATCAACCTTTCATGCATGCCCCTTCTTAGGTGGGTGAGACATAAGAAAGGAGAGAATATGAGTTGCTACAATCAACACTACGCATTCATCTAATTTATCTCAAATAAACAAATGGTTGAGATGCAACATCAACTAGATGAGATGCATGTAAAGATAGCTCAACGGGATGATATTATCCGAGCAATGAAAAAATCATATATATAGTGCAAGCAGAGCTCAGTTGAGCTAGTGACAATATAGATGGGAAGATTCACAGGTGATTCTAGCTTTTGTGTGATTGATGCACATACACAAACACATATTTTTTCTAAGAAAATTACACTAAGTTTCTCGCAGTGCTTACTTTAATATCTTAATTATGTATTGACTAAATTACGACATTATATTATCGGAACAATATAAATATACAATATATATAATAATCTCTTATAAAAAACAGTAAAATTACAGCCTTACAAATATAGCTAACTAAAATATATGCTAATGCAAAGAATATTGCTACGTTGTCATATATAATGCCAAATATATTTTTAGTACCGCCAAATCAATAAAAAAAAAAGAATCATTGACTTAAGACTTGCAGCATAATATCGATCCATATGAAGCTACCTAGATACTCACAATAAGAAAACTATATGTCTTCTTGATGGCGACCACAACTCAACTTCAAAACCAAAGCCAAAAGGATAAGTCCAAACCAACCCCGTCATATTACCTCTGTAGCACATGGCTTTGCCATCAGAGCTTCAGGGCAGCTTTCTTATCCTTCTCTTTTTGGTCTATTGCTAACTTAAGGCTTTACTGTTTTTTCAGTTGGGATCTCTAAGCTTTATTTTATATAACTATTTTAATAAAATGATATATAATAGCTCTATCATTCTTCCCATCGCTCTCTTGTGAGTCACCCAATTCATCTTCTTCCTAATCTAACTCTACTATTTTTTCCATCAAGATTATTATAATACTCAGATTAAAAAACAATCAATAATAATTAATACATATTTCATGATGATTATACTTATCTAACTTTCACCATTAAGGTTTACGAAGGACTAGTAGAGCATTAAATTCTAGATAATCAATTACAAAAACTTCATACTAACAGAAAAAGCTTTATAAGACAATAAATCTCTTAGTCATGGGTCTGACAAATGCATTTATTTATACATTAAAGGGCTGCAAAAGCTTATCATAGGTTTGTCATCAATTTTATATTGGAGGGGTAATCAAAAGAGTCGATGAAGGGTGATGAACAAACATCGAAATCATTTGCAGCTGTGATTTGTGAATAAAGAGAGTAAAAGGGTTTCTGGCTTTGCATGCGATGATCAGGTCAAAAAAGTGAGAATCATACTTTTTTTTAATTAAAAAATTAAAAGTTTAGGTTTTATTTTTTTATTTGTTTATTCCCACAGGCTCATAAACAAAAATTTTCAAGTATGTTATTAGTTGCTGTTTTTAATGATTTCAAGGCCCAATGGTAGCTGGAACTGAACACAAATCGAGATTAATATATATAAGAAAATCTATCTAAAATGATATAATGAGGTAATCACTTTATGCTTATCACTTTAGCATGCATACATCATACAAATATCAAAAACATTATCACTTTTTGTATGCGATATTTTAAAGCTTATATATATATACCATTTCACTTTGATAAATTATTTCAATTAATTTAAATTAATTCTTTTATTTTTAATCAAAATTATTTAATTGTCGATAAGATTAAATACTAAACAAAATAAAATACACAGTTAAATATTTATATATTACATGATAATTTAAGAATACAATCATCCTTATTGGTGACATAATAAGAAGTTAAAGAGAGGAGTGTCAAAACTAAAAAATCTATTAAAATAATTTAAATTATTATTCATTTTTTTTTTAAATATATGCTTATTTGCTATAATCAAAACTAGTAGAGTTAAGACTAATCAAATTAATTGATTAGTAAGATGTATTCAAGACTTACTCGAACAACTACTTAACAAAGAATGAGAGCTTTGGTTTCTTCTCATCGAGATAGGAGCAGAAAAGAGAGATTTTGTGGATCACTTTCGATAAATGCGGTAACTCGTAAGGATAGACTATTCTATAGTTATAGCCTATTCATCCACAATATGTACAAGAGTCAGTTGCTTCTGAATCGTAAAATATTTGCGCTATGATTGATATTTTTCATCTTTGTCATCATTTGACATACATCTTAAATTATGAAGTGATTTTAAAAAAAACTTGATTTTGATGAACATTGATTTAAACAAGTTCAAATTAAGTTTTAATGTATAGTTTTTCTTGATCTCTAAAATCATTAGCATGAAACTTATTTGTAAAATAATAAATATCATCAACTTTGAATAATTAATATCCATTTTGATGATATGAGGTTAACCTAATAGTTCATTCTGTAATATTGCTCAACTATAATAATGTTATTTCTATAATGAGACCAACTACTATTTAGAGTAAAGAATACAATCTTCCTTTCTTAATTTTTGAAGGAATTATTTGATTGTTGATATCAACTACGTTGCATTCAAAAAAATATTGTGAATTTTTATATAAATTTCATTAATTTTAATGAATTTTCCTCTATAATAACTTTTTGGCAATTTTTTTAAATTAAGTATGGTTAGAATCTGAATTAGGTAATTAAATATTAATAAAAAAAATTTAAGAATATGTATAGTCGCCTATGATACACGCCCACGCCGGTTCGACGTGGGCCGCGTAATGCATAAAGGCCACGCCCACTAAATTGGCAAGCTCAGACATCCCTACCGAAGTTAGTGGGCGATCACTTAGATAGGGAGCTCGCCCACTAATCTCGACCGCCCCGACATACCGACCCTATCTCTTTTTGCTCCATTCGCCGAATCCTTCCTCCGCCAGAGCTTGATCAAACTCACCGCCACCAGAAGGCGTCCTCCCCCCTCTGAACTTCCCTGGCCGCCGTAGATCTGACCGCATTGTGCATCTTATCCGTATTCGATAGAAAATTAATGTACATATGTTTTTTTCTCATGTTCTTCTTTTTCGTCTTCTATTGTGCTCATCTATATGTTTCTTTTGTGATTTGATGCTAAAATTCAAAAAAACATATATCTATCTATATCCTCCCCCCACCCACCACACACACACACACACACACATTAAGTTGGTAGACGATTAATATGATGATTAATACTCTAATATTCTAATACATTAATGAGTCAACTATTGAAGCATAGAAAAATTTGGCCATATATTTGTTGTTTATCTTATTAAGGGTATTCTTTCTTTAAAACCTAAAAATAATGACCGCAGACTAATTATAGTTTGGACATATTGAACCTATTGAATACATATTCAATTTAACAAGCCTAAGATAATTTTAACTTACTAATATATTTTTCATGTGTAATACTCATCCTAAGAATCTCCTTTGTCTCATTAAGAGTGCTTCATGTCAAACTTCTTCAATAATATTGCTTTGGTTTAATGATCTTTCTTTGATTTTCTTCTATAATCAACACGCCATCTTCCTAATGAAGAAATATAAGAGATCCTTAGTAATACCTTTGATATAACAATAATGATCAATGTTGCTTGTAGTAAACCATAGTGCTTGAACCTATTAAATTTATGGTACATTATCAAGAAGTTTGCTTATAGTAAACTCTTATTCAATTTGTAAACTTTTTTTACTCATAATTATAATCAATATTTTTCAACAAAATGCCTTGTAATCCCATCATAACAAAAAAAATTTTAGAAAGATTTACATATCATACAATTATTCGCATTTACATATCTAACATTTTTATGAATGGAAGTTTTTTGCTTTGGGAAAAAATTATGATTCAAATTGGTGTGGATCATGGAGTAATATATTTATCATAGAGTTATCTCCATATTCCCTTTGAGATAAATCTTTTCTTTGATGTATCTTAACACTTATATTTGTAATATTTTTATGTATGATGGAAGCACCTCGCGCGCCATCGACATAGACATGCTAAGGTTAAGGAGGCTACACTGAGAGGTTCATCCTAGTATTCTCTCCTACGTCCATCATGACATCGTAAGTGAATTTTTTTTTAGAATGGGTTACACCGCTACCTTTTATTTCTATGTGGACTTAGATTTTTTTTTTGAGCGCACTTGGTGCACACTTGCTTATGGAAGGAGCCCATTACATGCAAGATTCATCCGTAAAAGGGTTCAGTGAGTCGCCACGCTTCATCCAAACATCATCACACCGCTTGGTTGAGATGGTCTTCACAGACCTTCCACCTAGGATAGACGCCCGTGACGCGGCGATCCGACTACGGTTGATAGATATCGCCCATGGATTCAAGGAGAAGAGATGGTGCCGGCGACGATTTAATTATGGGATGACACCCTTACCGACGCGGATGATTATCAATCCGATCACCCACCTGACGGATCGCTCGTGATGGGTCACACACGCATATATGCATGCCAGGAGGTGGCATTTTTCTGGTGGGAGTTATACCACGCCCGTGGGAGTTCACCACTTGTGCTTATATTTTATTTCGACGTACGCTTACTTACGTTCGAGAGGTCCACCTGATTTACCACTCTGACACTGAATTCCTTTAAATGTTCTATAGTGGAGCAGCTTTTAGCCAAAATGACGAGTCAGCACAGGCCAACATGACGGCTCCTTGATTTGGGCTTAAGTATATACATGCGGGTAGATCAACTTTACATGTTCCATATCGCAGAGCTTCTTGGTCTTTTTGAGGTATGTGTTGTTAATTACACTTTCAATTATGTAGCTTATATATATTTAAACTGTGAGATAATGAGTATGTTATGATCCAATGATGAATGTTAAATACAAATGAGCTATGGCTGCGGCAAACACAGGGACCTGTAACACTTTAGTTTAAATATTCAGAATGTAGATTATGTTTTAACATAATTTATTATGCGTGATCGGAGTGCATGAGATCAAAGACATCTATCGATACAAGCTCGCTCATATGTTATAAGACGAGTCCTCTTATCACCGGAAGAGGATTAAATTTCCAGAGAGGCCGTCTTATTCCATAGATGTAAATGACCCTGGGTGGTTTGATCCATTTGGGTAAAGCGATGCCGAATGGTTGATTACCACCACACATTGTTTTGGAGAGGCGAGGATTGCTTGCCGAGGCCTGGGATGATGTGACAGAAGATATCAACCAAGCATCGGGTTCACGGGCTTATTATATGGTCGCCCGACAGATCCTCCACCACTTACTAGGAGCACCGGAGTATTTATGTAAGTTCATATAAGTAAATATTCAATATTTAAAAGTAATTTTACATTCTATTTTTTGAGTATCACGGCAACTCTCGACATATTTACCATACTTTGTGGATAATCATATGACAATGGTGTCGATAGACCCGAATGTAATATATGACAATATTAGGTATGCGCATGGCGCATACCATGACCGAGTGTAATACTCTACCCAGGTCCTTTTAATGATCCAGTCCTTCTATATCATATGATACGAGAATTTGACCAGATTTATGATGACACCGCCAGGATCTTATAGAGGGTCACCATCACCATGTGTAATCGCACGCATAACACCGAGAGTTATTCCATGTAGCCGAGGAAGACAGTTGTCACGGTATAGATTTAGACGATAGTATACTTTTTGTCTGTATATTTTATTTATCTTCATTACAAACTGAGAAATATTAACTTTGATTATGTCATAATGAACTTATTATTTATACATTTAAAATGAATTGGTTAACTTCATATGATTGTCATCCATTAAATTATTATCAACTTTATGCCATTCTAACCATTTCAAGCTCTAAATCATGACGCTGTATCTCATAATAACGCCAATCTATGACCGGCTTCAAAAAAAAATTTAACTGCCGCCGTCATAGCGCTTCGATCTCAAGCTGATTAAGAATCGGCCGACTGGTCGCCATTTAATGAGTACTTTCATTTACGATACGCACGTCAACCGACGTGGTGCCCACCAATGAAATTATACTATTCTTAAATTTTTTTTAATACTTAATTACCTAATTGATTCTAACCATACTTAATTTAAAAAATTGCCTAACTTTTTTGACTTCATGAATTTTTCTCCTTAATAATTTGTTTGACTTAGGTGTTGATTTGGCCTCATCTTAATTCTAACTTCATCAGTTATAATCATTTTTATTCATTAAATTTGAACTATAAAGTAAGAAAAATAAAATATTAAAATTGTACTTTGTATTTCTTTTTCAACCAACCAAAAAGAGTGATGTTATTTTTCACTTAAAAAGAAATTGCATTCCTCCTTAGTTACTTAAATAAATTTTAATTTTATTTCAATAATTTTGTGAAATTATTTTTTTTTTGTAATTTGATTGTTGTATGGCTATATTAATTTGTTCATTTTTTATGCATTTAAAAAATAAAGAAACAGACAAATTATGCCATGAACAATATACCCCACAAAAATAATATTAAAGTATGTTTTCCTTTTCTTTTGAAAACACTTTCATCCGCATATTCAATAATACAATACATAAAAACGAAGAAAACAAATATCAACATAACTTCATTAAAGAACACATTTCATTATCACGTTAAAAAAAAATGATTCCATCTTATTTTCTCAACATATATTTTTTTTTTTTTTTTGCCCAATTTCAGGAATATATTCTATAAATACAGCATCAGAATGAACTTCTTTGGTACAAATTTAGCTGGTTCCCCACTCAGCAATGGCGGAAACCAATATTTCATTGCCTCTCAAAGAGAGAATTACTACGAGGAACAACGCGAAGAGGCTCGCCGAGCTCCTTATACTGTCCCTCCTCCTCGCTCCTCTCGTACCGCCTCTCCTCTCTCCTTGCAGCCCACAGCTTGGTCTCCCTCATAGCCTTCTTCTGTGAAGCCTGGTTCACCTTTGTCTGGCTTCTCTACCTCAACGCCAAATGGACACCGGCGATCTACAAACAAATCCCGATCACCTCCTCAAGCAGTAAGCAAAAAAATTCTCAGATTATTAGCTCTACTGTGATGAGTTTATATATTTGACGTAAATAAATTGTAATTATTATTAACCACTATTTATTTTTCCTCTTCCATTTGCTTCTCATCGTTTTTTTTTTCTTCAAATATTATCTCTTTATGATTTTATTTTCTGGATGCCTATATTTCTAGAAGGTTACCTATGATTTTCTAATGAGTCATATTTTTCTAGTGAAAAATATATATTAAATAATTTTTTTGGGAGATATGTTTTGAATTTTTATTGCAAAAATAAGCAGAGGTATATTAATATGTGCTTGCTTTGTTCAAAAATATACTAGAATTTTAGGAGGGCACATGACCCCAAATATCACGGTAAAATACAAAAAATTAATATATGCAAAGTTCAGATATAGTATTATGTTCAGACTTCAATAATATTGTGCTATGTATCAAGTACACAGTATGTATATATAATACGTAATATATGTATATAATACAAATTATATATACATACATGTTTTATCATATAATATTAGAATAATGTAACTATATTGAGTTCCACATAATAATTTCTCCAAAAATACAATCGTACATGTATCAAATAATGAAAGGTCAAATTTGTCGAATTATATATGGAGTGTATCCCTTACTAACTAAGTTTTCCAAAATGTTTCATTCTAGAAAGTCGTCCAATTAAAATTAGCTTTCAATTTATGACCAAAAAAAAAAAACATCAGGATAAGACTAATTTAGTTACATGTATTATTGATTTCATGCTTCACATGCTAAGTAAATAATTTATATTTGTGAATATTTAACACATTAGCTATAAATTTTAATTAAATTTATCTTTTAAAATTATTTATAGTGCTTAATAATTTAGCTTTATTCAAGAGAAAAATAATAATAATATATATTAGTATTTCTCCCATGTTGATAAAAAATATTTCAAAATATCCCAACGATTTTTTTTATAAAAATGTAAAAATATTGAATACAGATTTGATTTGATAAGGAACTTCCACCGATATTTTATTCTGACTACCCTCAGAACCACCAATCATTATATGAATAGATATCGCTACTATGGCCGATTATCCCAAGAAACCGCTCGCATTTACGACATTATCTTCTCACCAATCACTTACTTTCTTTAGCCAGTTCCATTGGATTCTTTATGTCAAAATTCATGCACCATTTATGTATTTCTCAACCACCAATCATCGCCAAGTGAATCTTGACTTTTCTAAGATTGGAAGGTCATTAAGGTAAACCTTATTTCTTAAATTATATATTTTAGATTAAGGAGTTAATACTCATCCAACTTAAAATGTAGTTTATAAGAAGATGTTTGATCACTGCATTTAAATAAAGAAAAAATACAGGATCTAACTTTTTTTTGAGTGTTTGATAAGGTCTAATTAAAATTCCAATAACGTTGTAGAGTATTTGAAATCATTAGAATGATCGTTTTATCAGGTTTGGATGAATTATAAATCTGTTGATAAGTATAAAGTATTTTGATTTCTGTGCATCTTGTCTTGGTGGATTCGATCGTCGGTAGTGCCTCCGTAGCCGTAATGTCTGAAAATACTTTACATTACATTTATTTTATCCAAAATCGTTTTTCAAATAAGTTAAAATAATTTAAATACATTGTATTCTTTTTACAATACATTTATTTTACACCATATTTTTTTTTGAGGCAACCAAATATTGTATTATGTTTATATTTATGTATGTAATTGAAGATGTCATCTTTCCAATGTTAATCATAATTTAAAAATATGACATAAATAAATTGTATAAATAAATTTAAATTCTAACAATGAAAATACTATATATATATATATATATATATATATATATATATATATATATATATATATATATATATATATATATATATATATATAATTTATGCATAGAAAAACATATATAATTTGTTTAATATTGTAGAAGGAGTATCAAGAGCTTTGCCAAAGGATAGAAGATGCAGAGAGAAGCCATTTCCGGCCTCTTGAAAGAGACGATTTTGCTGAGTTCTCTAACATTGAGAGAGGAAACCATGAAAGCATAGTGAAGGTAATTAACTAACCTTTAAACATTTTCTCTACTCTCTCTTGAATTTCACTATCTATATTTTCTTTTAAAAAATTACTTGTTATTTAAATTATTTATTATTTAGTTTTTTTATTTCCATATTTGATATTTAATTACAGAAGTCTTTGATTTTTTTTTATTTTTTTTTTAAGATATTATGTGAGAACAAAGATGGGAAGGGTGGAATCCCACATTTGATATACTTGTCGAGAGAGAAGAGGCCAAAACATCCACATCACTTCAAGGCTGGAGCCATGAATGTTCTGGTAAGCAAATATTCATTACATATTTTTATATATTTTATAATAGGACTATTTTAATTTGAGCTTTAATAACAATTAAATTAAAAATTAATGATTAATTATTAAAGTGTAATTTGAATTTATATTTTTTAGTTGTTGAAAAAAAACATTCTATCAACCTTTTAAAAGCTAAATATTAAGATAAGTATTTAGTTACTTTTTTTAAAAAAATTCATCATTAAAATTTCTTAATTGCACGTATAACTATGTAATGATTACAAGATTTAAAAAAAATGATTAAAGATGCTATTTTAATCATAATTTTCTGTGTTCAGCATAAAATAATGATTCTCAAAATACTTAAAATTAAAATAAAATGTTTTATAAATTTATGAAAGCATCAAACATATTCTAAAATTTAAAAATTAATAGCTAAAATAACTAATTAGCATAATGTCTTCAATGATATAAAATCATACAATTATTATTTTAATGTTCAAATATATTTCAATAAAAATTAAATCTGATGATCTATATTCAAAAAAAAAGGTTATGTTATTTATTTATTTCATGTGCTTTTTTTTTAAAATAATTTTTTTTTACAATTTGCTCAAGTGAAAGATGAAAGTTTGGGTAAGGTAATTTAGGCTAGTAATTAAAAGTTTAGACTTTTAATTAAGATGTCTCAAATTCAAATTCTTATATATTTAATATATGTATAAATTTGTTATTAAATTCGATTAAATTAAAAAAAAATTAGCCTTGAAAATTTATTCGTCGGTCCTGAATGATAATTGAGTGAAATGAAATAAAAAAGCATTTAGAAGAAGCAGGGAAGATCAACCTCAAACTCTAAGATTCTCTCATATAATATGATAATGTCCTTTCAAATTTTAAAAAAAAAAGTTCAATAAAAACAATTTAAAAATATATTATCTTTCATAAAATAAAATAATATATATACTTTTTAATTGTGGAAGTGACAAGGCATATAAAGACAAATTTCACGCTATATTCATGCGCACAGCACGCACATTAGGACAAAAACAAAGAAAAAAAAGTCAAAATACTATCGTCATGCCTTGGCTCAATTATTTTGGACTCGATGTTTGTAGATACCTAAGATACAACGCCACAAAGGTTGCAAAGATCCTTTTTTTTAATGGCTGATCGTATGTTGGCCCCAATATGGATGATTATTTTTCATCACAACCATTCAATGTGTGATAGTGCATTTTCACACTGCACTATGCCACTATTATCTTATTTAGACTCATATTTTAATTATATTTTGATTATATTTTGAAAAGTTTATCATGAGAAAATCTGACTTGATTATTCGTGATAGCGGTCAAAAAAATATTATTTAATTTTTTATAAAATAAAAAAAAATTATATACTCACTATATTTTTTTCATAAAACTATTTTTTTTAAAAGTTCTATTATTATTTTTTTAGACAATTAAGACTACTCTAAACACATTCTTAAAAAAAATAGAAAATTAACCAGATGTTTGATTTTTTTTATTTTTTATTTTAAAATTTAATTCTATTTTATTTATATTTTAAGTTAAAAAATAAATTTGATGATAATTATTATTTTTAAAATTATATAATATATTAAAAATTATTCGGAGTGTCTTTAATAATAATATACGTTATTTTTAAAATAATACATAAAAATCATTAGCTAAGTTTTTTGAAATAATATAAAAGTAAAATTGCAAAATAAAATTAATATCAAATAAGCCCTAAATAATTTTATAGCCTCAAATACAATTTTGCATTACAATCATGCCTGTCATTAAAAAAAAAAATATTCTGAATTACTTATTATAGCATTACTCTAAATATTAGCACTTAATTTTGTCTGGTGATTTAATAGATACCAAACTTAAATCACATCATACTGTAATACTAACCAGATGATTGTTAAAAACTTAATATTTGAATAATTAACAATTGATAACTTAATGTTTTCATGATATAATTAAACAAAATAATAATAATGAAATTTTTTTAGATCAAAATTAGTGACTAAAAAATGATTAGGATAAGTTTTAATATCCTTATATTTGCTTTAATGTAAATACAATAATAATTACTTATTTATTACACTCATCTTAAAGCGGATCTAAGGACTTTTTAATCCATTCAAATAAAAATTTCCGTTAGAATATCTTAAAAGTATTTTAAAAGAAATTTTGGATGCATGTCACATAATTCTTATACATTTATTTATCTAAGATCTAAAATTCGATATTTACTAATGGGCTATTTGGGTCAATTTTATTTTGTATTATTTTGTTTTTATTTTTATGCTATTTCTAAAATCATATTTATTTGATGTACTTTTATTTGTTTTGAAAAATAAATAATATTATTTAAAAAATACTCAAAACAGTTTTTAAATATTTGAATATTTTAAAAATAATAATTATCATAAATATGTTTTATTTTAAAACAAAATAAAATAAAATTATAAAATAAAAATAAAAAAAAAAAAGAGATCTCAAAAGCTCTAATATATCACTTTTTTTATGCATGAAAATTTTAATTTTAAAAAAATAATTATGATGCTATTTTTATAATAAAATAAAATTTTAGATGCTATTTATATAAATATAAAAGTTTAAATATTATATATGTAAATATATAAGAATTATGCGCTCTATGTATGTAAATTTCCCTTTTTCCTACTAATAATTTAAGCAATAATTGACTGTCGCTAATTGTGTTGAATTTTCACGCATGCAGACAAGAGTCTCAGCGGTGATGACGAATGCTCCATTCATTCTAAATTTGGACTGCGACATGTTTGCTAATAATCCCAAAGTAATCCTCCATGGAATGTGTCTTCTACTTGGATTTGAAGAAGAAAAAGAAGCGTCTTGTGGCTACGCTCAAACCCCTCAAAGATTTTATGGAGGTCTGAAAGATGACCCCTTTGGAAACCAGTTGGAGGTCTTGCAGAAGGTTTTTTTTTTCTTTAAAAATAATTAAAAAATTAACTCATGTTCTTTTAATCTTCCAATAATCGATTACTATCCTGATGTTTGATCCGTAAATTATTAATTAATCCATTTGGCTTCAGTTTGTAGGGGAAGGACTTGCAGGGATTCAAGGTCCTTTAAATGGAGGAACTGGATGTTTTCATAGGAGAAAAGCCATTTATGGCTCTTCGCCCTCTCGACTTGAAGGCCAGAATAAACAAGCAGATGGTAGAATTATCAGTAGTAGAATAATTATATATATATATATATATATATATATATATATATATATATATATATATATATATATATATATATATATATACATTTTATGAATTAATATATCTAATATTTATATTTTAATTTTTCACATATAATATCTAAATTTTCAATATCATATAAAAATGACAATTTTTTAAAATAAGTATTAAATAATAATTAATTAATATATTAAATGATAAAAAAAATTTAAATATAGTGCATATAAGTATTCCACCACCGTCGGTGGCGTATTCTATTCGGCTTATGGGTGGCATTTATCTACTTAGAGCCGGTCGCAGATAATCATTGGCTTTCTTAGGCGGTCTAGATTATATTTTAATATATCGCCATAATGCGACTTACTTTTTTTTTTTTAAAAACAAGTTATCTTTTTTTTACAACTACGGTGCAAATAGATAGTGAAAAATAATGAAATGTAAAGCGGTAGCATCATCTGAGATGTACTAATCGGATGATACAAAAAATATCATTCACAAGCAAAAAATAAACTCAAGTACAAATACATATAAAATTGAACAATAAGAATATCCAGCAACAGCTGTACAAAATAACTATAGCTCATACCTTTGCTCGTCGGCGGCGGCTCATAGTATCACGGCTAGTATAGTGCTTCGGGTGCTACCGGTCAGCGGAATCTTGTGGTCCCGAGCACGGCACATATGACCCCATCTGGTTTGAGTCTGTAGAGATACCCGATCCGGTAAGATATGTCTTGCGGAGCTCTTAAGAAGATGGTCTCGATCAATATAAGTGGATGCCGCGCCCGTATGCATGCGTGTACTCTGGAATTGTAGTCATGCATATCTGCATTGCGATGTCTTTGGAGCGCATGGTGAGTCTGAGTCGAAACTCGGATCGTGACATATATAATCTTTCTTATTTATAATAGCGTATCTGCGTCAGGCGTCAAAGAAAGGAGAGGTCCCGTTGCCAATATACTCCTACGATAAACCGGTTTAAAATATCTATAAAATCAGAGATCTGATAAAAATTTACAAATTGTAGTTATCTCAACATATATACTCTTCGATAGGTGCTCACGGGATAGTAAGTCCTTGGTGGATGAGTGCGTAGCAATCTGGCACCACGACTAAACCATGACATGTTTCTGCTGCGAGGAATTTGTGCGTCGTAGCTTGTCATCTATCAATGTGATTTTCTCCTCCCACAAAGCGATGTCTGGCGATGATAAGTTGGTATCAGCTTTTCCTATACCATCAACTCTTTTAAAACTGGGATCCATCGGAGGAACATCAGTGTGGGGTAAGTGACCAAACTGTCGAAGGACTCTGAGTGACTCTTCCAATATCAATGGCACCACGGGCTAAGGACTTACTTCGCGTGCAAATATCGAGGCGACTAATCGAATTATGGCTCCCAAGTAACCTGCTTTTGTTAGTGGATGTTAGACAATAGTATGATAAAATTCATTGAAAATATATTATAACAATTAAGAGCAGTACCTAACTCAGTAGCAGTCCATCTAGCTCATCCCGAAAAATCTAATATTCGAATATCTACGCACATACTCTCTCTTTGAAATAGGTGAAATAGCTTTTAGTACAAATCATTTACTAGCAACTCAGTATGTTAAAATAGGTGATATAGATTTTAGTTTCTAACCTAACCAATCAGACTCTCGAGATCTAGGATAGGGAACATGTAGCGTTATTCTCCCAACATGCAGGCGCTCCCAAGACCAAATCTAGAGCAACTGAAGACACCCAGCCATGTTGGCCCTCCTTGGCTTGGTAGACTGTAACTCCATCAGTATAAGTGTCTTTGCTTACAATAATGTAATCAATGTGTGTGTAACTTCTAACAACTAGATACCAAGTGCACCTCTACCCGTATGTATCCGTAGTAGGAAACTCCCTAGGAACAAGACATATGCTGCACATGTCCGCAAACCCAACCACATCGCTAATCAAGCTCTTCTTATTCGAGAAACACATACCTTCATATAACTCTACTAGAACTTCGATGTCATCTAAAAAAGTTGAACTATCAGATGGACCATCAAACACAATATCAACATCCCAATATTTGGTGGTTTGACATATTTGGACATAGTCATTATTGAAAACTATAACATTGTGATCTGATGAATTCCGGATTGAATGACTCTGAAGAAGCTCGTGACCAACACTGATGTCGCATAAATTGGCATTATCCAGTAAAGAATCATCGTCAGCATCGCTATCATCAGATGCATTGCTTGATTCGCTATTCATCATTTCGTACTCGTCATCGGTACTACTCTAGATGAACTAGGTTGCTCATGTAGTTGTGCTTGAACAGGCTGCTCGATTCTGTATAAAAAAGCTATAATCTTTTAAAAATAGAAGATACCCTACACAAAAAAAGAAAAAACACCAACACTAATGTTGAGGTAAATGCTTACATTATTTCTTAGTTGTGATAAGATACCGCGTTCGCCAGTTGTCCAAGTGAACTCATGAGTGTCGGAGTACATTTTGCCGCATTACATCGGTTTCACCGTAGTAGACATGGCTTTATTTTCACATAAAGAATTAATGTCGATGGAAGCTTCATCCAATACAAGCATCGCATATCATCATCATCAATAGTAGAAGCTATGTATCCCACACCTACAGGAAAATGACACGTAATCTCCACTGCGAAGTTATCAATGTCATAACGCAGAGATCTGAGCACTTTCTGTTTTAAATCTCTGCATGACAAACTCGCATGACCGATGCCACGACATAACTTGAATGAACGATCATCACCATCAACGACATTCAGAAGAGAATTAAGAAATGAGCTCCTGACTCATTCTACTATATGCTCAACAAACAAATTTCTAACAAAACCTAAAAATTCACTCATAATTCATCAAAAAAAAGTTCAATCGGAGTGTACATTTTGCTCAACTATTTATAAGGCTAAAAATTCAAGAAAGAAAAATAAGAGCAAATAAATTAACTAATCCAAATATGCTGCAGACCCTACACACAAAAATTTTAGAAGGAAAAGTATGAAAATCAGGAAAAGGAGATGAAGCCAACCATCACCTAACGAGTAGAATAAAGTTCTTCCCCACCTAAGGAGTAGAATAAACTTTCCTTTACATTATTGCCAATTAGAATGAGAAAGGAAAAAAGAAAATAAAAAGCCATTACCTTTCAATTAGTGGACGAAGCTTGCGGTGGAGCCGACGACACACAAATGTCGATGCCGGTGGAGACCACACTGTGAGCTGGACGGATCGTGAGAGTGTGTGGGGGAGGGGGGACCAAATTCTAACCTAAAGCGAGAGAGATTAGCGGTCGGAGGTCGGGATGCCGAAAAACCGGAGGTTGCGGGGTTGAGGGATGTCGAGATGCCGAAAAACCGAAGGTTGCAGGGTCGAGGGATGTCGGGATGTCGAAAAAACTCGGTCGAACGTCGATATAATGTCGCGCGGGGCCGAATATAAAGTGAAGTCGCGATAATCGGAATTCACTTAAGACTGCCGACTGACATTCAGACCGCCCAAGATACAAATACCACGCCACCTCGGCGGTGAGGTAGTCGCCCACTTATGGGGCGACTATACCTATATTTAAAAATTTTTTTATCGTACTTAATATATTAATTAATTATTATTTAATATTTATTTTAAAAATTTTATCTATAAAAATTATCATCATCATTAACTTTTTTAAGTGAAATACATATTCTTAATAATATGAAAATACTATATACATAAATATCAATTTTTGGAATATGCAAATGCATGAGACTTATGTGATATATATATGTAAATATTATATCATATATATATATATATAGACACACACACATACATACATACACACTTTTATTTTCATTTTTGCTAATTAGCAATAAAATATTATTGTTATTATCCGTAATGTGTAAATTAAAATTATTAAATTACTTAATAAACATTTTCTAGTGGTCTTATTCCATGTTATTAAAAAAATCAGCATATATGTGTTCAATGTTGAGCTTGTTTAATATTATCGAGTTCGAGCTTGGTTCAAACTTTTAAGAATAGTGTTCAAGCTTGAGCTTATTTACCATTATCGAGCTCGAGCTTGATTAATTGTTCACTATTTCAAATTACTATCAATTGTTAACGACTAATTTAATAAAATAAACGAGCATTAATCAAAATAAATCGAGCTTGTACATGAGCAGTTGTTGAGAAATATAATTGTATCAATTAAAAATTAAACCTAAAAATAATAATTTGAATAATAGCTCACAAACAAGCCTTAATAATATTAATATATTTTATTTATTTAAATGATAATGTTTGAATATAAATGAATTGAATAAATCAAAACATTATTCTATTTAAAAATTATCGCTCGTTTGATTGGTTAATCAACAACATAAAATTCTCTAATCTAGAACCTACCTTGTGACTTCATTTGCAGCCCTACATGTTATATCCATGTCCTCATTTCCAATTTCAAAATAATTTATTTGAATTAAAGTACTTTTTTCTTATCTTTTATTTTTAAATATTGTGCAGAAATGTACTCTTCCAAAGAGTTGAAAAGAATATTTGGAAACTCGAGAGAGCTTTTGAAGTCTACTAATGAGATAATTATACAAGAAGCCAAGCGAGGATTTTCTTTCCCTAGCGATCTTTCAAGCAGAATAGAAATAGCCAAGCAAGTAGCATCATCCACCTTCGAACAAAATACAAGCTGGGGTAAAGAGGTAATTAATTATATGCTTATGCTAATAAATTAAATTTTCCAGGATTTAACAGTAAAATCAAAAGATTCTTTTATATATATATATATATATATATATATATATATATATATATATATATATATATATAGTGGTATAATTATATGATGGTATATTTTATAAAAAAATTGTCTTATTAATTATTAGGCTTTTCAATGTCTGTAACAGATAGGATGGGTCTATGGATCCATGACAGAAGACGTTTTGACCGGGCTACGAATTCATTCCATGGGCTGGAAGTCAGCCTTCTTCAATCCCGACCCACCAGGATTTCTTGGATCTGCACCGACAGGCGGCCCAGCAAGCCTAACCCAGTACAAGAGATGGGCCACAGGCCTATTGGAAATCCTACTCCACAAAAATAGCCCCGTGGTGCGACTCTCACCAAGCGACTCCAGTTCCGCCAGTGCCTTGCTTATTTAGTTCTAAATATTTGGGCTGTTCGCTCCATCCCAGAATTGACCTACTCTCTTCTCCCAGCTTACAGTCTGATCACCGGAACCTCCTATTTGCCCAAGGTATATAATTCATAAATAAAAAAAAAAAAAAAAATCAATATGTTAAACAACTAATATTATGAAGCCAAATTTTTAGTATCAAGATATTTTTAATGTATTGATTGGTTTTTTATTAGATATTTTAAAATTAATAATATTAATTGGAGACGAGTGATCTCTTGATAAGTAACATTAATAAAATAAATATAAATATCTGAATAATATCTCCAATATGTATATAAATCAGTGGTATATGCAGGCATCGGAGAGAGAGTTCCTGCTAGTAGCGGCTTTCTATACATAATCTAGCCAAGAATACAAGCGGCGCAGTCGTCGTGAATGGTGGAACAATCGCGCAACGCATAACGCCTTCCTTCCTCCTCTTCCTCTCGTCGTCTTCAAACTCCTCGTCTCCGACCGTCTTGAGGTCCGCAGCGGAAGGACCAATTGCGACAACCATTACGATGGGCTTCACCTTCGGGTCGCCCATCTTTATCTCCGGCACGGCGTTGGTGCTCATGCACATGACGGCAGCGGGTGTGGCTTTGCTCGGCGGGCGAGGGGTGAAGCGTCGGGCGAGCGGGCGGGTGGGGAGATGGTGTGTAGTGGGTGGATTTTGTTCACCTTTTGGCCTTTTGTGAGGGGACTATTTGGGAAGGGGAGTTATGGTATTCCATGGTCAGTGGTTGTCAAAGCAGGAGCATTGGCGATTTTGTTCTTGCAGCTTTGTATCAGTCTGTAGACTGTCAGATTTATTTCTTCTTGAACTTAATTAGGCTCATATGTTTTTTTTATTGTTTTTAATTTTTTATTTTTGTGCTTCTAAGTGCTTAGCATATTTATTTGAATGTTAAGGATTTTAATTTGATGAGTGTTTGATATAAATTAGGCTCATATGTTTTTTTTCTTTTAATTTTGTATTTTAATTTGGATATTGATTTGTGCTTCCAGCTACAATAGAAAGCTTATGTTAAATTTGAACTTTTATTAGTTGATTTTCAACCATTTGATGATTGCACTTATAAACAATTATTATTTGCATCCAGTTCATTAGTTATTAGTTTTAATAAATCTTATACTTGTCGAGCAAGAAGAGCATCATAGGAACCCGCTTCTTCACGGTATCACAGATACATTCAGAACCACGTTAGTTGAAATCCTGGCGGTAAGAGCTAATCATTGATTCAGTTGTTATCGCTTGTCAGCCATGAAAGCATGAAAACAACCCTGCCTTCCATCATAGCCATTGATGACGGGGAGGGATCAACGGCAAGATGGTGAAGCTTCTGCTTCTTCTAAAGGTTTTGCAGTGTTTGTTGAAGCATTTTTAAGTAGCTGATTGATTCTTCCGAGAAATTATTAAGTGCGGAGTTTGAATGTAGCTTTATTTTCAGACTCTAATATCAATGTCACTAGGGCTGAAAATTTTGCTCGAAGATCGTTAATCGCTCAAAAGTCGGCTCGTATTTTAGCTCGAATCGGGTTTCGAAATTTAAGCAGCTGCCAGCTGAATTGTTGGCTCGGTTTTAAGTTGAGCGATTTGATCCGTGGTTAAATCGTTCGATTTTGAGCGGCTCGAATACGGTTGCGACTGCTGAAATCGGAATCATGGCGAGAATGGTGATTCTCCTTCTGCCTCTCGAGTCCATGAGATCAAGGTGAGCAGCTTGATATACGGTTTAGTTTTACCCTTTCAAATTCCAACGCTTCATCTCCGACTCCGTGAGGACACTTCTTTGAGTTCTTTCTCTCATTCTCGGTTTCTTATCTTTGCGATTGCGGGTAGGGCTTCACTCTTGAGAAAGGGCTAAGAACGATTCTCAATTCTTCGCCTCTTCGGTCCTCACTCCTCACTGATCTCCTCAAGTTTTCTCGCAATCTCGCTTCGTGATTCCGTGAATCATGCTTTATTTCTTACCAATCTCGGCGCGGCCTTGAACTTACATTGTCGGTGTTTTTTCTCTGTGGTAGAGTTATTGTTATTTCTTAACTTTGCAACTTGGGTTACTTGGCTCAACCGCTCGCCGCTCGGTTTGTTTCTTTGCCGAAGTCTCATTTGATCATTTCTACGATACAGAAGTAAATCTGGTTAATTTTACTGGTTAGTTTATGGCATAGATGTTCGTTAGTTATTTGTTTTTATATATTATAATTTCATTATTCATTTGATCATTTCTTAATTACTCTTGAGTCTTGGCACTCTCAAAGGCTCAAAGCCCGATCAACACAATCAATGTATTATCCTCTATTATAAGTGAAGTATGTTTATTCTTTGACTCAACTTTCTAGAAAAAGAATAATATCATATTTCATGTCCATTCTCACATTTATGGATGAATGTGAGATAATAAGGCAAAAATCTGTTATGACTTATGAAGATATGATTCTTGATTTCTTGTGTATTACCGATTCACCGCTCCACTGATAAGTGATAAATACATCTCTTGAGTCTTGACATGTTATTCAATATGGATATGGTATGCTGAAAAATTTTATAATTTAAAGTATTGAAGCTGCAAATTTTTTTGCACTTTGTATTATTGTATATGGTTGTCGGCTGATATACTTAAGCTACAATTCAGGTTTAAAACTTTGTAGAATTTATCTCTCAATATTTATTTCTTTCTCATTTCTTTAAAGAAAACTTTATTGCCTTCATAAAATTTTCAATCCTATTGATCTGTATAAGTTATAAGATGATGTAAGTGTGGACTTTCACAATCCTATTATTAGGTAATAAATTTATGGGTTTTATTGCCTTCATAAAATTTCCAATCCTATTGTAAGTGTGGACTGAAAGTATAACTTGTCAGATGGTGTTGGTGGGCCAATGGCTTTTTATTTTTATAAAGAAGAATGACTTATTTTCTAGCATAAACCTGTATGGGGATGTATATATTATATGAGTATGAGACTTAGAATGGTGTTAATGTAGAGCTTTTTGTTTCTTTACCTAAGAAAATGAGATTATTGTGGGTTTTTGCAAGTGCTCTTCTTGAAGTTAAAACTTAAAAGTTAGCGTGAAACATGGGAGTAGTTGGTGTGGTCCATGCATAAATATGTGGATAAATTTTAATGCCTAAATATTTTTCATTGGTTGATTTAGGCTTTAATAGTTGAATGTTCTAGGTTATGAATCCTTATGTATGAGTGGTTGGAATATAAAATGCTTTTGAACTTTTTTTTCCTTTTTCTCCAAAATCAAGATTTTTTTTTTGACAAATTACATTCATTTTGGCTTCGAATATATGTGGTTCATGCATCTTGCTATATTGGATTAATACTTGCTTGTCCTTTGTATTTCATATACATCTTGTGAAAGAAAGATTATTTTTATGTCAACAAGTTGTTTACACATAAGATATATTTTGTTGTCTCACATTGCAGGTTTTGGAAATATCTTCTGTATAAGTCCTCTGTTGATGTTTATAAATATCTTCTGTATAAATCCTCTCTTGCTATTTTTCTTGTGGGTCGTGGCTGGCTGTTTTGTTGCTAGGTTGTTTTCCTATCATTGTCGGAATCAGTTTCAGTATCTGAATTGTATGATTGGATGTTTGTTGGTGTTGCCTGGCTGTGGGTTTTTTTCCCTTTCTAGGTGTTGCTCATGCTATTTTTTGACCTTCTGCTATGCCCAGTTCTATCTCCTTTGTTCTTTGATCAGATGGTTTTCCAGTTGATTTTGGTTGTCCTTTCTCTCTTGGTTTTGGTCATACTGCTAAGAGGAGTTGTGTGACCTTACGGGCTCTTATTATTTTGGTTTTAGCTTGAAAACTATTTTTTCCTACTATCTATCCTTTTTTTAGTGCAGTTCTAGATGAGTGTAAGGTTGGATGCTTCTAGATTGTTATATCTTCTAAATATTGGGTGTGCATTTTGTAATATTGAGGTTCTATTTTTAATTCGTGTTATGAACTGGAAGGCTGCAAACTAGGGGTTGGATGTTTTTTGGACTTGGTAGATGATGACTCTGTTGGGGTTCTTGTTTGCGGCTATCTCTCATTGTTGGATTATTTGAGGTTCTAAAGGGGTTTTTTTTTCTATTTTTAGATGTTGTATCAGGTTGTTTAAATTGGATTTTCCTGTCCTTGGATATCAATTGGTGGCTGTTGCCTATGGCTTTCCCTTGGGATTTTTTTAGTGTTTATGACTGGATAACTTTTTCTATCTTTCATCCTGATGGTTCAAAGTTTAATGTTTGAATTCTTGTGGCTCATAGGGTGGGCTTTTGTTTGCTTGGATTAGAGCTCTAGTTGATTTGGCCAAGAAGAGTATATTCTTTATTATAATTTTCTTGATCTTTTTAATCTATGTTTGGAAACTACTTACTTTCCCATTCTTCTTTTCTAGTTTCTATCTGTTGGGATTTTCATTTCTGGACTGTGGTTGAACCTCTACCCTTTCCTGTTTGGAGGGTTTCCTTGCTTCCTAACATTCTTGATGTTAGTCTTACTGTTCCTTTGGATATCATTGTTTCTGGATCTTTGCATGTTCTTTTTATGAATGACCTTCTCAACTATGGTCCTACTTTTGCCTTCGTTTTATCTATGCTTAGTCTTTCTTCCCATATTGTGAGCTTTGGTCCTAGCAACTGCTTAGTCTTTATGGTGCATGTGCCTTTTCAGCATGGTAGATGTGCCAATTTTCATGGTTTGGGATTTTGTTGGTGCATTCTCATGACTTGTGGGTATTATTTGATACATATATCTTATATGGGGTGGGTGGCATCCCTTTACCATTCCGATATATGCTGCATTCTTTTCTATTGTGTATGCAGGTATTAAAGACCATATCAACTTCTCCAAATAAAAGTTGTTCCACCTCATGTATGTAGGCTATGAAGGCTGGGATGATTTCACTCATCTTTTGGTTGGTAGTAGCACTCGTGATATAACCCTTCATTGAAAGTTTGGATGATTGTTTGACCCCAAATTTGTGTGAGCAGCCTCATTAGATCTTCTATACTTCACTCATTTTATTCTGCCTTTAATTTGATCTGTATTTTGTTAATTGTTTGTGCTAACTCTTTACCTAAATGCTGATTTGGTGCTACTTCTCTAATATTTCTTCCAACAAAAAATTCGATCCATCGGTGACTCTCATTGCAAATCTATTTTGTTTTCTAATAGCGTTATTGGATGGCCTCTGAAGTCTATAAAGTGGAACAGAAATTGTATATATTGCAAATACTTGAAGATGATTATAATGAACTATTGTCTTTTATTTATATTTTGTAAACTTGATTTTTTGTATTTGTAAACACAATTAAATGTATAACAATGTAATTATTATATTGATATAAATTTCAATTTTATACAGTAAATTCAAACAAATTTCAATTTATGTGATTTTTTTTTCTTTGTGTTGCTATGTATTAAATTTGAGCTACTTAAATCAAAACGAGCCAAAAAAAAATCCAAATTCGAACTAAGCCATCAAAATGAGCCCGCTCGAAATGCGTTCGAGCCGGATAAAGCTCGATTCACATTCGATCCGAGCTGGCTCGAATTGCTTGAGATCGAGACCGATTCACATTCGATCGGAAAAGCCTCTACATTCGATCATTGAGCATCATAAAATACATTCGGGATTTCAAGCTCACGGATAGGCTCAAAATCGGATCATTCTCAGCCCTGAATGTCACATGACACTCATTCAATATACTATTACTACATATTAATTATAAACTACTATATATTACTATATATTGATGTGCATTACTTGCACAATAATACAAATATTTAAATATACATCAATACATAATATATAACAATTTATAACTAATATATATTAGTTCTAAAATATAAGATATTCATCGACCACTTAATCATATCATCTCAAACAATGCTACAAGCAGGAGAAAGAAGACACATTACAACACATGATTTTGAAAGTTAGAACAATTAACTAAGGTACAACAAACTGTAAGTACATAAAAAATGCAAAGGGGAAAAAAAAAAATAAGCTACAGAACTGCCTTGGAGATCCACGCTTTTTAATTCACAGAAAGAATCATTCAAAACATCTAAAAGGGAAATAAAATGAAATAATAGATCAGGGGATGTAATCGATCTACTTATGGCCTTCAAATCCTTCATTCTTCTCTCCAGATAATAACACGGTTCTGTTCAGCATTCATTCTTTTCTTTCCCCTACTAACTTCTCTTTGTCGGTCATTAAGCTGCCACTCCCAACAGCAGAAAAGTTCTTCGTGAAGATTTCAGCCGATATCTCCCAGTTGCTGCTTCTTCTTCCCCAGCTTGAATTCCTAGCATCAGCTCTTGTAATGGGAATCTCAGTTCCAGTAACAGGAAGCTGCTTATCCAAATCAGAACCAAATTCTGACTTGGAAACGGTTCCAGCCCTCCCACTGTCATTTCTCCGGCCAATCTCCTCGTCAAACTCCTCGATGTTCCGTCGCTGGGAGATCTTCAGCAGGTCCCCACCAATATCAAGGTCATCTTCTACTTTTGAACGATGGTAGCTCCCTAAATCATCTTCAGGTTCTGCGGGGCGAACATTTGTAGTCGGCCTCGGCGCCTCTTCTAGCACGAAGGCGCGGAAGTCATTCCTCGAGGGCTTAATTTTAGTGCAGAATACCTCCATGAAGTTGTTCAGGCGGTCGTAGACATTGCGTCTACGATCAGTTCTGTACCGGAAATTCTCGTATGTTGTCTGAAGAGCAAGAAGAATATTCACATCTCAAGAAGAATGAATTTGAAGCTTGGCCAACTCAAGTCAAGCTTTTTCCTCATGAACAAATGAGAAGGTAGGATACAGAAGTGACACATATAAAGATCATGATGAGGTGATATTAAGCATTGGCAAGATAAATATATGAAACATGAAAAATAATTAAATGCCAGATATAACATTGGCAAGATAAATATATGAAACATGAAAAATGTTTTTGAAGCATTTTAATGAGAACTATAACAAGAGAACCTTATGATAATAAAAAAAAAAATCATAATAGCGCATGACCTGCAGTTCAAAACTCAATCAAAACGTTGCTTCTACCATAAATCATAAAATTAGATATTTCCCTAATCAAATTCATTTAATACCTATCCTTAATCATTGAAGAGAGATGTAACTGATAGAAAATCCTATGATGCAAACTTAGGCGGTGGAGCTTGGGAGGGGCTTCATTGTAAAGTTGTTGGCTTTGCACGGTGGCAGCTGGATTTATCACTTTTTCAATTATCAAGTGAAGAATGGTCTATTTCTGCAGTAGGGAGTTGCACAAATCACTTTCAATTGTCCACCCAAGGGATGTGGTGCGCTAACCGTGGAGTGCAATAGCAGACAAGATGACTCTAGACTTAAACTTTGTGATCTTACACTGACCGAATAAAAGTTTTTTTGTCTGCTTTGGATAAGACTCAATGATTGAGTTGGAATTAATTTAGTCCTTTGAGTTTAATTTGAATTTTGAAAACAATATTAACCTAGTGATTGAGAGCTTTGCATTTCAATTCAAAATTTTAAACCAAAGAAAAGGGCAACTCAGCCAGCCTCCTTATTAGACATATCTTCCATGTTTCTTGTGCACACAACCTTGTCCTTAGCCTAACCACTTGTTTCTACCAAAACTACAACCTGCCAGCCACCTCGGCCAAACCAGCTGCAGGATGAATCCCTCATTCTCTCAATCTCCTAGCCTATAGTTCTTCTCAAATCACATGCAACTCAGCCAGCCTCCTCACTGCATGCAACCCAACTTGCACCCCCTCCCATAAAGTCGTCTCCACCTCCTCTCTCCACACTAGTCCAGGCCGTTGACCCACATTTCCTACACTACCTAAGTTCAATAATCACCCCAACACCCCCAGGCTGTCTCATTTCTGCTTGTTGACCTCCACTCAGCCTTCATCAACACCCTAGACGGCTTTAAGCTGTCTAGCTTCTCTAACCCGCAGCCTACCACTACTTCCCCATCCCCCTCACTCCATCTCTCTTTCTCTCACTAAAAAGCAACAAAAAAAGAGAATATATATATTCATCTCATGAAATAATCAAGTCCATCTCGATTTACATGTTAAGGTAAAATTGCAAGAACCCCCCCCTAAAACCTATGCCCATTGTTCCAATGTGGCAGAAAAATGCATAAAAATTAAATAGCCATGCACATTGTTCTTGCGTGGCGGGAAAGAGCGCAAAAATAAATACTTATGTGTTATTCCAACGTGACACAGAAATTGTATTTGTTTTTTTATGCAGTTATGTTTGAATGCCTATGCAACGCTTCACATAAACGTGGCTAGTGTGACGCGGTGTCGTAAAACACCAACTATACATACTTCGCATAAGTATGGTGAAAAGGTGTTAGGACTCCCGGTGTAGCCCCTATACAGGGACAATGATGGGAGGATGCCAAACTTTTCAATAAACTAGACTTATTAAGAACATAAATTAACACAATTAAAGTTACTTGGACAATAAGGTGACATAAAATAATAAAACAAATGAATTAGAGCTGAAGTTATAAAGAATGCCTTATCAAAAAAAGAGAACGGAATTGAATCACAAAGAATTTATGAGTTAGATCTGACTTAAATGGCTCGTCAATGAGAATCTCAAACACGCATCACAAAATAACATTTTGTTTGATTCAATTGCTTTGAGATTCGTGCATATAATTGAAAGAAATAAAATCCTGTCCGAAAGTAAGAGATAATTCTCATTCAACTTAAGCGCTTCAAAATTTGTACAAGTGCTCTAAAATACCCGCATGTGCTCCTATACCATATTGAGTTCCTAAATTCAATGTCCGATGGTGCTGTGCAAATTAAAAATAAAATTGATCCAATCTTTTTTTACTATAGAATGCATGAAAGCTAATGAACATCTTTGATATAATAATATCTTTCAAAATTCAAAATGAACATACATACAACTTCTTCAATGGGTCGCTCTACTTTTGCCTTAGAGTTATAAGTCTCACTTAATCAATTTAATCTTCCTCCTTATAGAGACTAGAGTCAATAAAACTAATATTTCTTAATAATACTTTTAAGTACAAAAGTTCAATAAAAATGCAACGAAAAGATTGCTCTAAACTCATTACTTCAACTTAAACTACATCAATCATGATATCTCATATATATATATATATATATATATATATATATATAATATTCATCAATATCCTCAATAAAGAAATTTCATGTGTGAAAAGTGTGAATACTCAATTTCATAGAGTTTGATTACAACAAATCAAATCCTCTTCTTGCAGTAGAATTAACAGGACCTGCGATATAATGGATTTTCAAAATGACCAATCAAATGTAATTAATAAGCTTGATCTTTTATGCTCAAAGTAGAGTTTGATAGAATTAGTTGCAGGTTAGAGGTCCATGCTCTAAAATGATAATTCATCTTGTTTTATATTTGTATACAATCAAAAAAAGCTGTAATAAAAAAAAATCTCATAATCAAAACTACAAATTTCCAATTTCAAGATTGAAAATAGATCACAAATCCTAATTGCAGACCTTATCCTATATGCTTATAATAAAGTTAATAAGGTATGTGATGTGATTAATCTCTGAAGAATTTAAACCATGTACAAATCATAAACTCAATCAGCTACAAGTGAACATGTAGAGTTCACAAGATCTAAATTGATAAAACAAAATCAATCAAGTACCCCAATGATGTATTGAAAGATAATCTCAACCGAGTAATCTTAAAATTGGTTGACTTTCTCTCAACATATTAAAATTGAGGATTCAAATAATATCTAGCGATATGCAAATAGAGATGAAGCTGAAGCTCTCATTTTACATCAATTATCTCTTAATCTCCTTATAGCTTGATTCCTCTTCTCCAAATTTTGCAATCATATCCTTAACCTCATTCATTGTATTATAAATGAAGCTCATGGTGCTTTTTTTTCTACCATCCTTAAGACCTGAACCAAGGGCTTGGTTGTCATTATGACAGCGCACACTCATCCAAAATCTTTCATTCAATGCAATCTTCCTTCTCATTCTTGGTTTATTAGCCCAAGCTCGAGTAGAGGTGAGCATAACTTCTAAAGGTTATCTTGCATCCAATATGCTCTGCAAAGTCAAACAAGCAGTGACCAATATGCTCCTTCTCATTATTTATAAACTTTCTTATCATTGCAAGCACCCAATTATAATTGTAGAAAAATTACTAATCTTCTTTGTCTTCATCAAAACATTCTTATGACGAGGCAACTTACCAAGTCTCTCAAGGATAAGATCTGTACAAAGTGACCAATATATGAGCTTCCTCTTTTCCATCAATCTATTCCCAACAACCATATAAGCACTAGTATTGTCAATGACAACTTGTACAACTAAGTGCTCTCTATTCTCCTCAATCACTCCATCAAGAAGGCCAAAAAGGTAGTTTACATCTTTAACCTTATCTAATGGACCAATAGTGTTCAAGAAAATTACGTTATATAGATTATTCACTAAGATATTAATCAAGCTTCTACTCTTAATATTTGGTCATCCATCAAACATGATGGTAATTCCAGTTTATGCTTAGGTTCTCCTAATCTCCTCAATAAATTTTTCAGCATTAGCAAATTCCTCCTTCATATTCAAATTCTTAGTTCATATATAGAAGAAGATCTAAGCCCCCAACATAAGATCCTATTGAACGGACCATGTTGATGCAAGATCGAGATATCACCACATTTAATGTAATGTCATTTCACAAAAAATGCCAATATCCATGCATACACGTCTACACACCTCTCCTGCATGTTCAAGAGAAATTTGATGGGCTACACTAATGATCTTTGTCCTTCTCGTCCACTAAATTCACCATAATATTGATCCATGGGTCCCCATACATCTCTACTAGATTATAGTGGCAATGGCGATAAAGAATCATTGACACCACACTCACAATCATAATATGAGCCTACATCCATCCCATCATCAAACTATCATCGTGTTAGGTGCTTCATCATTATTGCCATCTTCATATAAACACAAATTTCTTCTTTGACCTCCTTTAGTTACTTTGCATAATGTGCAATATTCTTGTGAGAGCTAGATAGATGCTCTTTCATTCTTGTCACACCCCCTTTCATAATCTTATAATAATAATTACATCTCAAATATACATTAAGTCTTCTCAACCCCTTTGATACCAATTTGCATACTATTTTTCTAAGCCAAGTCCTTTCAATGTCCGCCATGCTCTTTCCCTTTCCTCTAAATATATTGTAAACCTCTAAAATTATTTTTAAATTAGAAAATTGACAACTAAGATACAAAAAAACCCTAACTAATCAAACAAAAAATATAATATAAAAAAGAAAGAAAATCTTACAAAGAGAAATATGGAGGCGAAAATACTTATTTTTACTTTAGTTATGGATGTTCTTACTAGGCATTTACAAGAAGATGTACCTTGGTGTATGCTTTTTGTTGATGACATTCTTCTTGTTGATAAGACTAGAAAGGGAGTCCAACAGAAACTAGAATTATGGAGGTCAACTCTAGAGTCTAAAGTTTTTTGTTTAAGTAGATCTAAAACTGAATATATGGAGTGTAATTTTAGTTCTAGAAGTTCTAGTGGTAGTGTTGTGACATTAGGTGAACAAGTCACTAATAAGAGTGAACGTTTCAGATATTTAGGCTCTATTGTTCAAAATGATGGTGAAATAGATGGAGATGTTATTAGTAGAATTCAAGTTGGATGGTTGAAGTGGAGGAATGCATCTGGCCTATTATGTGATAGGTTACTTAAACTTAAGGAAAATTTTATAAGATGGTGGTAAGACCCAATGACTTATGGTGCGAATATTGGCCAAGAGAAGCATAAGTCTAAGTTAAGTGTTACAGATGAGGATGCTTAGGTGGATGAGTGGCTTTACTCTTAGAGATAGAATGCAAAATGAGTATGTTCGGGAAAAAGTTGGAGTAAATGGTAGATAAGATTAGGGAGTCGCCTTAGATGGTTTGGCATAAAGCGTCGTGATGATTAGGAGAGATAGAGCATTAGAATTCCTATGTTAAGAAAGGTAGAGGTAGATCTAAAAAGACTTGGTTAAGATGTATAAAAAATGATCTTAGTATGCTTGATTGAGAATTTGAAACATAATAGACACAATGGAGACGGATTCATGCCGACCACCTAGTGGGATTAAGGTTGTTGTTGTGGTGGTTGTATTCTTGTTAATGGTGGTATTATCACCTTAGATGTAGGAGGTAGAGTATTTCATGTTTGAGTGTTTTGATGATGAAACAAATTTTAATGCATGTATGGACTCTTTTGAAAATAGGTGATTTCAATTTGAACTCAAAATCTAATATTGTAATTTGAAAAGCATGGTCAAATGATAAAATAAAGAAACAAAAAGTAAAAAACAAAAATGGAGGCATTTTTCCTTATTGAATCTAAGCATAATCGTTAAGACAGATCGAGGCACAAGCCTCAAATGAAAATTAAATTAAATTAAATATAATTCATAAATATGTCATAAACTATCAATAAATAGTTAAAAAGAAAATAAAAACCTTAAAAAATAAAAAATAAAACAATCAAAATTAGATAAAAAGAAAGAACAATTACAAATATTTTTAAAAAATAAAAATAGATTTAAAAGGAAACATACTAGTCAAAATAAAAAAAATCCAAAAAAAAAAAAGAAAACAAAAACAAACTAATAAAAAGACAATTAGTTAAATAAATGAAACTTGCCAATAGCACTCAATATCAAAATTAAAGCCCAATCACAGGCGCTTGCTCCCTACTACAGTTTTTATAAGTAGCATCTAAAAAAAAATAAAAATCAAAAATCAAAAATCAAAAAATCAAAATAATAATAATAATAATAATAATAAAATAAAAATAAAAATAATAAAAAAAAAGTAGTATCTAACTCCCACTTTCATGTGATACCTTCGACTCTCACTCGTAGACCCTTGTTAGCGCCCAACTCCCACTAGCATTTAACTACTACTGATTATAGGAACTTGATTTCCCCTTGAACCGTAGCTCTCTATCCCCAAATTAGTCTCAACTCAAGGTCTTAAAACTTAAATTCACATGCATATAACTTAGAAATATATTTTTAAGTAGATGTTAATTTGAGACTTTTGACTGATACATCTTGAGGTATATAACCTCGAAATTTATGCCTCAAATAAAAAAAGTCTTAAACCTTGCTCAGGCCAAAAACCATAAGCTTCGAGGCGCTTATTGGGCCCTTCATGATGAGGTGCACCTTAAAGCAAGTACCTAAAATACCTTCTAAACTATTGATGAAATCATATGAGGTGTCAATGTGTCATCCCTCTTTAATATCATGTCTTAAATTCAATTTTAACTTAGAAAGTGATCCTTTTTATTATTTCAAAATATATGAGTAACTTCTCAAATTTATTCATATATTTAGTAATAATCAGCAAAAGAATTAAAATCCATCAATCAAATAATTAAGGTATGATAATGGGGGATCTTTTTCTTTAAGTGTAACTTTTATTTCAATCTGTTATAGATTACCTATAAAATCTTTTCCTTTGTTTATTTAACACATCAAATATATCTTAGCTTCCCAAGTTAATTTTAACTTAACAAATCTCATTTAATGGTAACCAAGTATAACTTGTCGAACAAAAATTTACTTAAATCAATAAACCATTAAGAAAAAAAAAACTCTAGGATCTATCCTTCCATCATATGTTCATGCTACACTTTCTGTGCCAAATCTATTATAACCATAGATAACTCCACAAGTATTTCTACTATATTGATTTTCATATTGTCTAGTCAAATTTACATTCAAAATATTATAATTAAAACCTACTTATTTATTGTCTAGAAAATAACCCATTTCTAAAATTTAAATTCTTCCTCTAATTTGGTCCATATCTTCTCTCATTTTACCTTATTTCTATACCAACACAATTAAATATTTTTGCAAATTCTCTAAAAATTGCATCCCCTTTCTTAATCTGTAACATGATCCTGATGTTGAGGCCTCCTTCTAGTTGATATTATGGCCTTTTACCTAGGCCATAATACTAATCTAAGTGTACGAGGTATTAAATCTATTCAATATATTTACACAATTTCTATCTATGTTACCATAAATTTACCACTTGCCAACTTATCCTTTGCCATTAATTTTATAATCAATTTAATTAGTGGATTTTTTCCTTTATTTTAAAATAACTAAATCAATTTCTCAATACTCTCTCTCTCTCTCTTTATATATATATATATATATATATATATATAATTTATTTATTTATATGTATGAATGTATGGTTTATCAGTAATGAATTTAGACATTTCAGATAAAAATATATCATATTACCATAACAAGCTTCCAAAAGAAAGAAATATTCAACTATTATGTATGCAGTAAATGCAACTAAGTGGATAAATTATCAATATGGGATGAATCCCAAATTGGTCTTCGACTATTTGCATGTAGCCAGTCTCAGACTATCATATTTCTCTAATTTAGCCCTCAATTATGTAAAACAGATCCAAAATGATCCCTCAAGAACTAAATTGAGATCAATTTTGTATCGCTCTTTCTACATAAGGGACCATTTTGGATCAATTTTGTATAGTTGGTGACTAAATTGGTCACATGCAAATAGTCGGATGACCATCTTGGAATCTATTTCTAACCAATAATTTTACTGGCTGATAGGTGCAACTATCTACAAGGAAATTAGGTTGAAACTATTCTCAAACCAAATTTACTTTTAAGAAATGGCTTTGAAGTTTCAAATGACATTGCTACACTGCAGAAACTAGAAAGACATGGTATGAAGTTGAAACTAAATGTAGCAAAAATAAGGGAAAACCATAACAAAAATTAAATGGGAAAATTTTCGATTTGCTAGTTTAAGTTCACTTTCAAAGCTCATCCCTATTAAGAAAATAGCTCCCAAAACAAATTCATACATTTACAATAATATATTCAGAAGTTTGCGTTTAACAATATAAGTGTGAAGCAAGTCGGATAAATATTAATGTTACATGCACCATCACGAAGCATACAAGTTGATCAAGCACAACTAAGATCTTTAACTATAGCAAACTATGCTGGAAACCATAAGGAAATAATAAGTTTAAATTGGACATATGCAAGTGGAAAGCTTTGACAAAGCTAAAGAACCTTACGTTATCAATGAGTCTGCCACCAAAAAGATCGCTTGCCCTCTTCTATTGACTACCACCTAATTGACTTGTCTATGCCTTAGTAATAATAAAATATGCCGTAAAAAACATATAAAGCCAGTTTATGTACCAAAATATTCATGTATGGGAAGCAATTATTTCAACCAACCCAACTTCAAATTAAACAATAATCTGATCAATTTGGGTCAATTTTCACTTTCAATTCCTAAAATATATAGATCCAATATAACAGGGACATTAGGCTAGTTGGGTAACCTGAAGTCTAATGGAACCAAAATCTAAAGATTATGAAAATTATTATTCAAAAAATTCAATGGAATAATCAGATATTGAACATTTGAATAATATCATAGCTAATTTTCAATAAATATGTAAGTTTTACATCATCTATTGTGATGCTTGTATAACATCTTATGTGTTTGCATGTAAATTATTTAAAAAAAGTCATTCACAATTCTATAGTGTATGCTAATTTTATTTAATTAATTTTAAATGTGAAAGCTTAACTGTCTTGATGAGGTTGCAAAAAATAATAAAAAACTTGAAGTTTTCTTCTTTTTAAAAGACACAAATCAAACATAGAATAATATCAACCCAATAATGTAATTGGTCTCGAGAAATGAACTAGAGTGGAACTAAAAATGTAGTTTAATTTTGCTTCAATGTTCATGTAATAGCTAGTTAAGTATTAATTCTAGATGAAACTAATCCAAACTATACCAAGTTACACCCCTAACTAAAATTGAAACTTTTATCGCGTTATTGACCTTTGACACCATAGTTTGGTTGAACATAAAAATATTAAAAAAAAAACTACAATCCCAATTTCAGATGAAAATAAAGGCTTTATTTAGTGCCCATTTAAAAGGTAATGCATAAAACAATTGATTAATCTATTAATAACCTCAAGAAGAATAGCTTATTACAACTTTCAGATGATATCCATATCACAAATGAGGTATCATCTAAGAAGTTATAGAAGCCCTCACTTGAACAGAACATTAAAAAAAAAAATCTATAACATAATCCAAGAGACAATCTCTCTCCTACCCCTCCCTTCCTCTCTCTCTCTTTTTCCCTCCCTCCCTCCTTCCCTCCTATATAAAATCCCTCCCTTTCTCCCCCACCTATGTAAAGTTTGTTTAATTTCCATACATCTTCACTTCTAAAAATGTTAGCATTTCAATGAGAATGGTAAGACTAATCAACTTAATTAAAGTACTTGTCAAATAAACAAGAGAACCAAAATATTCTAATTTCTTATGAAAATGAGAAATCATTGGATTTGTCAAATAAATGAATTTCACTCGTTGATTCTTGGTGGATTCACCATCATCATAATTTGTTTTATCCTAAAGATCAACTTTATGAATCTTAATCAATTCAATATTGATGAGAGGAACATGAGGTGTGTACCATTGTTAGCACAAGTCCTTTTTAAACAACTTATGGTGGCCAACTTTGATCTACAACAATCTAATTCTTGCACATTAATTTTATTGCTACCTCATATCTGCATCTTCTATCATATATGCTTATTTTTATTTCGCATCTTTATTTATGTCATACTCAACTTAGTGATCAGAGGCTTCAATGTTAACCCCTTGCTCAAAATCATATAACGTAAATGATCTAAAATTATGTAACTTATCAAAATCTCCATCCTACTCACTTCTAATAGAATGTACACATAAGGTACTTTTCCTTTTCAAATACTAGGTTTGCTCTAAAACCTCTGACCTCATAAAAATCTTGATCGCATATTTTTAAGTAAATAACTATATATAAATTACATGTGAACTATCATAAGCATAAGCGTAATGAGCAACACTACTAACTATTAGTGAGTAAAATATGAATCAATCTATCCAGTGGCAACAAGTACAATTTAATAAAAGTAATATTCATGAAGCTTGATGCCATTGAAAACATCAACACCAATAACACCAAACACATTGGTGGGTCAACGCATGAATGATAAAAAAAATTGCCAACTTTAGCTATATTCATATATTGGAGCAATTAAGAGCAACAAATGAAACTAAACTCTAAAGACATAAATAGCCAGGGGAATTCTACCAAAGAGAAATTAAACATTGAGGATATACCTGCATTTTGTTGAGGGTTGATCCCAACACCATCTACACAAAAAAAATAATAACATCACACAGATTAGAGCAGACATAGTAAGGGACATGATTGCATGAAATTCTGCCACCTAGACACAAAATAAATCTAAGCTATAGCAACATTAATGATCATAATACAAGCCTGCATGCTACAATCCTCGATGAAGCCTCACATATAATTAGGTTTCTTCAAATATCATGCTTGGATATTTAAAGAAAAGTGAATAACGAAAAGTTTGACAATATATATTGACTTTGAATCTAATAATTGAGAAAATAATTTTATCGGCTACTACTATAGAAATATTAAGTAGCATAACACGTACCTCATCCTACTCTATATCTTCTTACTAACATGCCACTCAACCAATTCTTATTATCATTTTAACATTAGAAGAGTTAACACCCAAGACTTTAACCATTTGTTTTATTATAATGGAGCATCACCGCCAAAACCTCCATCTTATCGCCCAAAGGCTTCCATCTCTTAACTACTTTTCCTCTCTTTACCTTTTCAGCTTTCTTCAAATCTTCAAATATTATCCTTACTGTTGTAAGTGGCTTCTCTGTTAATGAAATCTTAGGCTTCTCCAATCAATCTTCATGAATAAAATAGAAGATTATAATATATTTAGACCAAAAGAACCGCTTCATTAGTAGGATTTTCCAGGAAATAATAGAAGACAATTTAAAAAACTACTTCCAAATAATGATGAGGTAAATAGACATAGAACAGTGAAAAAGTTTTGAATACAATTCCATCGTCGACTCATCCATCATTGAGTGATATCTTCAAGACACGCCATTGATAGCCACAAGTTGAGACATCTCACCTAAAGATTTTTACTAGAATTTGATGATTTCAACTTATCTTGTATTTATCTTCTAGATTGTTCTCTTTGATATAGGCTTGTTTGATTGATCTTATGGTCGTCTTTCACTATGGATTGAGGGGTTCCTTGTTTTACTTTTAGAGTATTGATGATTTCATGAAACAATAAGCTAATGTGTTGTTAACTTTCAAATGTTAGAAAGGCGTCTAATTTACTCAATCAATTCTAAGAAGATTATGTTGAATATTACATGAGTTTTCTATTTTGTGGAGGACTTTAGGTGTTTTGAGCTAATTTACTAAAGCATATAGCATAGATTGAATAATTATATATAAAAAAAAAATTATTGTGATTATTATACCTAAATTAGGCTTAAGGGTTATGTGATCCTATATTAAATATAGAGGTTACTAAAGAAAGGTGTAAAGTTCACAACCTATAAATTTGAATGTGGCAAGCACAAAATTGTAAAAATGGACTAAGAAAAATTCCTTTTATCACTAAACATTAGTAATATGTCAAATCCTCATATGACTAAGTAGGCATGATTTTCAAATGTATAACCATGTTCCAAGAGGCAATCCAATGGAGTATAAGTTAGAATGTGTAAAGAAAGGTGTAAAGTTCGAAACCTATAAATTAGAAAGTGGCAAGCACAAAATTGTAAAAATGGCTAAGAAAATCTTGCCTTTCTATCACTAAACATTAGTAATAACATGTTTGAAATCTCATATGACTAAGTAGGCATGATTTTCATATGCATAACCATGTTCCAAGAGACAATCGAATGGAGCATAAGTCTGTTATTTCTAATACTGATGAATATCACAAATCAAGCAAGAGAATACAAGAGAAAAATTCTAGTTGCAAGTGAAGCTGAAGCAGCATGACTTAATATGCCCTTGGAACTAATACTAGGTTATGTCAATGCATGATGAACAACAAGGTACTAGTTAGTGAGGATAATGCATTGTATGTCGATGACATAACTAATACTAACATAAAATAATGTTGTTTTTATACATCAAATTCCATTGAAAAGAATTATGATCATGTTGTAGTAAGAGATGACTTGCAAAAGAAATCTAGACCACATACATCCATCGTGGCATCGACATATGCTCTTTGAACTGTGAGAGCCAGCGTTGTTACTAACCCAACCCATTCCCTTACCAAATTTGAATATTTGAATCTTTTAGAAATGCCAGCTATACATTTAAAAATTAGCATCAAACAAACAAAGTAGTATGCGAGGGTAATCACTATTTGTAATATTAGAAGATTGAATTAGAGGGTTGAACTTCACCATGCACAGATGGCATGACCTTCGAGATGTGAAAGTTATTGACATATACATATGTCAGCTATCAAAATGGCAGAAAGTTTACATGATACTATACACTAGTATTCTGTCAAGATGTAGATTGGATCAGTAATAAAATATTTGATAAATTGAAAACTATTAAGAAAATTTTGACAATGAGGACATGCATGCTAGAGTTTATAAATATTGAATGCTGGAAATGCATTTAAGCATGATCTTCATATGCATTGATTAAGAGAGATAAGTTTAATACTTTTTTTTTTTTTTTTTGAAAGGTGATAAGTTTAATACTTTTTTATAGCATGCTAAATTCCAAGGGGGCCAGAAATGAGTTTGGAATTGGCATGGGAAGTGGATTTATGTAATAAAATGCATGAGTCAAGGGACACAGATAAGAAATGCCAAAAATACTTATGGTTGACCTAATTGACACCATTTGAGGAATATGCATGAAAGATATGAATGATAGAAGCCAAAGATCTGCAAAGAAGGAAGAATATTTGGTTCAAATAGCTAAGAAGCAATTAAAAGATTTCAGTTCATAAAAGGATCTTTGATTATCGTGCAATCTTCAGCCATATGTACAAAAGTAAAGTGCATGACAGAGATAAAGAACTAGACCAATCAAAAAGGAAATGTAGTTGTGAAATTTGGCAGGCAATTGAAGTACTATGTTGAAGTAGGCATAAGATGTAGTACTTTATATTAATAATAACTATGACAATCATAATGAAAATATATGCATAGCGTATATGCATTTGTCATGATATCAATGGTGTTAGTTGCTATATTATGATTTTGGTTTTTGAATATAAAAAAATATAAGGCTTGCTATTATGTTTTCTATCAATAAAATTCATTTTAATTTCCTCACTACTATGTGTGATGCTATTGAAAATATATTGAACTTTATTAGAAATATTGAGGCTAAAGTTCTTTTTTTGTGCAAATTTTGCCAAAATTTGTAAATAGTTTAAAATTTCTACAATACAATTATGAAAAAAGAAATTACCTTGTTTAAAAAGCAGTGTACCGATGCTTAGAATTGGGGTGCACAAAATGCCTTGAGACTTACGCATCATTGTCATTAGTAAGGCTTTGCCTTTGTTTGATGCTTGATGCACGAGGCTTTATGCCTTGAGACATTTGAGACAACACCTCAATAAGGTTACATACAAAAAATTAAATTATTTTGTATTATATTAAAATATTAAGATATCATATTATATTATACTTATATCTAATAAACCTAATACAACACATTAAAAGTATCAAAAGATAATTTAAATATGGTGGATTACTCAATCTTGCTATTAATTTGTTGTTTTATTTTAAATTAAATTGAATCCAATGTTAATTGATATAGGAAGTAAGAATAAAAAATGGCTTGAAGTCAAAAAAATAGAATCAAAGGATGATAGAATTATTATATATGAGAACCCTTCTAAAAATGATGAAAGTGAAGATAAAGGCCATTGTGGATCTTGATCTTCATTGCATATTTAAAATTTAAGTGCTTATCTTGAATATGATTTTAATATTAATTAAAAATTATTATTTATATCTTTATGATGAACTTAGTAAAATATATCAATGATTCATGTCATATTTATAAATTATTTTAATTTTTATAAGTTTTTCTATTTCTATTTGCTTATGCCTTGATCAACCATGAAATTTATGCCTCTCATTAAAGCAAATGTCTAAGTTTTTCATCTTTTTAAATCTTCAAAAATTTAAAAGCTGCAAAATAATGTAGAAATTACGACTAGATGAAAAGAATGGGGGAGGGGTTAAGGAGATAATGGGGCAATCAAGTGGGAAAAAGAAGGGTGAATGGTTAGGTTGAAGGGTGATTACATGAAAATCTTGCTAAAATTCAGTATAAATTACAAAAATTGTAGTGAAACATGTTGGCAAGCAGTGTGGAATAAATTAAGTGGGGGATTGGGAATAAATAACGAGGAAGAAGGGTGAATAATAGTTTTTGCATTGAGGAAGTGAGGACAATATCTAAATTATGGGTTGACGGGAGGGTTGTATTTATTATTAAGGTGAAAATTCTCTTTCACGAGGTACTTAGTAGAAAGATTTAGCTAGAATTTAGGGTATCTCTTGTCAAATAGTTTTTTGAGCCACATAGATTCTTGTCAATACTTAAATCCCATTTTCTCCCATTTTAGGTAAAGATTTAGTAAATCCTAAGGGAGGGTTTAAAAGATCTACACCACTTAATGATTCTTCTACTCTTTCATTTACATCCAAAACTTAAAATTATATGTCAAATAGTTAATTAGGAAATAACCAGACTTCACATCTATCATTCCAAAAAGCTTTCAAGGATTAATGCATCTGAGACTTACTGATTCTGACTTTACTAGATTCTACTTGAATAAAATCCTACTTGTAGCAAACCAGTCCCTCAAAGAAATATCAGAATATTTCTTCTAAAGTAACATAAAGTAATCAAAATTCATAGATTTATAAGCATTAATCGAACATGATGATATACCAGTGACATCAAGGAATTAGGAATGATATACCAATAAATTTATATGCCTAGGGCTGGGATACATTTAATCTTATCAGATGCATGTAAATCACTTCATTCTACAATACTACAACTAAGCATGCGCTGTATATTAATTAACTCTTGATCCATATGCAAAATACAATACTTTGCAATAATCCATACCATTGGTGATTATGGCGCTGGTCTGCGGAGGTACTTTGAACTCCTCGGCGGCGAATTTCAACACAGCAGTGAAGGGCGCCTCTGGCACGCTAAATCTAAATTGTAGTGATAAGAGCGTTAAAACAAAACAGAAAAGAAACCCTAACTTGTCGACAAAGCAAGGAAAACTTGGATTGGAACCAAAAAAAGAGAAGCCCTTACACTTTGTAGGGAAGCTTCGGATCCGAGGTCAGGGTGACCTTGAACGACACCTTGCCCCCGGTTGCTGAAGTTGCCATCAGTGCTGCTGCGAAAAAAAAAAACGAATGAGTGGCTGCCGGAGACGGGAAAGAACCTGCGTGAAACGGAAAGTTGTAAACATGTTCGATCACGTGCATCGCACGTGGTCTGTGGTTCTCTGACAGTTGTTTTTCTCAAAAATGTAATCAGTAATTGAATAATATTACAACAATTATATATATATATATATTAAAAAAATTACAATGTTATCTTCAAATAGACATAAATTTGTGATTAGTAAAAATATGAGTTCAATCGATTTGATAGTTAAAATTTAATTTGTCACATTAAGAATTTATAAAATTAATATATGATTAGAATATTGCTATTAGACTGAATTTAGCTTAGACATATATTTCATATTGGGCTCATTGCAATGGTGGTGAGAGAGCTCAATTAAAATAAAAAAATATTTTTATATATCATATATTTTTTATATAAATATATTTTATAAAATATTTAATTTGTGCTCTAGGTAATATTTTTTAAGTTAAAAGTTATAGATATCTGTTAAAAAAATATTAGTACTTTTAAAATAATCAATTAATCTTATATTATTATTATTATTATTATTATTATTATTCTTACTACAAAATTGATATAATGGCTCATCCAATATAATCAATATATATATATATATATATATATATATATATATATATATATATATATATATATATATATATATATAATAACAATATCAAATAAAATTTTTGTAGATCAGACATTAAGGACCATTTTGGGGTCAGTTTTAATGTTTATTTATTTATTTATTTTTATATTATTTTAAAAAATATATAGTTAGTGTTAATGCTACATTGTCTTACTTCTTAAATTTTTTTATCTAAATGAATTTAAATTGATGATAATTTTATATGTGCTTCTAGCTAAGTATTGAAAGTCATGATTAAAATATTTGTCAAGTTGTCTAATTCATCTCTGCTAAAAATCAGTGAATTAATTTCAGACCACAGATAACAACAAATAAAAACAAAAGCATATCATTATTAACAATGATCATATGTAAAATTTGATCTTTCTCGCCAAAAGACATACAGTACCTCTATAATTTTTTTTAAAAAATAGCTAAATTTATATAGCCAAAATTTGAAATCCATTTAAACTATTATTTTATTTATCTCAATAATTTTATTTTATTTTTTTACTCACCCAAATTCATAAGATAATATTTTATTATGATCTAAGTGAGATTTAAGTTGTGTTTAACTCAGTAGTCTAAATACTATAGATGGCGTTTGAGAAACTATATTTTTTTGCATTTTGAAGAAATGATAAAGATATATTTTCAAACTTGACTTGATTAGTCTTACTTTTTAAAATAATAAATAATTATAATACCGACTCTAACTTTTTTAACAAAGCTCCTCATATAATAGCTCTATTACTATTTTTTTTTTCACAGCAGCTCCAAATAGATCCATAAATCTAAGACTTTGATACTACTAAAACTATTATCAAGCTATAATTAGTACCTATCAATCTTGAAACTTTAATTTATTGTTTGTTGTCTTAAAACCAGAAGTAAAAGTTTATCTACTTTATGAGTCCAAAGACACACATAATGTGATCAATAAAACTAATTTTACGTGGAAAACTTCTAAAGAAGAAAAACCGAGGCTAGAAAAAATCTTCCAGTACAAAATTTTCCGATAATGGGATTACATAATTAATATAGAATATAATAAATCTGAATATAATATAGCCGGTTAGTGTAATGAATGCCGTGGTGTAGAGATGATGATGGTACGACGGTGGTCAGCGGGTAACCCGGCGAAGTGGTCCGGCGGTGTCAGCGGCAGTGGTCGACAATCACCTGCAAGTGGCCGACAATATGGCCATGATGTGAAGAAGGTGACGAGATACTGAAATGGTTGGCAACAACGGAGATTAATGGATTGCGTGGCGCGGCAGCGATGGCGGCAATAATAAACGATGTGGCATCAATCGTCAGCGATCGACGATGACCGGCATGACGAACGATAATTCGGCGGTGACGGCAGTATCGGTGAGACGGCGCAATGTGGCGACCGCGATAAGTCGATGCTCGCGATGGTGATAATCAGAATGACCGCTGGCGGTACAGCAATGCGCGGGTTGAACCACGGGTGGTTGGCGGCGTAGGCACGATTATGCTTGGAGGAATTTCGCTTTAGAGCTCTCTCCTCTTTAGTCTCCCTCTATGAAGAATGAAATTTATATGGAGAGTGGCATTACATAATCACCTCATCTCCCTCATGATGATTCCTTGATGATGATTTTTTTGTATTTGAATGTCAAATGAAGTGAATTATGAGACCACTTATTGCCGTCCGGCCCGATTGACTATAAACACCTATCATTTTAAAATTCGATTGATAATAAGCGCGATCTCTAGTTTTGATTCAATCGAATTACTTTGCAAGATTTGTCTTGGAGAATTTTCGGTCATATCGTTCCCATTTTAGATGATATCTCAATTCATATGTCAAATACTTGAAAATAGCAAATTCTTCAATGAAATTTGCCATTAACCATACATTTTGAGAGAAAGATTTTCAGGGCACAAGATTATGATGCGGAAGCGATAGAGCGTGTTTTATCAAATATACGAATTTAAGTTCTCAGATCCATTACATTTACAGAATCACAGGCGTCGCGAATAGTGGTGTAAGCCAGCGAATGGCTGGATGCTGGGCCTATTTCTATATTAAACATTAAATTTCATACCTCTCAGTTGGGTCAAAAAGGTTGGACCTTTAATCGTCTCCATAATGAAGAAATTTGAGTTATGATCACCACTTTGTTTTAATTGAATACATAAAACAATGGTAAAAAAAAGGATCATTTGGTTGCTTGAAGTTGAAAAATAATGTTTAGTTTTCTTTTATAATTTGATAAGATGAAGTTAGAAATTAATGTGATTGTCTTCAAAGTATTTTGAAAATGAAAAGTTCCTTTTAAAACATAAAATAATTAAAAAACAACACTTTCTAAAATATTTTTTTGGGGAGATTTACATACATATCACATAATTCTTATGTATTTACATATCTAACATCCAAATATCAAATTTTACATATATAATACATCAATCTTCAATATCACATTAAAAATATCATAATCACTCCCTTTTTAAAAGTGAAATGCACATTTTTACGTATAGAAAAGTGTTAGTTGAGTAATTATCTAACTTTAGATGGTAGATATATAAATGCAGAAGAATTGTGTGCTATGTATGTAAATTTTCATTTTTTTTTTTTCATTTACAAGCAACGAAATAAAACCTGCTAAGGGATTGCAAATGAAATGATAGAAACAATTAGAAATTAGCCAAAGAAAGAGGGTAGTAGAGATATGTTATCCAAACTCTTTACTTCAATTAGCCAAAAATATATATATATATATATATATATATATATATATATATATATATATATATATATATATATATATATATATATATATATATATATATATATATATGAGTTTTCTTGGAAGAGCTTTTTATTTATGCTTATTGAATTAGTGTAACAACTAATTTTTTTAAGGACAAGTGTTTGTGATTATATATTGATATGATTCTACCTATTGATTTAACTTGGAGTTCATTTAGTTGATTGCAAGCAAAAATCTCACCTTCTAAAGTGACAAGTTTAATTTGGGGTATATTACATATCACATAATTTTTATGTATTTATATTCAAAATACTTAAATTTAATAATTATATAAATGATATTTAAATCTTTAATATTACATTAAAATATGATTATCATTTTTTTTTTGAAGTAAAATATATCTTTCATATATAAGAAAGTATTATATATATATATATATATTAAATTTGATTATTATAGAGGTACATGCATAAGAATTATATGGTAGGTATGTAAACCTTTCTTTTAATTTTAGTAGAATAAAGTTCTTACATTTAGTAATTTTTGGATTTACAACTCCTGCCTTTTTTTTTAATTTCAAACAAATGGTAGGTTTAATACATTTTATTAATTTTCAAAATAAATATTTTTTGTGAATAAGTTACTAGATGGGGGACCTTAGGATCATTTGGTTCTTATAAGTATTTATTTGAATGTTTGTTAATTAAAATTAAGCTTAAGAAAATCATGAAATTTTTAAATTTTGCCAATAACAAGGTATGCTTAATGATATATCACTCTAAAATTTATAAATCAAGCACATTTCTGAAGTTAAAGCATGTATACAATCAAATTAAACGACTCGGTGAGACAACTTCAATAATGCTAGAATCGGGTCAAATCGAGCCCAAAATGAGTTCAAATCAAACCCAAAAGTTACATATGAAAATTTCGAAATACTAACAAGATGATCAAATAACTTTGAAATATGAGGTGCTTATAGAATCGAATCCGACGAATAAATCCAACGAATCTAAGATCGCCAAATCAAATCGATTGTTTGAATGGTTAAATCACCAAAATATATATATGATCAAATGAATCGATATACCGTCCGATTGAGTGCTTTGGGATACAATGACCAAAAAATACCCTTTCAATCCTATAAAAACCACATTCTTGTCATGAAGGGAGAAGGAGCTTGAAGCGAACTTGGGAGAAAGCGAGAGAGAGCTAAGTTCAAATTCTTCATCACCACCGTATCGCCATCGCTTATTATCGCCACCGGTCACTAACAACCATTACAACCAGCTACTATCACATAATCGTTGTAACATTCTCAAATTCCTATTATCGAATTTTTTACATCTTGTAATCTCGTATGGAAGATTTGAACTTTGTACTATAAAATAAAGATATATAGAGTATTTTTATGGCGTCCGTGATTTTTCCCTCTTTGTGGGGTTTTTCACATAAAATTTATGAAGTTTCTTATTCACTTTTTAACTATTTGTCTGTGTGCTGGATTTCCATACAAGCTAAAACGTGAAGTTTTATTCTACCACAACTAGTTTTCTAGCACGCAACAGTTTGGCGACGTCTATGAAAAACATTCTCATTACATTTTCACAATGATTGACACTCTAAGTTTATGTTAAGAGTAGCATCATCTATATGATGAAAAAAATCTTACTTTGAAATAATATATATAAAGAATGAAAAAACATCAAATTATGATCTTTTAGTTCTTATCATAAGCTAGGGGACAACCCTTAATTTCAAAAGATCGTTCATGTTAATATTATGAATATTTATTTGATTATTAGTTCAAGAAATAAGCCAAGATTAAGGGACAATTTCAACATTGAAAAAAAAGATATAGTTTTACAAATTACGATCCTTCTATCATGCTCATGGAAATAAGGCAAAGATCAAGAAGAAGCTTTAGCTATAACCTCAAATAGATGTTTTGATTTGACCTCTTCCACAATGGGTTTACGTTATCGAGTAATATTGTGATAAATAATCTTGAAAGAATCAAAATATTTAACCTCTTCCACAAATGTTAACGTCATCAAGTAACACTTTGACAAAATAACTTTGGATGAGAGTTAAAATTATTGACTTTTTTCACACAAGTTAAATGTCACCGAATAACACTCTGACAAATAACATCAGATAGGTCAAAAATCTTTTATGGATTTCTCCTCTGGAAGGCATGCCCCTGAGGAAGCCTCGATGGGCAAGCTAGAAGTGGATAAAGTCCTCACTAAAAAAAATTCAAAGAGAGCAAATGGTTGATAGTATCTTCACTCATCAAAAATCTCATAAGGCAAAAGTCTTAGAAGGTACATGTACATCAAAAATCTCAGAAGATAAAAGACTCAAAAGATACAGGTACATTAAAAATCATAGAATGTATAAGTATATCAAAAAACTCAGAATGCAAAAGCTTTAAAAGATACACATATATTAAAAACCTCAGAAGGTAAAAGCCTTAGAAGGTTGAACATCAAAAATCTCTCAAAAAGCAGAAGGTATGTATATCAAAATCTCGTAAAAGCCTCGAAGGTATATGTACATTAAAATCTCAAAACCAAAAGCCTTTGAAGGTATATGTATGATAAAACTTTTAAAACAAAACCTCAAAAGATATATATATATATATCATAATCTTTTTTATATCTAAGTCTTAAAGAAGATATATGATTAGTGTCATCATTAAGGGCAAAAACTTTATAATACAAAAATATACACTTCTTATATTGGGGGGCAAATGTCATAATATTCATAAGATATAATATGGAGTCTGAATTTGAAATGTGCGATGCTTAACCAAGTTAGTTTCTAACCTCGAGGAAAATCGGAGCCTGCGATGGAGGTCACGCACTGTTATACAGCTCAGTGGAGAACTCCAGGATTTGGAGAAAATTGGAGGAACCCGGAAGCGCATTAGAGCTTGAATTTGGGATACACGCTACTTAACCAGGTTAATTTCAAGTTTCGAATCTGAGAAGTAGAGCTCAAGTGGTCAGCGTCATAAAGGTCAATGGAGGATTCTATGATTTAGATAAAGTTTGAAGAACCTGAAATCATGCTGAAACCTGAATTTGGGGATATGCGCCACCTAATCAGGTCAGTTTCAAACCCCAGGACTAAGAAGAACTGGAGCCAGCGAATGGGGGGTATCACACCATCATAAATGTTAGTGGAGGATTTCAGATTTAGAAAGTTGGAAGAACCTAAAAGCACCTGGAGCTGAATTTGGGATACACCTTTCCAGGGTCATTTTAGGATTGGGAGGGAGAACTGTGAGGGTGGCAGTCATAAAAGTCAGTGGAGGATTGATGATTTAGAAAGTTGGAAGAACTTGAAAGTACAGGACTGAATTCGGATGCCGCAGGTGGTTAAAACTCTAAGATCGGGAGAGCTGGAGCCTGCGAGGAGGGTCGACACCTTTATATAAATCGGTTGATACCAAAGAAAAGAAAGTAAATAAAGTAAGTTTTCACTTACCTTTTGGGATATTTATACTTGAAAAGAGACTTTTAAATTATAAAAAAATCTAATTAAATTATTATTATGAGGGGAGGCTACCCCCCATCTTCTCATAATGGCTAGCAAAATGTCAACCATTTAATGATTAAAAATAAAAAAAATATTGTATTTTCATCTCTCTCTCTCTCTCTCTCTCTCTCTCAAAGTTTAAAAAAAAAAAAAGAAAACTAGACGGCCTCTTTTCAAACCAAATCCAACAATATATATATATATATATATATATAATAAAATAAAATAAAATAAAATAATTAATTAATGAATACACATAACATATATAATTACGAATCATAATAACATTTAGCTAAAGCTATTTTATTTTTAAAAAAATTAATATATTTTTGTGTGAAATAAGTTTTATCATCCAAAATATATGGGTAAATGATATATCCCTCTAAAATTTATAAATCAAGCACAGATCTAGAGTTAAAACATGTATATAATCAAATTAACGATTCAACGAGTTCAAATAGAATCAATCGAGTCGAATGATGATCAAAAGCCAAAATATGAAACAAAATCGGATGATGATCAAATGACTTCCAAATTTGATGCTTATAGTCGAATCGGCTCGGCGACGAATCCAACAAACCCAGATCACTCAAATCAAAGATTATTTGAATGGTCAAATCACCAAAAAATTATATATAATCAAATGAATTGATATACAACATCCAATGTAATCTTTTGGGATTTTGGCTACAATGAACAAAATGCTCATTTCAGAATCCTATAAATAGGACTCCATTCTTGTCATAAATGGAGAATGAGGCTGGGAACTTGGGAGAAAGAGAAAATTTAGAAGTTTAAAGTTATTATGCGTTATCAGATGTATATTATAATCGCCATCATCAACACATTACATCGCGTAGTTATTGTAACGATTTTGGAATTCTATTATCGTGATTTCTTACATCTGATCTTGTAATCAAGTTATCGGAAGATTTAAACTTTGTCTCAGCGGATATATAGTTGAGCATTTTTACTCGGAAAGATCATGTGATTTTTTCCCTTCTTTCTAGGGTTTTTTCATGTAAAGATTATTGAGTTTTTTATTCACTTTTCAATTATCTGTTTGCGTGCTAGATTCCATACAAGCTAAGAAGAGAAATTTTATTCTACCACAACTAATTTTCTGGCACGCAGCACTTAAAAATAAAAATTGAATTATGATAATAAAATAAATAAAAATAAAATCATTATTTCATAAAAATATACATTCTATTTTACAACCAATGAATGACACCTAAATAGAAAACATGTTTTATACAGTAAAAAAATTGCTCGATCCATTAGTTAATTGAATGTAATTAAAATTAATGTGGATTTTAGAATCCACCCATCACTCAAATCAACGAAATTAGATGTACCACGCAAAATAAACCCAATGTAAATCGCACTGATCACATATGATGAAATTATCTTCAACTAAATAGCGGATTTGAAGTTCAAATATATGGAACATTAGTTTCAGCCGAGCACTTTGAATTTAATATAGAATTATAAAGCATTTAAAACCATGATATTTATTTCCCATAAAATTGTGTCATAAAAGCTGTCAAGGCATCAGGTAATAGAATTCAGATGGAATGTTCTTTCTTGTTGGTTTTTGGGTATGTTGACACCACTTAGAGATTTATATTTAGATATTTAAATGTATAAAAATAAGGAAATATGTATGAAAATCTTTTTATATTTATTTCACTACAAGAAATGTTTTATGTTCGAGAGAAGAAGATAAAGAAATGGACGAAAATAGATCTAAAAGCACATAGAAGCAATAATGGGCCGATTGGGATCACTTTTATTTATTTTTTATTTTTTTATCTTATTATAATTTTATTTTGACTCAAAATAAATTATATTTGATAATAATTATTATTTTAAAATACTCAAACATTCAATGATTATTTTTGATACTTTTAAAATAAGATAATTTATTTTAAAAAAATAAATAATAAAAGCTTAAAATATATTAAATAATTATTTTTAAAAAATAATATGAAAATAAAATATTAAATATAAAACAAAAATGATCTAAAAGAGGTCCCAAAGGAATTGCCCCTAGTATTCCATTACACTAGACATAGTAGGTTGTGCAGATGCGCTATAAAAGTCAGATCTTAAGGGACTACTAAGAAGGCTTTTGTTTGCTCTTGGCTTGTTTAAGGATAGATCACATTCATGCTCATTGGTTTGTCCAATAGAGCAAAACAACAATTCATTTACTTTTAAACTATATTTTGGAAACTTAAATGTGGTTTAAAAGCAAATCAATGGAGCTTATTTAGGCCATGATTTTGGGCTCTCATGTCAAGATGCATCAATTGCCATCCAATTAATTCCATGTGTTTGTTTCTTGACAAATAAAACTAATTGATATCCTTATAGTGTTAGATTAGACGAGAGTTGATCTATGGGGAGTGCAATCAATAATAGAGGAGCCATTATACATAGATCAAAAGATTGTTAAGGTCATTTCTAGGAGTGTGCATTAGTTGGTATGAACTGTAAAACCGAATCGAACCGAGCTTATTTAATTAATCCGGTTCGATTTTCATGATTATTGTTTGGTTTTCGGTTGAATTTCTGTGTCTGTTCGATTTTTTATTTTTGGTTCGATTTTAATTAAAAAATTTTCGGTTTGACCAAAAAAATCGATTAAGTATTTAACTTTCTGCCGACTTGTTTTCTTGAGTGATGCTTGAGTCCTCAACGTCGTATACTTGTAACTTCTTGACTCTTGAATCAATCTTCCTTCGACGTTTCATTCCTTAGGAGGAGTTAGGCATAAGGCATTGACATTCCTTGCATTCGATTTTAGATTCGACTTTGACTTTCCTGGCGGCTACTCCTATCTTTTAGTTTTTTTTGCCTAGCTAGCTGTTCTGTTGTGATTTGACTCTTAGTCTCTTTGAGAGGTAAGAACTAAATCTCCATGATCCCATCTCATCTCTGTCACACCATGGTTGTTCTTTGTTGTGGTTGTTGACGGCTTGATGTTGTGAGCCTGTGTTGTGGATTGTATGGCTTTATCTTGTTGTCGTTGTTGATTGTCTTCCGCCTGCACCGCTTCCTTATTTCTTTGTTGGTTTCAATTTTGATGGAGCTGGTGTTTGAAGTTGAAGACTTGTAGTTGATGTTTGATGTTTCTACATCTAGTGATTGAATTACCTACTATTTACACATATTTATGCAAGGTATATTGGTAATCTTATGGACCTACTGTTTTCAAATATGGATGACTCATGACTGAGTGGAAAATGCATTTTTTTTATTTTATTGTGTTCTCGGTTGACTAATGTTATTATTTTACCTCTTAGTATTTTTTTATGCAACTATGCAATTAATATTATTGGGACGGCTTTAATGCAAACAATATTTAATGATAATATTGAGAAATGTGGTATTATATGATAATATTTGAGATACATTACTTGATGGAGTTGGTTGAGAATTACAATTTATAAACATGGAATAACACTATTCAATTATACGATGCATGCCATTTTTCTTCTCAATATTATAGTATACAATCATTCTTTAATTGAAATAAGTTTTGTTGATATAATTTATTAAAGCATACTTTACTTTCTCATTATTGTTTAGATTTTTTTAGAGTCTAGACACATGTCATAAGTTGGAGATAGTTCAAATATTATTAGTTCCTCCAAAACTATGATCACTACTCAACAAATTTAAGTTACAGGAGATGCGAGTGTCAGTAATGAGAAACCACCAATTGCAAAGAAAAAAAAAGAAAAACTCCTAAACCTAGATATGAGATTTGGGATCACTTTGTGAGATGCTAATGAGAAAGGAGAAAAAATGAGTAAATATAATTATTGTAGAAAGTCATATCATAGTGATCCAAAGATTAATGACACTTCAAACTTAAGGGCACATCTTTATTTATGTCAAAAGAATCCTCTTAATAATGAACAAAATCAAATTAAACTAGCATTGTAATTTAGTGTTAAAGGTGAAGAGGTTTGTGCAAGCCTTAAGGCATGGAGATTTGACCAAGAAAATATAAGAAAAGCTTTAGCAATGATGGTTATTGGATGAATTACTTAGCATGTGTAAGGTTGGGGTTTAAACATTTCAAACCTCGTGTGTCCAATATTTCAAATACTTTCGATGGACACAGATTGCAATTTTATCAGGATGAGAGAGCAATTTTAAAACATATATTCAAGAAGTCCTGTCATAGAGTTTGTTTCTTACTGATCTTCATAAATTAACTATATGTATATCACACATTTCATTGATGATGAAAACTCAATAAAAGAGCTATAAACTTTTTCCTATATATAGTCAGGGAAGAATTAGTTGGGCAACAAGTTGAAATATCTTGTAGATTGGAGATTGATGTAATTTTTTACGAGTTGATAATCAAGTTCAAATAATGACATCATCACACACTTGCAAAAAAAATTTGGCAAGAGATGAGGTAGTATTCTTGATGGGTACATATGAGATGCATAGCTCACATTATTAACTTAATTGTGCAGATGGTGAAAGAGATATGTGAATCTATCCATCATGTTCAGGAGCGGTAAAATACATTCAAATCACTGCAAGGCTACAAAATTTAAAGAATGCATTGAAATAAAAAAAATAAAAACTAAAAGCATGTTATGCTTAGATGTTCTCTATATGGAATTATATTTTAATGTTAAAGATTAAGTTGAGAGAACTTTTGAAAGACATGAGGAGATTGACACTTAATTAAATCACTAGAAGAAAGATGAAGAAGGTCATAATGTAAAAAGTGTTTTAAGTGATAATGATTGAATAATGTTAGAAGATTGCTCCCTTTCTTGAAAAATTTTTATGAGCTCACTTTAAGAATTTTTTATTCTTTGTATGTGACATCAAATATTTTTTTTCATGAAATTGCAAAAGTTCTTGGTCTTCTTTAAATTTGGCAAATGGATGGTGATCTAAATATGAAAAATATGACTTCTAAAATGATGACAAATTTTGATAAATATTGGGGTAGCATAGAGAAAATGAATTTGAATATATATATCTTGTTGTTATTTTAGATCTCTGATTCAAGCTGCGTTATGTAGAGTTTACTGTTATGGATATGTATGAAGGGTCTGATGGTGTTGCTCTGACACAACTTATTAGATCATCATGCCATGATATGTTTCGTGATTACAAAATAACAATTATTGGTGAAAGTCAAGTAGAAAGTGATCTCCATGAGAAACAAAATTTTTCTAAAGAGTATAAGTATTTAAATCTTCGAGAAGATATTGATGAAATTCAAAAGATCTATTTTTGGCAAGGATGATCAAGATAACAAATCAGATCTAGATAAGTATTTGGATGAGAAGTCTGAAGTCATGAAAGATCATTTTGATATTCTAAATTAGTGGAAGGTTAATGCGAGATTTCTTATTACATACTGTGATGTTTTATTTTGCTCCAATTTTACCGTCTCATAATCAATTTTTAAAAGTGGTATTCTTGATGCATTTAGATGTTCATTATCCCCAAAGATTGCACAAGCTATAATATGTGCAGTTGGATCGCAAAATACCGTTAATCCAGTAAATGTGGAAGAAAATATTATTGACATTGACAGATTTGATGAAAGTATTTTTTATGCTTAAATTTATAATTATTTATTATTTTCAATCTTATTAATTTGAATAATTAATTATTCATTTGTATTATAGATTTAGCAAAATTTATAAGTGAAACACAAACTTCTTGGCTTGGCTTATGATGTTGATTCCAATATGGGTTATAGACTTTGGTTCAATGGTCTTCCTTCGTTATTTTATTACTTTACTTATTCACTTGCTCAGTTTACTGTTAGTTTATCTTTTGTTACTATTTTTATGCTTTCATCTCTTATAATTTGCTGTTGGATGATAATTTAGTTCGACTATTATGTTGGACATTGGTAAGTTTTGCTTATTTTTTTATGATCAATATGACAATGTAAGCTGCTTTGTTTCGGCTATTATTTTGGAAAAGCTAGTTTGTTGTCTTGTTGGTTTATTTCTACTGTAATTCTTGATGGTTTGATTGGATATCTTGCATTTGCTGGTTTGAGCCGTTTGACTATTTGCTATGGTTTGAGGTAAGCATTTTGTCTCTGAGCAATTTACTTACATGCTAATGAAATACTGAATTTATTTACAGGCTTTTTTAGGGTTTAGGGGCAATGATAGCAATGATGAAATGATCAATGTATACATCATACATTTTGTGTGTTATTCTCTTAAGTCTTAAAGAAGTGATTTCAAAATTATTGATGCATATTTTTAGATATTATACTTGAATCTTGTTATAAAAGATATTTTTTATAATTTGAAGCCCCAAACTATATATATATATATATATATATATATATATATATATATATATATATATATATATATATATATATATATATATATATATTATTCTTGTAGATTTGAAGCCTTTGGAGACTTGGAATGCTCAAAGATTTCAAGGAGAAATGCTTGGAATGCGCTCAACATAAGTGATATTTCTATAGTTTACTCAAATTTTACTTAAATGTTGTCACTTGTATTATATTCATGTTCACTCTCTTTTTTCTTTTTTTTTTCTCTTTTTTTGTTAGTAGTTTATTTTCTTATTTGGTGTACATTAAATTGCATCAATATGGAAACCTCTTTACAATATGTATATATTTAATTTAGTTAATAAAATTTCCCCTTTTTTTGTTTATAACTTTTAAATCTTTATTTTTTTTAATTTGCACATGTTATTCGGTTTATGAAAAACCGAACCGAATAAATCGTAGTGTAATTCGGTTTATTTGGATCGGTCTAAACAATTTTTTTGTACTAATTTGGTCGGTTCGATTTTTTTTATAATTTTGGTTCGATTTATTTGATTTGACCAAAAAAAATAAACAAACAAATCAATCGAATGCTCACCCTAGTCATTTCCATATTTTCTTATATATAAGTTTTATAGGCCTATCTATTGGGCATTAACTCAAAAGCTAATGACATTAAATAAAATTTTAATTTAAAGTAATTTGCATTTCCAAGTAATTAATTTATGCAAACTTATTTTATTTTAGTACTATATACAAGGAAATTTTGGGTGATTGAATGGATGACATTTTAGTTTAATATCATCTAAGAAAAAATATGGGTGATTGATAAGGTGACATCTTATGATGTCAACTATAAACCCGCCTCAGTCAAGGGCAATAATTCCTAATGCTATGTATCTACTATATGATATTTTGATCAAATCATTTCACCATAAACACAATAAGTTAACTTATTGAGTTCTAGGGGCAATGGCAAAAGCCACCACATAAATAGCATTGAGTAGGAGAGATACACACTATCAAGAACTCCAACAGTACCCTAAGAAGCGAATCTAAGGTTAATCTATCTTCTTTAATTTCAAATGATTGTTCTAAATCAACCTTTCATGCATGCCCCTTCTTAGGTTGAGGCAATGGGTGAGACACTAAAAGGATAGAATATGAGTTCAGCTACACAATCCAACACTACACATTCATCTAATTTATCTCAAATAAACAAATGGTTGAGATGCTACATCAACTAGATGAGATGCATGTAAAGATAGCTCAACGGGATGATATTATCCGAGCAATGAAAAAATTATATATATACTGCAAGCAGAGCTCAGTCGAGCTAGTTACAATATAGATGGGAAGATTCACAGGTGATTCCAACTTTTGTGTGATTGATGCACATACACAAACACATATTTTTTCTAAGAAAATTACACTAAAAGCACTCTCCTTGCAGTGCTTACTTTGATATCTTAATTATGTATTGACTAAGTGTCATATGATGCTATATTATTGGAGTTTGAATATAAAGGTACATCAGAACAGTATATATAATAATCTCTTATAAAAAAATAGTAAAATTACAGCCTTACAAATATAGCTAACTAAAAGTATGCTAATGCAAAGAATATTGCTACGTTGTCATATATAATGCCAAATATATTTTTTAGTACTGCCAAATCAATAAAAAAAAAAATCGTTGACTTAAGACTTGCAGCATAATATTGATCCATATGAAGCTACGTAGATACCCACAATAAGAAAACTATATGTCTTCTTGATGGCGACCACAACTCAACTTCAAAACCAAAGCCAAAAGGATAAGTCCAAACCAACCCCGTCATATTACCTCTGTAGCACATGGCTTTGCCATCAGAGCTTCAGGGCAGCTTTCTTATCCTTCTCTTTTTGGTCTATTGCTAACTTAAGGCTTTACTTTTTTTCAGTTGGGATCTCTAAGCTTTATTTATATAACTATTTTAATAAAATGCTATATGACTTTCTTAATTAGCATAGATAGATAAAAAGATAAAAAAAGGCTTACAAATAAGAACAACTTATAAAACAAAAAAGATTCATTTTAATAAATCTAATAAGATTATAAATCTTATATTGTACTAGGTGCTTATTGATGCATCAAAATTTTCAACTATTGATTATATCTCAAAGCTAATCACAATATGATATCAATGAACTTGTAAGAAAAATTTTCATGTTGTTTGGCTAACTCATCTTGATAATTTCATTTTTTTTTAAATATACGTTTTGCTATAATCAAAACTAGTAGAGTTAAGATTAATCAAATTAATTGATTAGTAAGATGTATTCAAGACTTACTGAACAACTACTCAACAAAGAATGAGAGCAGGTTTCTTCTCATCGAGATAAGAGAAAAGAGATTTCGTGGTTTGTGGATCACTTTCGGATAAATGCGGTAACTTCGTGAGGATTATTATAGTTATAGCTATTAACAATATGTATTCTTACAATAAAAAAAATCTGCAATATGATTGATATTTTTCATCTTTGTCATCATTTGACATACATCTTAAATTATGAAGTGATTTTAAAAAAAAAAAACTTGATTTTGATGAACATTGATTTAAACAAGTTCTAATTAAGTTTTAATGTATAGTTTTTCTTGATCTCTAAAATCATTAGCATGAAACTTATTTGTAAAATAATAAATATCATCAACTTTGAATAATTAATATCCATTTGGATGATATGAGGTTAACCTAATAGTTCATTCTGTAATATTGCTCTACTATAATAATGTTATTTCTATAATGAGACCAACTACTATTTAGAGTAAAGAATACAATCTTTCTTTCTTAATTTCTGAAGAAATTATTTGATTGTTGATATCAACTACGTTGCATTCAAAAAAATATTGTGACTTTTTATATAAATTTCATTAATTTTAATGAATTTTCCTCTATAATAACTTTTTTGACTTGATGAATTTTTCTCCTTAATAATTTTTTTGACTTAGGTGTTGATTTGACCTCCTCTTAATTCTAACTTCATCAGTTATAATCATTTTTTTTCATTGAATTTGAACTATAAAGTAAAACAAATAAAACATTAAAATTATACTTTGTATTTCTTTTTCAACCAATCAAACAGAGTGATATTATTTTTCACTTAAAAAAAATTGCATTCCTCCTTAGTTACTTAAATAAATTTTAATTTTATTTCAATAATTTTGTGAAATTATTTTAAATTTTTTGTGTAATTTGATTGTTGTATTAATTTGTTCATTTTTTATGCATTTAAAAATAAAGAAACAGACAAATTATGCCATGATATACCCACAAAATAATATTAAAGTAGTTTTTCCTTTTCTATTGAAAACACTTTCATCCGCATATTCAATAATACAATACAATGATATAAATAAAAACGAAGAAAAACAAATATCAACATAACTTCATTAAAGAACACATTTCATTATCACCTTTTTTTAAAAAAAATATTATTCCATCTTATTTTCTCAACATATATTTCTTTGGCAATTTTTTTTAAATTAAGTATGATTAGTATATTAATTAGTTAATTAAGTATCAAAAAAATTTAAGAATATGTATAATTAGCGATTATAGCATTGCACCGTCGACTCAGGCGTGGTGTCTCGTTAAGTCTGAAAGTTCATTGGTGACCAAAAGGGCGTCGGCTAATACCTCGGTTTGTTTCGACTTGGAGTGCTATTCCGCGTGATTCCGCCACGAATCCTCCGCACTCTCGAGCACCAACATCCGTCACCGTTTCGCAACAGAGCTTCACGTGGCGTATCTCCAACCCTTGCATTTTGTCTCCCCTGTAAATAAACTTATTTTTCTTGCGTCAGCGTTTCTTGTTTGACACTTCCTCTCTCATATAGCGGGGTTTGGAAGCATTAGCTTCCTTGACCGGCTCCATTTTTTTTTGAGAAGTTTTACGTATGGATCTACTATGCGCCCGCCGTTATTTTGTAAACTCACGGTAAATCCTTTTATTTTATAAAGTAGTATGCATGGTAGAATTTGAGTAGTATTTTTGACTATTTGGTGTTTTTTTGTATGTGAGGAATAAGTATATATTTGTTTGGCAAGAAAAGAATTTGTTGATCCACCATGGAGTAATTATGGCGTCATCGGAAGATTCCCTAAATTACAAGATAAATATTGAGCAAATTATGAATCTTTATTGTCGTTATCCGGTATTTGTGGATTATTATCTGTAATATTGACATTTTGAAGTTACACTTGGAACTTCCGTCGGATGTGTTGTATATGTAAAGTGGAAGATGTTAATATTGCATCCACATCAGCTGATCCGGTAGTAATGTCAGTAGATATACCGCTAACGCATACGATTTCATCGCGGCACCTCGAGGATACAACGGCTTTGATGAGTTGATTCCTGTGAGTATATGGTCAACATTTATCGATTATACTTAATAATTAATATGATAATTTGTTTAAACTTATAAGTTATGTGGCGGTGGATGTTATGTCGTTTTGATGGCGTATGCCTCAGTCTGCGATGAAGATGAGTATCGGTATGAGTAGTGGCTCAGTAGTAGTCGGCGGGGATATATCGTGATGATGACTTGGTCGGGTTAGAAAGCTACTATGCTTGGGAATGTAAATTATAATCTGAAAAATCACTCATTTTTAATATTGGGTGAGAGTCATATGTTGTCCACAAACGAGTATGTCCGGATGTGTCAAATGAGAGTGGGACAACGATATTTACTTTGACACCCATCAGCTTACGTGATGAAATTGAAATTCTAAATGACCTTGTTGAAGGTATGTGTTTCATGAGTAAATGGAATCAATTCTTTGTTGTTGGGTGGCATAGTAAATAATGTTCAATTCCAAATAGTTACCTAACCGGAAGAACTACACATTGTATGTATGTACACACGATAGTCCTACAAGACCGTAAGTGGCGTTTGTATTGTAGCATGATCTTAGGAGGTGCTTGGAGAATATCAAGAGTTGGTGAAACCATAGATGTCAATGATAATGCGTAGATTGGTTGTAGTTCAAAATTCATGTACTTGCATACACATGATCGGGCACCATGATTGAAGCTAGAGATTATAGGTAGTAGAATAATTCAATGTTAAAGTTTATATAAAGCTTGGGATCTGGGGCGTAAGCAATAAAAGCAATATTCGACAATTGGGAAGAGTCCCATGGGACTCGTCTTTTATATGGAATCGATTTGTAGTACTTTACAGTATAGTATAATTCAATCTACCACTACATCGTGTTTCGAGACTTTTGGGCCTTTGGACCTTCAATAATGGGATGGAGTATGCCGGTGTTGAGCTTAGATGGTAATTTTTTGTTGGCAAGTATCATGGTACATTATTATAATGAGTAAATAATAATTGTTTCCTCAGCTTTTCTTGTGAGAGTCCAGGCTTGATTAGTGGATGTGGTTCTTGATGTGCTTGAATGATATATATTTTGAGTATCTGGAAGTGATTTGTTATCTCGATAAACATTTGAGTCATTATGATGCAAAGAGGTTTTTCCATGTTTCACGTGCATCATTGTGGCCATTTGCGTGAAAATTTTTAAAAAGGTCGGGGATTGGTGATATTGAATTTCTATACCAAAAAATGTATATGACAGGTAATACTGATGATATTCATCAATTCAACCGTTTAATGTTAGATATTAAAAATGTTAAAGAAGAAGCGTATAATTGAGATGCGAGACCGTTAAATGGCCTCGCGCGATGGTATGTGTTACAGATAAGACGACGAATGCATCGAAGAGTGTTTTAATGGTGTCCTGAAACGGGCACGTGGTTTACCGATTCATGCTTTAATCTCGCTATCTATTACAACAAGTTGCCTTTAAAGCTATCCACTACTCGAAGAAGATGTCAGCTTGTATATTTATATTCAAAGGATATCCACACTATTACAGCATACTGAAAGGGAGGTTAGGCATTTCCCTGAACCTGTAAATATCAACCCACGTGAGATGCGTTTTGATCGTCATCATCATTGAGTTGATTTGCTATAATGGCCTCATCATTGTAATCGCAAACGATCATATATCATCATGCCACACGTGATGATGATTGGGGAACCATCTCACGGTGTGTCACAAGATACACTCTCTACACAGATAAGTCGACATACATAAATGAATTCCATACACTACGATCATTCGACGGGCCATCTCTTAAGGTAGCATGGGATTAGTCAGCCACCTAACTTTCGAAGGGTCGCCACTGAGATTTAAAAACACAATGGATGAAAATGTAGGTAGTAGAAGTGAACCTGAGCACATGCAAAACACCTGGTCACTACAGGTCATCGTGAGCTCATAATATTAATAATGAATACATTTTCCCTTTTACTTATAGTCGTTAGATTTTACACATGGATAATGCTTATCTTTCTCTCCGGAGACGCTCTACTTAGATTTAACACTATTATATTTACGCTTCTTTCCGACAACGATGGGAGCACCGCCGCCTAGACGTTCATCCTACCCGACCAAGACACACTTGGGAGTGGTCACGACAGGAGGCATTAGATGTTTAGGACAAGATACTTTGTGTCAGACTACGCTTTATCTATTTATTACAAACTTGAGAGTCATGTACACGTTAAATTTGGTTATGTCATAATGAACTTCTTATTATTTGTCCATTTCTGAAATGAATTTGTTAACTTCATATGATTGTCATCCATTAAACTATTACCAACTTGATGCGGTCACGAATCATTTCAAGTTTAAACTGCACTTTTTTTCTTTGTTTTTAAAGTAGGTTTATTACTCTCTATTTTTTAGAAGAACAAAAATTGAAAGAAAAGTATAAAGTTTTAGTTATTAAGATTAGTTTGATGAGCACGGAATTCTATGTATATGTGAAAATCCTATTTCTCTCTTCATAGCCCTAAACCGTGATGATGTTACTCATCTCACACAAATCACACCTTTAAAAAATTAACTGATAACGCCAATTAGCGATTAGCTTCAGATTTAACGCGAAGTAGCCACGTCGGAGTCGACGTAATGCTCCACTAATTGGGCGATTATACCTATTCTTAATTTTTTTTATTGATACTTAATTATCTAATTAATATACTAACCATACTTAATTTAAAAAAATTGCCTATTTCTTTTTTTTCACCAATTTCAGGAATATATTCTATAAATATAACATCAGAATGAACTTCTTCGATACAAATTTAGCTGGTTCTCCACTCAGCAATGGCGGAAACCAATATTTCATTGCCTCTCAAAGAGAGAATTACTACGAGGAACAACGCGAAGAGGCTCGCCGAGCTCCTTATACTGTCCCTCCTCCTCTCGCTCCTCTCGTACCGCCTCTCCTCTCTCCTTGCAGCCCACAGCTTGGTCTCCCTCATAGCCTTCTTCTGTGAAGCCTGGTTCACCTTTGTCTGGCTTCTCTACCTCAACGCCAAATGGACCCCGGCGATCTACAAAACAAATCCCGATCACCTCCTCAAGCAGTAAGCAAAAAAATTCTCAGATTATTAGCTCTACTGTGATGAGTTAAATTTATGTATTTGACGTAAATAAATTGTAATTATTATTAACCACTATTTATTTTCCTCTTCCATTTGCTTCTCATCGTTTTTTTTTCAAAATTATCTCTTTATGATTTTATTTTCTGGATGCCTATATTTCTAGAAGGTTACCTATGATTTTCTAATGAGTCATATTTTTCTAGTGAAAAATATATATTAAATAAATTTTTTGGGAGATATGTTTTGAATCTTTATTGCAAAAATAAACAGAGGTATATTAATATATGCTTCTTTGTCAAATTATATATGGAGTGTATCCCTTACTAATTAAGTTTTCCAAAATGTTTTATTCTAGAAAGATGTCCAATTAAAATTGGCTTCCAATTTATGACAAAAAAAAAAATATCAGGATAAGACAAATTTACTTACATCTATTATTGATTTCATGCTTCACATGCTAAGCAAATAATTTATATTTGTGAAAATTTAACACATTAACTATAAATTTTAATTAAATTTATCTTTTAAATTTATTTATAGTGATTAATAATTTAGCTTTATTCAAGAGAAAAATAATAATAATATATATATTAGTATTTATCTCATGTTGATATAAAATATTTCAAAATATCCCAACGATTTTTTTTATAAAAATGTAAAAACTAATTGTATAATAGGGAATATGCAGATTTGATAAGGATGAATTTCCACTTTATATATTTTATATTTACGAAAAGCTAAACATCAATCATTACAAAATCGATATCGCTATTAGTTGATTATCAAGAAACCGCTTGCTATATTTATTATGATGCTCACCAATCACTTACTACTTTCTTGCTTCAAAATTTGCAAATATTGATTCTATGAAATATAATGTCAAAATTGATCATTTATGTATTTCTCTCTTACCAATCATCGCCAAGTGAATCTTCGCCTTTTCTCGAAGATTGGAAGGTCATCCAGGTAAACCTTATTTCTTAAATTATATATTTTAGATTAAGGAGTTAATACTCATCCAACTTGAAATGTAGTTTATAAGAATTGGTGTTTGATTGTCTGCATTTATGAAAAAAACGAATCTAATCTAACTTTTTTGATGTTGATAAAGAAAATTTCAACGATTTAAAAAGATTTGAAATAAATGATCATTTTATCCGATTTGATTCAAATACATGTTAAGTGTTTTATGTTTATATGTCATCACCGCCATAATCTCAAAAATACTTTACACTATATTTATTTTACCAAAAAAAAATCATTTTTCAACTAAACAAGTTAAAATAATATAAATACACTGCATTCTTTTTACAATGTATTTATTTTACATTATATTTTTTTTCAAGCAACCAAATATTGTATTATGTTTATATTTATGTATGCAATTGAAGATGTCATCTTTCGAATGTTAATCATAATTTAAAAATATGACAGAAATAAATTGTATAAATAAATTTAAATTCTAACAATGAAAATAATATATATATATATATATATATATATATATATATATATATATATATATATATATATATATATATATATATATATATATATATATTTATGCATAGAAAAACATATTTAATTTGTTTAATATTGTAGGAGTATCAAGAGCTTTGCCAAAGGATAGAAGATGCAGAGAGAAGCCATTTCCGGCCTGTTGAAAGAGACGATTTTGCTGAGTTCTCAAACATTGAGAGAAGAAACCATGAAAGCATAGTGAAGGTAATTAACTAATCTTTAAATATTTTCTCTATTCTCTCTTGAATTTCACTATCTATATTTTCTTTAAAAAAATTACTTGTTATTTAAATTATTTATTATTTAGTTTTTTTTATTTCCATATTTGAGATTTAAACAGAAGTCTTTGGTTTTTTTTATTTTTTTTATTTTTAAGATATTATGTGAGAACAAAGATGGGAAGGGTGGAATCCCACATTTGATATACTTGTCGAGAGAGAAGAGGCCAAAACATCCACATCACTTCAAGGCTGGTGCCATGAATGTTCTCGTAAGCAAATATTCATTACATATTTTTATATATTTTATAATAGGACTATTTTTAATTTGAGCTTTAATAACAATTAAATTAGAAATTAATGATTAATTATTAAAGTGTAATTTGAATTTATATTTTTTAGTTGTTGAAAAAAAAACATTCTATCAACCTTTTAAAAGCTAAATATTAAGATAAGTATTTAGTTACATTTTTAAAAAAATTCATCATTAAAAATTCTTAATTGCACGTATAACTATGATAATGATTACAAGATTTAAAAAAAATGATTAAAGATGCTATTTTAATCATAATTTTTCTGTGTTCTGCATAAAATAATGATTCTCAAAATACTTAAAATTAAAATAAAATGTTTTTATAAATTTATGAAAGCATCAAACATATTCTAAAATTTAAAATTAATAGCTAAAATAACTAATTATCATAATGTCTTCAATGATATAAAATCATACAATTATTATTTTAATGTTCAAATATATTTCAATCAAAATTAATTCTGATGATCTATAGTAAAAAAAAAAAGGTTATGTTATTTATTTATTTTCATGTGCTTCTTTTTTAAAATAATTTTTTTTTACAATTTGCGTGAAATGAAATAAAAAAAGCATTGAGAAGAAGCAGGAAAGATCAACCTCAAACTCTAAGATTCTCTCATATAATATGATAATGTTCTTTCAAATTAAAAAAAAATCAATTAAAACAATTTAAAATAAAATAATATATATACTTTTCAATTGTGGAAGTGACAAAGCATATAAAGACAAATTTCATGCTATATTCATGCGCACATGCACGCACATTAGGACAAAAACAAAGAAAAAAAGTCAAAATACTTTCGTCATGCCTTGGCTCAATTATTTTGGACTCAATGTTTGTAGATACCTAAGATACAAGGCCACAAAAGTTGCAAAGATCCTTTTTTTTAATGGCTGATCGTATGTGGGCCCCAATATGGATGATTATTTTTCAAATCATCCCGATCATAGTACAAATTATCTTATTTATTGATTGAAAATTTTGACTTTCAACTAAAAGATTTTGAGTTCCAATCTTTATATATACATTATGTATGAATTTAAGATTAAATTTATTTAAATATCCTAAAAAAAAAATCATCATAATCATTCAATTTCAACATCAATTTTTAGCAGGCCACAAAATTAGAAGAAAAAATGTGTAGTAGTACATTTTTGCACTGCATTATTATCATGTTATTTTTTATAATAAAATAAAATTTTAGATGCTATTTATATAAATATAAAAATTTAGATATTACATATATAAATATATAAGAATTAGCGCTGTGTATGTAAATATCCCTTTTTCCTATTAATAATTTAAGCAATAATTGTCTGTCGCTAATTGTGTTGAATTTTCACGCATGCAGACAAGAGTCTCAGCGGTGATGACGAATGCTCCATTCATTCTAAATTTGGACTGCGACATGTTTGCTAATAATCCCAAAGTAATCCTCCATGGAATGTGTCTTCTACTTGGATTTGAAGAAGAAAAAGAAGCGTCTTGTGGCTACGCTCAAATCCCTCAAAGATTTTATGGAGGTCTGAAAGATGACCCCTTTGGAAACCAGTTGGAGGTCTTGCAGAAGGTTTTTTTTCTTTAAAAATAATTAAAAAATTAACTCATGTTCTTTTAATCTTCCAATAATCGATTACTAATCCTGATGTTTGATCCGTAAATTATTAATTAATCCATTTGGCTTCAGTTTGTAGGGGAAGGACTTGCAGGGATTCAAGGTCCTTTAAATGGAGGAACTGGATGTTTTCATAGGAGAAAAGCCATTTATGGCTCTTCGCCCTCTCGACTTGAAGGCCAGAATAAACAAGCAGATGGTAGAATTATCAGTAGTAATATATATATATATATATATATATATATATATATATATATATATATATATATATATATATATATATATAAAGATTTACGTACATGCCACACAATTTTTATGAATTAATATATCTAATATTTATATTTTAATTTTTTCACATATAATATCTAAATTTTCAATATCATATAAAAATGACAACTTTTTAAAAATAAGTATTAAATAATAATTAATTAATATATTAAGTACGATAAAAAAATTTTAAATATAGATTCATATATGTGGGCGATCGACCACACCTCATGCCGAGATATGAGTCCCCAATTTATAAGCTAACTATTTTGTCGGCCGTATAAGCCGATTTTTTATAGCCATCGAGACATTCATCAAGTAAATCATAAGCGAATTTGCTTTTGTGATTTTTTTTTAAATAAGTTATCTTTTTTTACAACCTACAGGTAATGCAAATAGATAGTGAAAAATAATCTGAAATGTAAACTGGTAGCATCAAACAGATACAGAAGTACTACTAATCAGATGATACAAAAAAATATCATTCACAAGCAAAAAATAAACTCAGAATAAAAGTGAACAATAAATAACCTACAAATATATTAATTATCGCCGACGGCGACGTCTATAGTTATCGAAGACTACCCTAGTATAGCCGTCGACGACGACGCGATGAGAATCTTGTGGTCCCCGAGCACGCATCCGAATCTATTCTGGGTCTCGTAGAGATACCCAATCGTGATGGTGCAATGTCCATATAAGATCGAGAGGGAGCTCTCGGAAAGAAGATGGTCCGGATCGATAAGTGGACGGCCCGCCCATTCTGCCACCAGTACTCAAAGCGAGAATATGTGATGTGTGCTCGCTATGTGTTTGAGCTCGTAGTCACCGATGTGAGTCCTCACTCGATCGTGACATATACTCATTTATTTATAGCCAACAAGCAGTGTCCGTGTTACTGACGTCAAAAGGCCGAAAGAGGTCCTCCGTCGCCAAGATATGCTCCACCTACAGTAAACCAGTTTAAAATGTTACTATGAAAATCTGTAGATACAATACCTAAGTAAATTTGTAAATTGTAGCGTTATCTCAACATATGCTCGCTCGATAGGTGCTCTGGGGTAGTAAGTCCTTGGTGGATCAGTAGGCGTCTTAAGCAAGTACAACGACGCCCACGACCTAAACCATGACATGTACCGCGGAGCGGGCCGGTAATCACTCATCAGAATAATGTGATTTACGAGCCTCCCACAAAGCGATGTCTTGATGAAACCAGTCACGACCTTTCCTATACCATCAACTCTTTAAATGGGATCCATCTGAGGAACATCGGGTAAGTGACCAACCGTCAAGGACTGGAAAGTGCCACTCCACCTCTTCCACGATCAATGACACTCCAGGCAGAGACTCGCCATGCAAATATCGAGAGGCGACCTCTAATCAATATCGTACCCCCAACTACTTTTGTTAGTGGATGTTAGACAGTAGTATGATAAAATTCATTGAAAATATGTTATAACAATTAAGAGCAGTACCTAGCTCAGTAGCAGTCCATCTAGCTCATCCCGAAAAAAATGATATTCTCGAATGGCATCTACCGCACATACCTCTCGTTCCACCTGAAATAGGTGAAATACTTTTAGTACAAATCATTTACTAGCAACTCAGTATGTTAAAATAGCTGATATAGATTTTAGTTTTCTAACCTAAAACCAATGCTGAGCCTATCGAGATCTCTAGGATAGGGAACATGTAGCGTTGTTCTCCCAACATGCAGGCGCTCCCAAGACCAAATCTGGAGCAACTGAAGACACCCAGCCATGTTGGCCCTCCTCGGGTAGACTGTAACTCCAGTATAAGTGTCAAGACGCACCTACCAATAATGTATTGAATGTGTGCAGATCTTCTAACAACGGTAGATACTGCAAGTGCACCTCTGACCTAGATGTATCCAGTAGTAGGAAGCTCCCTAGAAGGAACAAGACGTATGCTCCCACATGTCTGGCAAACTCCAACCAGTTACTGCGAACTGAAGCTCCTTCTTATTTGAGAAACACATACCTTCATATAACTCTACTAGAACTTCGATGTCATCTGAAAAAATTGAACTATCAGATGGACCATCAAACACAATATCTGCTTCCCAATCTTTGGTGGTTTGACATATTCGGACATAGTCATTATTGGAAACCATAACATTGTGATCTGATGAATTCGGATTGAATGACTCCGAAGAAGCTCATGACCAACACTGATGTCACATAAATTGGCATTATCCAGTAAAGAATCATCGTCAGCATCGCTATCATCAGATGCATTGCTTGATTCGCTATTCATCATTTTATACTCGTCATCAGGTACTACTCTTGATGAACTAGGTTGCTTATGTAGTTGTGCTTGAACAGACTGCTCGGTTCTGTATAAAAAAGCTATAATCTTTTAAAAACAGAAGATACCCTACACAAAAAAAAGAAAAAACACCAACACTGATGTTGAGGTAAATACTTACATTATTTCTTGGTCGTGATAGTACTACTGCGGTTCAGTAGCTGTTGGCCAAGTGAACTCATGAGCGTAATCGGAGTATACATTTTGCTGAATGACATCAGTATCAATTTCTACTGCAGCAGTACATTGTAGCTTTATTTTCACATAAAGAATTAATGTCTGATGGGAAGCTTCATCTAATACAGTACTGCAGACTTCATCATCAACAATAGTAGAAACTATGTATCCATGCCTACAGGAAAATGACACGTAATCTCCACTGCGAAGTTATCAACGTCATAACACAAAGATTTGAGCACTTTCTGTTTTAAATCTCCTAAGCTTGCATGACGTGAAACTCGCATGGACTGATTTTTGCCACCGACATAACTTGGAATGAACTGATCATCAACGATCAGTTGACTGTCGTAGAAGAGAATTAACGAGCTCCTGACTCATTCTACTATATGCTCAACAACCAAATTTCTAACAAAACCTAAAAATTCACTCATAATTCGTCAAAAAAAAGTTCAATCGGAGTGTACATTTTGCTCAACTATTTATAAGGCTAACAATTTAAGAAAGAAAAATAAGAGCAAACAAATTAACTAATCCAAATATGTTGCAGACCCTACACACAAAAATTTTAGAAGGAAAAGTATGAAAATCAAGAAAATGAGATGAAGCTAACTATCACCTAACGAGTAGAATAAAGTTCTTCCCCACCTAAGGAGTAGAATAAACTTCCATTTACATTATTGCCGATTAGAATGAGAAAGGAAAAAGAAAAATAAAAAATCATTACCTTTCAATTAGTAGACGAAGCTTGCGGTGGAGCTGACGACACACAAATGCCGATGCCGGTGGAGCCGACGACACTGTGAGCTGGACGGATCGTGAGAGTGTGTGGGGGAGGGGGGACCAAATTCTAACCTAAAGCGAGAGAGATTGGCGGTAGGATGTCGGGATGCCCAAAAACCGAAGGTTGCGGGGTCGAGGGATGTCGAGATGCCGAAAAACCGGAGGTTGTGGGGTCGAGGGATGTCGGGATGTCGAAAAAACTCGGTCGAACGTCGAGATAATGCCGGAGGAATATAAATGAAGTCGTCGCGATAATGTCGGTCGGCTTACTTAAGACCGATCGGTGATTATCGGCTAATATAGCCATCCCCAGTGGGCGACTGGACCCACGCCACCTCGGCGGTGAGGTGGCCGGCCAGTCGCCCACTTATAGGACGACTGTACCTATATTTAATTTTTTTTATCGTACTTAATATATTAATTAATTATTATTTAATACTTATTTTTAAAATTTTATGTATAAAAATTATCATCATCATTAACTTTTTTTAAGTGAAATACATATTCTTAATAATATGAAAATATTATATACATAAATATCAATTTTTGGTATATGCAAATGCATAAGACTTATGTGATATATATGTAAATATTATATCATATATATATATAGACACACACATACATACATACACACTTTTATTTTCATTTTTGCTAATTAGCAATAAAATATTATTGTTATTATCCGTAATGTGTAAATTAAAACTATTAAAGTAAATTACTTAATAAACATTTTCTAGTGGTCTTATTCCATGTTATTAGGGCTGCAATCGAACCGAGCAGAGTCGAGCATGTATGTGTTCAATGTTGAGCTTGTTTAATATTATCGAGTTCGAGCTCGGTTCAAACTTTTAAGAATAGTGTTCAAGCTTGAGCTTGTTTACCATTATCGAGCTCGAGCTTGATTCGAGTTTGTTCACGAGCTCGTTTCAAATTGGACTATCAAGCTTGTTAACGAGCAGCTCGTTTAATAAAATAAACGAGCATTAATCAAGCCTTAATCGAGCTTGTACATGAGCAGCTTGTTGAGAAATATACATGAGCTGTATCAATTAAAGCTTATTAAGCCTAAAAAATAATAATTTGAATAATACTGCTCACAAACAAGCCTTAATCGAATCGAAATAATCGAAGCTCCTTAGCAGACGAGCTTTAAATGATAATGCTCATGAATATAAATGAACCGAATAACACTGTCAATGAAATTTTAAATGATAATGTTCATGAATATAAATGAACTGAATGACAAACTATTCAAGCTTATTCATTTAACAATCGAGTATTTAAAAAATTGCTCAAGCTCATTTGATTGGTTAATCAAACGAACATAAAAGAGCTCTAATCTAGCCGAACCTACCTTGTCGAACGCTCAGTTCATTTGCAGCCCTACATGTTATATCCATGTCCTCATTTCCAATTTCAAAATAATTTATTTGAATTAAAGTGCTTTTTTCTTATCTTTTATTTTTAAATATTGTGCAGAAATGTACTCTTCCAAAGAGTTGAAAAGAATATTTGGAAACTCCAGAGAGCTTTTGGAGTCTACTAATGAGATAATTATACCGGCGATTTTCTTTCACGATCTTTCAATAGAAATAAAAGAAAGAAGATCATCCACCTTCAACAAAATACTGGTAAAGAGGTAATTAATTATATGCTTATGCTAATAAATTAAATTTCCAGGATTTAACAGTAAAATCAAAAGATTCTTATATATATAAATATATATATAGTGGTATAATTATATGATGGTATATTTTATAAAAAAATTGTCTTATTAATTATTAGGCTTTTTCAATGACTGTAACAGATAGGATGGGTCTATGGATCCATGACAGAAGACGTTTTGACCGGGCTACGAATTCATTCCATGGGCTGGAAGTCAGCCTTCTTCAATCCCGACCCACCAGGATTTCTTGGATCTGCACCGACAGGCGGCCCAGCAAGCCTAACCCAGTACAAGAGATGGGCCACAGGCCTGTTGGAAATCCTTCTCCACAAAAATAGCCCCGTGGTGGCGAGTCTCACCAAGCGACTCCAGTTCCGCCAGTGCTTTGTTTATTTACTCATCAATATTTGGGCTATTCGCTCCGTCCCAGAATTGACCTACTCTCTTCTCCCAGCTTACAGTCTGATAACCGGAACCTCCTTTTTGCCGAAGGTATATAATTCATGAATAAGTAAATTTAAAAAAATCAATATGTTTAACAACTAATATTATGAAGCCAAATTTTTTAGTATCAAGATATTTTTAATGTATTGATTGGTTTTTTATTAGATATTTTAAAAAAATTTGATTGGTTTTTTATTAGATATGTATATAAATCAGTGGTATATGCAGGCATCGGAGAGAGAGTTCCTGCTAGTAGCAGCGCTATTTGTCAGCTACATAATCTACAAGAATACAAGCAGTGCGGCAAGTCGTACCGTGAATGGTGGAACAACCAGCGCATGCAACGCATAACCGCCGTGACCGCCTTCCTCCTCGGCTTCCTCTCCGTCGTCTTCAAACTCCTCGGCGTCTCCGAGACCGTCTTCGAGGTCACGCGGAAGGACCAATTGCAGCAACCCGACCATTCCGATCCGGGCCGGTTCACCTTCGACGGGTCACCCATCTTTATCTCCGACACGGCGTTGGTGCTCGTGCACATGACGGCAGCGGGTGTGGCCTTGCTCTGGCAGGCAGGGTGGGCGATCGGAGCGGAGACGGCGGGCCCAGGGGTGGGGGAGATGGTGTGTAATGGGTGGATTTTAATCACCTTCTGGCCGTTTGTGAGGGGACTATTTGGGAAGGGGAGTTATGGTATTCCATGGTCAGGGGTTGTCAAAGCAGGAGCATTGGCGGTTTTGTTCTTGCTTTGTATCGCCCAGACTATCGATTTTATTTCTTCTTGAACTTAATTAGGCTCATATGTTTTTTTTCTTTTAATTTGTATTTTAATTTGGATATTGATTTGTGCTTCCAGCAAGAATAGAAAGCTTATGTTAAATTTGAACTTTTATTAGTTGATTTTCAACCATTTGATGATTGCAGTTAAAAACAATTATTATTTGCATCTAGTTCATTAGTTATTAATATTAATAAATCTTATACTTGTCGAGCAAGAAGAGCATCGCAGAGAGGACCCTGCCTTCTTCACGGTATTACAGATACATTCAGAACCACGTTAGTTGAAATCCAAGCCTGAAAGCAGACCAGAAGACGACCAGACACCTCGGCGGACGGAGAGCTAATGATAGCTGCGGATTCCAGTAGCTGTTATCGCCTTGTTGATCAGCCATGAAAGCATGAAAACAACCTTGCCTTCCATCATAGCCATTGATGACGGGGAGGGATCAACCGCAAGATGGTGAAGCTTCTGCTTCTTCTGAAGGTTTTGCAGAGTTTGTTGAAGCGTTTTTAAGTGGCTGATTGATTCTTCCGATATTCAATATACTATTACTATATATTGATTATAAATTGCTATATATTACTATATATTGATGTGCATTACTTGTATAATAATACAAAATATTTAAATACACATCAATACATAACAGTTTATAAATAATATATATTAATTCTAAAATATAAAATATTCATCGACCACTTAATCATATCATCTCAAACAATGCTACAAGCAAGAAAAAGAAGAGCCATTACAACACATGATTTTGAAAGTTAGAACAATTAACTAAGGCACAACAAACTACAAACTGTAAGTACATAAAAAATGTAAAGGGGAAAAAAATAATAAGCTACATAACTGCCTTGGAGATCAACGCTTTTTAATTCACAGAAAGAATCATTCAAAACATCTAAAAGGGAAATAAAATGAAATAATAGATCAGGGGATGTAATCGATCTACTTATGGCCTTCAAATCCTTCATTCTTCTCTCCATAATAACACGGTGCTCACATTCATTCTTTTCTTTCCCCTACTAACTTCTCTTTTCGTCATTAAGTCGCCACTCCAATGCAGAAGAGTTCTTCGTGAAGATTTCAGGCGATATGATAGGTCCCAGATTCGATCTGAACTATTGATCCAGTGAGGAGACCGGCTCTTATCAGAACCATTAGATCTTGGCGATCGCAGTGGGATGAACGACTTCTATCAGAACAGTTAGATATGTGTGGTTTAAAGCTGGCTCTTAGATCTGTCTGGGAACTTGGATTGTGGATAATGGATTGTAGTCGTCTAAAGTGCACTTAGCTTTCTTTACAACCGTTTGATGTAGCTTCTCGGGGAAGGAATGGATTATTTCCTTCCTTCCTTCTTGACCATTCGACTGAGGAAAGGGGCTGAGGGAGAGCAGAGAGGAAACCCTAGGGTTTCAGCCGGGGAAGGTGGTGCTTTCCAGCGAATAAACCAACAGAAAGGGCAGGAGGAAGAAGGAGAAGAAGGAAGAATAGAGGAAAAGAAGAATCCTTTCAAGATTATATTAGTTACCTTCTGTTTGTTCCTCTTAACTCTATTTATACTCTCTACTTTCTTTATTATCCTAGATCTAAGACTTCTTTACATATTCAAGAACCATTCTTCTATTTGAGTCGTTATTTCTGTTACAGTTTGTCGATCTCTTTCTATTTTAGTCGGAAGTTGATTTCTTTCATGTTATTCGATAACCTAGTCTTCCGCTCACTTATCAATATTTCTTTTTGCTTCCTGTTTTGAATTACTGCTTATTTCTTATAGATCCGCTCTGTGGAGAGTTAATATTGTTGTTTGTATTTGCATAGCTTCTGTCTCTGGATATTATTGTAGGATTTATTCTGGAAGAGCACATCCTTCTGTTATTCTGGCCATCTGTAGTGTTATGTGGTTACTTTGTTGGAGGTCGGCATCGTGATATTAGTCTCTCATATGTAATTTCTCCTATATTCTTGATCGAGTATATTTATAACTTTCTCTTATTTAGCTTACGTTAATTTACTTCTTGTAACTTCTTATTTTCGATTAAAATCCTTTAACCAATTTGGGGTTTTCGCTTTGTTTTTATCTGTTTATTTGAGTTCATATCATTTCTCCCCACATATTGACCTTGTCCTCAAGGTCAAAGTCGAAAGTTCTGAATTCATCAATTGCCACCCAAGAAGCCTCTGTTACTAGGATACCATCCCATTGTACTAAGACTTCTGTGATTGGTCTGTCTCCTTGTATTCTTATCCTCTAATCTAAAATTTTGATGGGCCTGACCAGGGGATGCCCTTCTAAGAAGTGAGTAGGAAATATGGCTGGGTGAATTTTAGAATTGCTCAATTGCTAAGTGTAGAGACATGGAAGACATCAGGATCCTTGTGCTCGGAAGGTCCACTTTATAAGCCACAGTCCTTACTTTTTGTAGAACTTTAAAATGACCATAATACTGTCTTTATAGTTTTGTATAGGGTTTCTTTGAGACTGAGGTCTGTCTGTATGGTTGTAGTTTAACTAACACTAGATCATTTATATCAACCAAGCTCCTTCTGTTTGTTTGCTATTTGTTGCATTCTATTCTGAGCTTCTTGTAAATTTTTCTTCAGTTGCTGTAAGACCTTGTCCCTTTGTTATAGTAATGTTTTTATCTCTATATTGGTAGTTGTATTGTCATTATAGGGTATAACTTCAGGTGGTAGTCTGTCATATATTATTTGAAAATGAGTCATTTTTATAGAAGTGTTAATGGATGTATTATAGAAAACTCTGCCCATTGGAGAAATTATAACCAATTTCTGGGTATCTCAATACAAAACTTCTTAGGTATTGTTATAGTGTTCTATTTGTTACCTCTGTTTGGCCATCAGATTGAGGATGATAAGCACTGCTATGGCTTAATGTTGTTCCACTTAATTTGAATAGTTCTTGCCAAAAATTGCTCATAAAGATAGGGTCTCTGTCTGAAACTATTGCTTGTGGAATTCCATGCAGTTTAACTATATCTGAAATGAAAGTTTGAGCTATATGTAATAAAACTAGTTGGAAGGGTCGAGAAATGAGCATACTTTGAAAGTCTATCTACCACTACTAGATAGCTTTTGTTGTGAGATTTGGACCCATGATAAAATCCATCGATACTTCCTCCCAAATGGTTGGAATAGGGTGTAATAACCCCTGTGTTTTGAGTATCATATTGGACTCTGACATACAGACATGTGGCTATGAAATGTTGTATATGCTTTCATCTTTTCCAAAGAATTGTTGAGTACTCGCCCATGTCCTCTTAATTCCCCAATGGCCTCCTACTGGTGTTGAATGCAATTCTCTTATAAGTATATTTCTTATTTCAGAATTTTTAGGTATGACTATTCTATTTTTGTAATATAGCAGTCCATTAGTACATCTGTATTTGGGAAATAATTATGGACTTACTGAAATTTGCTTATGCAACCGTAGTGATTACGTGTTTCTTCTTTAATCTGTTGTAGCAAGGTGAACTGAGTATAAGCATATAAAGTGTGTTGTGTTGAGCCTGCTACTTGCTCATCTCAGTATTGTATAATTTTCTGGATAGGGCATCAGCTGCCTTATTGGTGATCCCTGGTTTATATTCAATAGTATAATCAAAGCCAGGAGTTTAATAAGAAACATTTACTATTCTGGAGTCTGAATTATCTGTTGCATTAACTCCCTTATGCTCTTTTGGTCAGTCCTGATGGTAAACTTGTTTCCCAGAGATCGCTCCATCTTGCCACGCTTCGATAGCATAGAGTTCTCTTGCATATGTAGATACTTTCTGTAATGATGGGGCTAACTTCTTACTAAAATAGTAATGGGTGGTTTTTGTATTAAAAACCCAATTGTAATGCCTGATTTGTTTCTATTATGAAAGGTTGAGAAAAGTTAGGATAGGCTAATACTGGCAAAGATGTCATTGTTTGTTTCAATTGTAAAATGCTTCGAGCTTCTTCATTCCAATCGGAGTAGCCAATAATGATGTTAATGGTAGCATATTGTTTAACAAATTTTGTAGTGTCAAACCCAAAAAATCTCTCCGGTTGGTATTGGCCAGAATTGGCGCTTCTATCCACTTTGCTACCTGATAGAATATAAGATAGATTCTATTTTGCTTGAATGAAAGAGCATTTTGATGGTTTAATAAACAAACTGTTCAGTTTTTTCTAATTGTAGATGGATTTGATGTTTCCATTGTATTGATGTATAAGATCATCAAAAGGCTAATACAAATTTTCTAATCAGATTCATCATAGCTGAATGCATTGTGTAAATTCATAGTCATTAAATGATATAAATCCTATAGTCCTTTGTGGCTCCATTCATCCATAAGCTCTTCGGTGGGAATTGAGAATCGTCGGATTGTTATTTTATTTAGAGCTCGTAATCCACGTAATCTCCAAGTTCTATCCTTTTCTTGATTAAAAGTGTTGGAGAAGAGAAGAGACTGATGCTCGATTATTCCATTTCCTTTATAAGTTTCTCAAGTTTCTGGAAATGTATTCAGAACTTTGACCTTGATTAAAGTTCCTGTGGGCTAAATTGATATGGTGGTCAATGCTTGGAGGTAAGTTCAGAGCTTGAAATATGTCTTGCCGTAATATTGCTTGAATGTTTTGTAACTCAACTCACAGTCAGAACTTTGGACCTGTTATTTGTAGGTAGGAAGCTATTTCATGTTTATTCTGTAATTTGGTGAACTGGTGCAATGTAATGCCTTGAACCTTGGATGTTGTATCTCCTTGTAGTTAGGTGTCCTTATACTTAAATTTCATTGTGAGCTTTTGTAATTAGTACATTCTCCTAATTGTTCTAGCCATTGAACACCTAATACCACATCTGCTCCTTGCATTGCTAGCAAATAGCAATCAGTGATGAAGGTGTATCCTTATAGTTGGATAGGAATATTAGAGCATATTCCTGAACAATTTAAAGTTTCACCATTTCCTACTAATACTTTGAAAACTGCAGTGTTTTATGGTGGTCTATAAACTTGGCTAATTTAATAATAAAGTTGTGGGTTGAACCACTATCAATAAGTACTTGCACTTTTTTATTTCCAATTATCCCTTGTAGTCTTAGGGTTCTAGGATTTGTCTGACCTGCAAAGGCATTGAAATTAATTTCTGGAATATCTTCTTGTATTGACTGATTTTCTTCTTAATTTCTTTGCTGCAGGTTATCATCCTGCTCCTCATTGATCACCATGAGGGCAAATAATTTTGATTTACATATGTGGCCCCTATGGAATTTCTCATCACAGTTAAAACATAATCCTTTTTTTTCTTCTTTCTTCTAACTGTGTTGGTGTGAGTCTTTGTATTGGAATAGTTGGCTTGTTATTAATATTGTTGTGAATTGGCATTGTTGGAGTAGGGAGCAGAGGTTATTGATATGGCTGTTGATATTTTATTACTGGTACTTGATTGAATCTTGATGTTCTTGTCATAAACACCTCATCTGCTAACCTATCTTCCATTAGTTTAGCTAACTGAAAGGCTTGTTGAAGAGAATTGTCAGAAAAGCTCTTACTTCTCTTAATATCTTATCTAAGCCCTGATTCAAAACAACTTTGTAGAAATTTAGGTGGAATACCTGAAATTTGATTAGCTAGCTCCTCAAATTCATTGTAGAAATCGTGGTTTTTGTTGTAACTTAGCTAATTCTCTCTCAAGTCTCAGATGAGGGTCCAAATCTTTGAATGATTTTGAACTGCGTCCATGAATGCAATTGTTTGTTTAAATGCATCCATCGATACTGGTCCATCCATGTATACGAGGCTATTATGAATTTTTGGTCCTCGATAAACTATAGATCGAAAAAATTGATCTGCTTTGAATGCCTCTTAGATTTTCTCCATTAAATCTTGCATATCTACCTTAACAGTCTAGTATTTTTGTGTGTGATCTATTCTGGGAAGGAAATTCGGTATAAGAAGAATTACATACTTGGGATTGTTGTTGTTCTTAAGAATTTGTTTCCAATTTGGCTTCTATAGCCGATAACCTTCTTGAAACTTCATTCAATATGATAGTAATTGAGGACATTTGTTTATCAGTTTTATTTAGTCTTCCCACACATTCATCTAGTGTTTTTGCTGTATGCCTGGTACCTTCTGCCATTGCTTTTTGCAGGAATCAACAAGAGCACCAATGATAGTCCGATTCGACCAACCGTTAAGGAGACCTATCAATTAGATCTTGGCGATCGTAGTGGGATGAACGCGTAACCGCCGACTGCGTTTAAAGTCGGCTCTTAGATCTGTCTGGGAACTTGGATTGTGGATAATGGATCGTAGCCGTCTAAAGTGCGATTAGCATTTCTTTACAACCGTTTGATGTAGCTTCTCTGGGAAGGAATGGATTTCGGGTTATTTCCTTCCTTCGGCTCTTCGAGCGGCCGATTCGACTCCAGAGGGAAAGGGCGGCTGAGGGAGAGCAGAGAGGAAACCCTAGGGTTTCTGCCGGGGAAGGTGGTGCTTTTCGGCGAATAAACCAGCAGAAAGGGCAGGAGGAAGAAGGAGAAGAAGGAAGAACAGAGGAAAAGAAGAATCCTTTCAAGATTATATTGGTTACCTTTTGTTTGTTCCTCTTAACTCTATTTCTACTCTCTACTTTCTTTATTATCCTAGATCTAAGACTTCTTTACATATTAAAGAACCATCCTTCTGTTTGAGCCGTTATTTCTATTACGCTTTGTCGATCTCTTCTGCTTTAGTCGGAAGTTGATTTCTTTCTTATTTTTCGCTTATAACCTACTGCTCAGACTTGTCAAGATTTCTTTTGCTTCGCTTTGAATTACCTTTTGTTTCTTGAATGATCCGCTCTGTGGAGAGTTAATATCTTGTTTGTATTTGCATGGCTTCTGTCTCTGGATATTATTGTAGGATTTATTTTGGAAGAGCACATCCTTCTGTTATTCTGGCCATCTATAGTGTTATGTGATTACTTTATTGGAGGCTGTTCTGTACTGTGATATTAGTCTCTGTATATGTAATTTTTCCTATATTCTGTTGATCTGAGTATATTTATAGCTTTGTCTCTTAATATAGCTTACAGTTACTTTGCTTCTTGTAACTTCTTATTTTACTGATTAAAATCCTTTAATCAATTTGGGGGTTTTTTGTTCCTTTTGCTTCTGTTGTTTATCTATTTATTTGGGTTCATATCACGATATCTCCCAGTTGCTGCTTCTTCTTCCCCAGCTTGAATTCCTTGCATCAGCTCTTGTAATAGGAATCTCAGTTCCAGTAACAGGAAGCTGCTTATCCAAATCAGAACCAAATTCTGACTCGGAAACGGTTCCAGCCCTCCACTATCATTTCTCCGGCCAATCTCCTCGTCAAACTCCTCGATGTTCCGTCGCTGAGAGATCTTCAGCAGGTCCCCACCAATATCAAGGTCATTTTCTACTTTTGAACGATGGTAGCTCCCTAAATAATCTTCAGGTTCTGCGGGGCGAACATTTGTAGTCGGCCTCGGCGCCTCTTCTAGCACGAAGGCGCGGAAGTCATTCCTCGAGGGCTTAATTTTAGTGCAGAATACCTCCATGAAGTTGTTCAGGCAACCCCGGTCGTAGGCATTGCGTCTACGATCAGTTCTGTACCGGAAATTCTCGTATGTGGTCTGAAGAGCAAGAAGAATATTCACATCTCAAGAAGAATGAATTTGAAGCTTGGCCAACTCAAGTCAAGCTTTTCCCTCATGAACAAATGAGAAGGTAGGATACAGAAGTGACACATATAAAGATCATGATGAGGTGATATTAAGCATTGGCAAGATAAATATATGAAACATGAAAAATAATTAAATGCCAGATATAACATTCTTTTCAAGATATCTTTTCCCTCTCTTCATGTGTTTTTCATCAATACAGCAAGTTTCAGAGGTTGTAGACAGCGTGTACTCTTTTTCACTGCCTTCAGACTAAACTTCAGAACGATGTAAAGAACAAATTTGCTCCAAGTATTTCAAAGCAAGCATCGTAATTTAAAATATGTCATAATTGATCATTAAACCAAATATGAGCTGTTGTTTTGCTAGACCTATTCAACAAAAGAATCTTCCTTCAGCTATCAATAATTTCAGAACTTCATTTCAGAGCGACTATCTTCACTGTTCAATAAAAAGAATGAAAAAAACTACTTAAAGAGCAAATTTGCATTTCAGGTTTGCTTATTTTCAGAAGAAGATGGCCATTTTGGGATTATTATACAAACCACACAAAATTTGTGTAATTACAGAACTAATTCCTTGCACAAGAAAAATAATGAACTAGCAAATTTATATATTTGAGCGTGCCGCTACTTTGAGAATTTAAATATATAACAGATCAAGCTGGAAGGTTTTCCAAAGTAATCAACCAAACTGCAAAAGCACATTTCCCTTCCTTCAACTTATCATTGTAAGCTTTAGTACAGAGCTTCCACTCTTAGTAGCTGTTACTAGAAAAGAGTTGCTAGGCTCCTTATAAGACCTGTGTGTGCATATACTATAACCGGTAAGTCTCCGTGGGTTCAACGACATACAGAAAAATGTTTTTGAAGCATTTTAATGAGAACTATAACATATTTTGGATTGAATGAAATTTCTTTATCTTATTCTCAATATTGTGAAAGTGAGAAGTGTGATTCCTTGTAATGTGGCATAAGTGCGGCAACCTAATTCTTCAGTAAGTTGTCTACTTGAACCAAGTATAATTTCTTACTTTAGTACTTTAGTTAGTTCTTATTTAATCTAAATAATTCGATATTGATTTGATCAGTGAGCTTGAATTTGCTCAAATTTGGCAAATTTGGCACTTCAAAAAATGCAATTTGTGAAAATTAAATTACAATTGCTCATTATTTTATATGGTTTTAAATCCTCATTGAACTTCTCCAAATATTTCAATTTCATTATCATTTAAGTTTTAATTATACTATATCGATGTTGACCTGCACACACATTACATGAGTTAGGCTAAACAGATGTGGAGAAATCGATGGACACCTGATGCAATGTTACAAAAATCGGGGTTAAAACGTCTCAATCGTGATCAAAATCGATCAAAATATCCTTTGCTCATAAAATAGATTGCGTCGGTGCATTTAGGATGATGAAATTGTCTAGAATGGACCCCTCGTGTCACCAAAAATGACCTGGTAAATAATATGAATCGTAGGTGCGGTTTCACACATGTTGAAGTCAAAGGGCATTGACATCATCCATACACGCTTCGTTTATGAAACGGACTGCACCGATGTCACCTAAACTGCCCAAAATTGCTTCTACCTAGCGTTGTGTGACTGACAAGTCACGATGCGATATCGCATAAATAAAGACCAAAGTCATCTCGATCAACGTCAAAATCGCTCGAATGGCCTCAGATCACAATACAAAGGCGTTGTTAAGTTCGGAATGATGAATTTGACCAAAAACAACACCCATATTATATGGGATTAGTTTCAACAAAATTCACATGAATTTTGAGGCAATATCACATAAATCGAGTCCCATAAGAAATGAGGGTATATCAAATTAGATATTTATTTAAACATACATGAATTTAGTTTTAATAATTAGAATATATTAGAATTATATTAAAATTCATACATATTTATCAAGTAATTAATTAGGTTATTTTCCTAAACAGCATTTCAATGCGCTAAAAAAAAAATTCAAAATCCCTTTGATTATGCTTCTCTTATAGAAATTATGAAAACTAAAATTCTTGTTCTTCTTCCTTCTCTCAGCCAAAGTTTGATTTCCCCTTCACACAAACCTTATCCATCTAGCTCATATCTCTCTCGTTCACACCTCTCAGGCCATCCCCCAATCGCACAATCTGAGAGCCCCGCATAGAAGCTCCCTCCTACTTGATTCTCCGAGAGCCCCACATAGAAGCGCCCTCCTACTTGATACTTGATTCCCTTCCACTGCTCCGTTTTCCATGTTGCACCACCCCTCCCCGCCCTCTCGGCATCTCCCTGCACAACGCCTTCATGCATCGAACCATCTCAACCGACCCTACCTTATTAGACATATCATCCATGTTTCTTGTGCACACAACCTTGTCCTTAGCCTAACCACTTGTTTCTACCAAAACTGCAACATGCCAGCCACCTCGGCCAAACCAGCTGCAGGATGAATCCTTCATTCTCTCAATCTCCTAGCCTATAGTTCTTCTCAAATCACATGCAACTCAGCCAGCCTCCTCACTGCATGCAACCCAACTTGCACCCCCTCCCATAAAGTCGTCTCCACCTCCTCTCTCCACACTAGTCCAGGCCGTTGTCCCACATTTCCTACACTACCTAAGTTCAATAATCACCCCAACACCACCAGGCTGTCTCATTTCTGCTTGTTGACCTCCACTCAGCCTTCATCAACACCCTAGACGCTTTAAGCTGTCTAGCTTCTCTAACCCGCAGCCTGCCACTACTTCCCCATCCTCTCACTCTCTCTTTCTCTCACTAAAAAGCAACAAAAAAGAGAATATATATATTCATCTCGTGAAAAAATCAAGTCCATCTCGATTTACATGTTAAGGTAAAATTGCAAGAACCCCCACCCCCATCTCTGATACCATCCTGTGATGAAATAATATTTCTTCGGCCTTTTCTGGATCAATAACTGCATGATTGTCTTCATCTTTTTGCCAGGCTCTAAAATATCTCAGAGTTTTTATGATCTCTATTATATGCTTAGACTCGTCCATTAGATCATTGTAGTATGGACCAACAGATTTAATGAGTAAAGTAACTGACGAAGTTTCTTCATCTTGAAATAAATGCTATATGATCCTTTTGAGTTCTAGATGTTAGAATACTGATATTTCTGCTTCTAAATTGTCCTCTCTACTAATGATAATTTTTGTTAATAAGCCATAATTCATTAGGTCTTGTACTTCCCATTTAAAATTTTTTTTAAGGTATGCTAAGTGTAAAGAAAGAGTTATCATATGAAAGTTTTGTTTGCAGAAATTACACAAACAGTTTTTTGTGGTAATCATTAGTTCTTGGGTTGCATATGAAAGCCCCATGTACTGCTTCATTTAGGTCATATGAAAGGATAATTTCTCTAAAACATTCTATCATATCATTTCTTTTATTGATTTTTATTGTTTTAAAGATTTTGTTTTTTATTTCCACTGGCATTTCTGGTAGATATATGTATTGTAGTTATTTTTCCATATTAGATTCTGAAATATCTAGGATTATTTTTGAAAATTAGTTATTATCTTGTAATAGGTTATTATATTCTTTTTGTAGCTGAGAATATTTTTCTTTTTCTTCTTGTAATTTTTGTTCTAGTTGCTGAATTTTTAACTCTTGATTAGAAATTACTATTTTTTGTAGATTTGTGGGAGTTTTTGGGACAAGTGAAATTTGTTCCAGGTTTTTATCTATTTGTAATCTTTGATTTTCATTTTGAAGAAAGTCTATTTGATCGTTAATTCCTAGAAAATAAATAGTTAAACAATTTAGTGTATTAATTGAAAAGATCGTTGCACCAAAGATTATCTAGAGTTGTTTGAAAATGATTTAAAGATTTTCTTATTGACACCTTTGTCCAATTGTAAATTTGTTCACTTGATAAGGTTAGATGCCCAAAGTGAATTAAATTGGGTTGCATTTTTTGCTCCATTCTGCAAGAAAGAAAACGAGTAATAAATTTCCTAATTTAGAAGATCCGAAGATCATTCTCTGATTTCTATGCGTTAGCCAATCGCTGGCCAACTCTTTATGGTGGTTTAAAATTCAAAGATTTTAAGTTTTTAGTAGGTGTTTTAATTACCCTGGATAGGTAATCTGCAAGAAAGTTTTTATCTCCTTTTTTTATATGCTCAGAATTTACATTAAAAGCATTTCCTATAGTAGTGATGAAATTCTGCATCTTTTCTTATATATTTTCTTCTCATTTTATTTTTTATAAAAATATACTATCTTCTGTCACTGCTTATGAAATTCATCTTGTAGAAATAGTTTAAATGAATGTAATGCATTAATTACTCCTAATATTTCATAGTATAGAGATGTCATGCTTTCTGGTAATTGCTTAAAACTTCCTGATGCATATCTACATAATCTTTCAGTATTTTGATAGGCTTCTTTATAAGGTTTTACCCTTAATTCGCTCCCATCCTTCTTGTGAGGGTGTCTACTTCTACTATTTTGTAGTCTGTTTCTAATGGTAAAGTTAATTTTGGTAAATTCTTAACTTGTTCTTTAATTTTTTGAATTATTTTTATATCTTCTTTATTAAAGAATTTTTGTCCTGTGTTTGATGTTTTCTTATATAATGATTTTATGATTTTTCCTAAATCTTTTATATAAGGTCTTGTATAATTTAATAGTCCTAAGAATTTTTGAAATTCTTTTGTAGCTTCTATTTTATCAGGGAATTCTAATACTTTCTTAGAAATATGATCTTGTAATTCTATCTCTCCATTTCCTATTTTTTGTTCTAAGAAATTTATATATTCTTTGGCAATTTCAATTTTCTTTTTTGATAAAATTATTCCATTTTCGATGCATAATTTTAAGACTTCTTCTACATGCTTATAATGTTCTTTGAGTGTGAAGCTAATATGTCATCTATATAAATTAAAACGTAATCTAAATTTTTAAATATATTATCCATTTTTCTCGAAAATACTTGGGGCATTTTTAAACCGAACGGCATTATTAACCATTCATAATGTCCTGTTGGTGTTGTAAAAGCTGTATATTTTATTGATTCGTTGTCTAATTTGATTTGCCAAAATCCTGATTTGCAATCAAATTTACTAAAGTATTTTTTATTTTGTATTAAATTTATTAGCATGTCTTTATCAGATATTTTGTATCCATCGTCTTCCGTATTAACGTTTAATCGTTTGTAATTGATAACCATTCTAGCTTTTCCTCTAATTATTTCTGCATGATTTCTGACTAAAAAAGCAGCTGATCTATGCTCTGATGTTGATGGTCTAATTAGTCCTAAGCCTTTTAGTTCTTTAATTTGAATTTTAAATTCTTTTTTTATCTAAAGGAGAATACTCTAATTCTTTTGTTATGATCTAATTGTATTGACTCAAGATCGTCTTCCGATTCATTTTTATTTTGTCTGGTTTGATAATCAGAAAATCTCATACTAATAGTTCCATCTTGATGTTCATATGACGTGCTTTCATTTGGTATTAATATTGATTTTTCTAAAAAGGCTTTTAAATTCCATTCTGTTCCTGCATGTGTTTCTGAACTAAATTTTTTACCTTCTAGGGCTCTAATTCCTTGACTTGCTAAGTTCTAAGGCTTCATTGTTTAATTTAAATTTGACATTAGAGTGTTCTTGCATTTTGCCTATGAAACCTTGTTATTTCGAGATTTAATGATCCCGCGATCATATTATATCCTTTTGTTTTAATTCTTATTTTTAAATGTTGTATACATTCTTTAGTATCCATAATAAAATTTAGGATAAAGTAAATAATTGCACCGTTATCATTCATGTCTATTTCAAATGATCCTATTATTGATTTTGCTAAATCATTCCATCTATTATCAAATAATATAACTAAAGTTTTTATAAATTTTTCTATGTAGTCCCTTTACTCTATCATAACTAATCCTATGTGCATTTGTGACATCCTTTGTTGTCTAATTTGTTCCAAATTTGCTTTTATTATTATTGGTAGACTCATTTGATCAATCGGATACAATCTTTTGTTTCGCTAGAGTCAGATATGGTTGATTTTGATAAAAGAGAGGTGTCGTACATTTTCTTTTTAACGGTTATTAAATTTATTTTTCTGTTATTAAATCTATCTAATTGTGACTCTATATCAATTATTTCTGATATCTTTCTATCAAATGTTGAGGATTTTTTCTTAAATAAAGAGAGTGGCCCTTGATTACTTACCATGATTTATACGTTATAGGTTTCTTGTAGGGTATAATTTATTTTCCTGTACTAATACTTTCAGAGAGATCCTTTAAATCTCCTTGAGTAACGATTCCCAAAGTTCTTTCTTCTAGAATTTTTAGTTTGTTTTCTAGTGTTACTATTTTTTGAGATAATTCTAATAATATTATTGTTTGGAAATTCAACATCTTTGGATAAGTTTTATCACTTCCTTGTATTCCCAAATAGCTGGTTAATCCTATGGATTCTTCATGATATTTTTTGGCTTCTTTTAAAGCATCTTTATAAATCTGATAATCTTCAAATTTACTCATGTTAAAATAATTCTTTTTATTTCCAAAAGTAAAGATTCTACCTCTGTGATTTTTTCTTCTGCTTTGTCTAAAATATTTTTGGATTCTTTTTCTATTAGTTTTGGTTCTTGAAGTAAAGTTTCTATTTTTAAAAGTATTAAATCTAAATTTTTTTTGGACTTTCAAAATTCTTTTTAATATATCATTGTTTTAATTTTTAATATATTCTAGATTTTCTTTTAGTATTAGTCTTTTAATGTCAAAAAGTACTTCAGTAAATTTTTCTAAAATTCTATAAACTTTTTCTTGATGAAATTTTAATGATTCGGCTAAAGATATTTGGAAATCTATAATACTATTCATTATCAAGGCAATCAATCCATATTTTATATCAGACAAACGGAGATTTTGTCACCATCTACCAATAACTAACACCAGAGCCCAGTCAGAACGACGAAGATGACCAGCAACAGTGGCTTGAGGGATTAGATGATATAGCAATTCACAACCTAGAAAATGCTATGGAACCCTAAAAGAAGACAAAGATCTAGCAAGAATCTAATCTAATAATGGAGCACTAGCGAAGAGCATCTAATAAAAGAGCAATAATGGAGCTACCGAGCATCAATAATGGAGCACTAGCAATAATGGAGCACTAACAGAGCATCTAATAATGGAGCACGAATATACTTTATGAATTATTGTACTTACTGTGTAAAAACCAGGGGCTATAGTGGTTTTGAGCCCACAATTTTCTTTTCTTTTCTACTTATAAATAGAGAAGGTGTGTGAAGTAAGGAAATATCGAAAATCCATCTGCTCTCGAGAAGCAAGTCTAGTGTAAGAGTGAAGGTGTATCTCTACTGTAAGTTTTTATTTTTAATAAATATGTCTTAATTTTCCATTATGCCTTTCTGTGAGTAGTGATTAAGTTCCTCCCGATAGGGGAGAAATGTTTAACATCTTATTCATGGGTAATTAATCTCTCCAAAACAAATATAGGCTATACTACCTATCCCTGAGTTTTGTTTATACTTAAACATACCTTCATGAAGATTCTGACAATGAATCTCAGACATCAGAAGATGCAATGGACGGATTAATAAAAGCAATAGATAGGTGGAAACTACAGAAATAAATAAATGGATTTATGTGAACATCTTTTTGAATTAGGAAAAGGGAGCATGACAAAGGAATGCCTTTATTGTAAGTATTATCCAGACAAAAATCATAGATATAGATGCCAATTATGTCTCATAGAAATATATCATTATGCTTAAAGAAAAATCATAATCAAGATCATAGAGATTATATAAAACTCAAAGAAAGCATAGATATAGCCAAGAGATTAGAAAAAATAGATTTCAAATTAGAAAAAATACATCTAAACATGGAAAAGATATTATTCAGACTAGAGAAATTAGAAAAAAAAAGATAAGCAACAAGAAAAACTCGAACAAAATATGATTCGAGAATATAAAAAAGATAAACAAAAAAAATAAAAATCCGACTTAAAAAAATACGACTAGCAATAAAAAACAAAAGTACCTCACCACGAAAAGACACATCCTCCGAAAACAATAATTCAGAACTACATTCAGACCCTGACGACATAGAAGATTATACAACAATAAATAAACTAGATTTGGCACAAACAACCATAGAAACAATGGTAGCCAAAAACTACCCAACCTCTTTAATAGCGGTAACCGCAAAAATAAATTTAGAAGATAAATCAGAAATAATTGTACAAGCCTTAATAGACAGTGGAAGTACCACCTCAATAATTACATAAATTTATTACCAAAAAATTTATAAGATCTATTACACTATTCATTATTTTATTATCATTATGTAATTTATGTTTAAAGTCTTTTGTAAATTTACAAATAAACTTATGTTGATCTAAAGAAATAATAGTTCTATTTTTTTGAGTTATTTCTAGATCTAACCATTCTATTTGTTGTATATTTTCCATATAAATCGTATGGCTCTGATACCAATTTGGGGGGTGTACAGGTTTTCGTTTAACGAGATCTACCCGTTAAAAGGCTCGTGCAAATTTTCTATATCTCTGGTTAAAATATCTTTTAGATTTCTAATTAATTTTGTAAAATCTTTATGCGGATTTCTACAGATTTTTTGTTTTAATTTGTCCATTATTTCTTCTATTTCTTTATTTAATTGATTTCATAGAATTTCTAAGTCTTCTTCTTCTATTATAATATTAGCTTTTATAGGTAATATTTTTATTTCTTGCTCTCTAATTTGTTCTAGAAGTCCTAATGTCATGTTTAAGCTTTTAGTTAAGCTTCTAAGCAGATTTTGGGTTTCTTGTTCTTCTTTGTGAGGTGGTTTAAAGGATCTTTCACGAATCACGCTTTTCAAGCTCAAATATAAACATGTTCTCTGTTTCAAGAATTCATTTATTCATAAGGGAGTGGAATAACATATCTTGGTAAAATCGCCAGGTTTAGAATTGATGAAACATTAGCTTGCCTAAGCACAGCGGGACTTACTCACTATCATCTATTCAGCCACAAGGAATCCAAATAGAGGTTATAAGCCTTATTTAATAAACTTTATCGATTAAAACGTAAGTTTATATTTGTTGGAGAGATTAAGTATTCATTAATGAATTGTTAAACCCTTCTCCCCTACGGAGAGGAACTAACTACTACTCGCGGAAAGACATAAATAAAAATTAGAACATATATATTATAAAATAAATAACTTACAGACTTAAGAGAAATCACACTAGGAAGAGGCTTCTGCGAAAGGCTAAGAGAGATGAGAGATTGTGTTGTGTTGTGTTACAGGTGACAAGCCTTTCTTAAATAGAGAAGAAAAAACCGGAAACAACACATAAAATCACAGGCTGAAAAATCATGAGCGCCCCTGGTTAATTAAAAGTAGAAAATGATAGTTCTATTTAGTACAATAATGCCGATAAATTATTGGTGATTGGGTCCCACCAATAAGAAAAATAATTCTGGAAGATGCCCTTGTATTATTGGTGTCTGGGTCCTACCAATAATCTTGTTCTGATCTTATCCTTCCATGGCATTTTCTAGATTATGTATTGCTATGTCATCTAGTGATTCGTACCATCCTTGAGTTAATTCAGGGTCTGATGGTTCTTCAGGATATGTTTCTGATGCAGTAAGAATTCGAGATATCGGTTGATAATCTCCTGTTTGAACTACTTCTCTCCCAAAGACAGTTTTATAATGCTCAAACTGATTTGCTTCGGATATATAAAATTTAAAATGATATATCTTTCCTTTAATCCTTTTTCCATGCAAAAATACTAAGGTTGCTGAGTCTTGATAAACTGGATATAAGTTTAGTGATGGCCTTGTAATTCCTTGGAATATATGTGCTATTTGGAAATTTCTATATGCCTTTAGTGAATCTTCAGCTCCTTCTGGATCAAGAATTTCAGTATACTCATCGATTAGCTGAAAACTGGTTGTAGAGAGAGTTGATGGATGTATTTCGATAATATGCTTAACACCTTGGCCCAATCCTTCATAAGGTGAAGTGAGGATTGCGATTAACATTCCAGTCTTCAAAAATCATATAGAGGATTCTTTTAATCTCTTCATGCTTAATTTTTCTGATTTGGGAAGCCATCTCAGCATTTCTTCTGATGATAAGTTTAGATATGAACCCATAATTGAGTAGCTGTTGTATTTTATATATTTTATTATTTGTTACATATTCTTTTTGTTTGGAAAGATCTATAGATAATTTTAATATCTTGATTTTTAAAATATCTATTTTTATAATAGAATAGGCTATTCCCTCATAACTATTATTGATATTATATTGTAATATCATGTTCTTTTGACAATCAACCATATCTTTTTGGTTAGAGGTATGGACGTAAGAAAATATTTTTCTTTTAATAAGGTCATCCATTTCAGGTATATATATATATATATATATTGTAATTATTTTAACATATTGTCTTCTGCAATATCTAAAACCATATTTGAAAGATTTCTACATTCCTCTTTGAATTCTTCGCTTTCATTTTGGAGGTTTTTAAGTTTATTTTTTTCCTCTTTTAGCTGTAGTTCAAGAGTCTGAATTTTTATTTCTTATTACTTACTTTTATAAATTTGTTTTTTGGGACGAGAGATATCTGTCCCAAAGATATGTCAATTTCTTGGTTATTTAATTGGTTTTGCAAGAAATGGATTTGTTCGTTAATTCCTGCAAAACATAATGTTAAACAGTTTAGGGTATTAATCATAGCACCGGTTTCAGAACGATTACACCATAGGTTGTCAAGTAATGTAATTTGGAAATGATTTAAGGGTTTGGGTATGACAACTTTTGGTCTAAATTGTAAATTTGTTCCAGCACGATTTGGTAGAGTTAAGTGGCCGTAATGGAGGTTTGGTGGTATTTGTGAAGATGAGGTTTTTTGTGGATTCATGATTACCTGCAAAATAAACAGTAAAATATTGTTATCTTAAATCTATTCTACTGAATTTATCCTAAGATAAATTCCTCATTTTCCTATGCGATAATTCTTGCGAATTATCAAATTATGGTGGTCTAAAATCCGAGGATTTTAGATCTTGTTTGGGGTACTTAACCGCTCTTGATAAAAAGTCTGTAAGAAAATTATTTTTTCCTTTTATATGCTCAAAATTAACATTATAGCCATTACCTTCAATGGTAGTTATGAAATTTACCCATCTCTTACTATAAATTTTCTTTTCATTTTTATTTTTGTAAAAATGAACTATTGCATCACAATCTGTTCGGATGAGAAATTCTTTTTGTAAAAATAACTTGAAGGCATTTAATGCATTGATTACTCCTAAAATTTCATAATCTAAAATGTCATTGATTCCGGAAATTGTTTAAAATTCCGGATGCGTATCTACATAAATTTTCAGTATTTTGATATGCTTCTTTATAGGATTTTACTTTTAACTCAAAGATCCCATCCTCTTGCGCTCTATTCTTTATAACTGCAGGGTTAATTTTGGTAAATTTTTAACTTGTTCTTTTATTTTTTGTATGATTTTTATGTCTTCTTTGTTAAAATATTTTTGCCCTGTGGCAGATGTTTTCTTATATAGCGATTTTATAGTTTTTCCCAAATTTTTAATATAAGGTCTTACATAATTTAATAATCCTAAGAATTTTTGTAATTCTTTTGTATCTTCTATTTTGTCTGGAAAATCTAATACTTTCCGAACTATGTGTTCTTGCAATTTTATTTCTCTTTTTCCTATTTTCTGTCCTAAAAAGTCTATGTATTCTTTGGCTATTACTATTTTCTAGATGGGGGATCTTAGGATCATTTGGTTTCTTACAAGTATTTATTTGAATGTTTGTTAATTAAAATTAAGCTTAAGAAAATCATGAAATTTTTAAATTTTACCAATAGTAAGGTATGCTTAATGATATATCCCTCTAAAATTTATAAATCAAGAAGTTAAAGCATGTATACAATCAAATTAAGCATTTCGATGAAACTTGATATCTTAGAATTTGGTCAAATCAAATGAGTTCAAATCAAACCCAAAACATATGCTTTAAAATAAGAGATGATCAAATAACTTTGAAATATGAGGTGCTTATAATCGAATCGGCGACTCGATACAAGAATCTAAGATCACTAAAATCGAAGATTGTTTGAATGATTAAATCACCAAAAATATATATATGATCAAATGAATCAATATACACCGTCCGATTGAGTGCTTTGGGATTTTAGCTACAATGACCAAAAATACCCCTTTCAGAATCTTATAAATAGGACCACATTCTTGTCATGAAGGGAGAAGGAGCTTGAAGGAACTTGGGAGAAAGCGAAAGTTAGAAGTTCATCACATTATTGTCGTGATGCTCTATTATCAGTCCAACCATTACATAAGCTATGTATAATTGTTGTCTGAATTCTATTATCGAATTTTTACATCATCTTGTAATCTGTTATCGGAAGATTTGAACTTTGTACTCTAAAGTAAAGATATAGTAGAGTATTTTTATTGGGCAAGGTCCCTTGATTTTTCCCCTCTTTGTGGGGGGTTTTTTCACATAAAATTTATTGAGTTTCTTATTCACTTTTTAACTATCTGTTTGTGTGCTGGATTTCCATACAAGCTAAAACGTGAAGTTTTATTCTACCACAACTAGTTTTCTAGCATAGGTTGTGACGTCGATGAAAAACATTCTCATTACATCTTCACAATGATTGACACTCTAAGTTTATGTTAAGAGTAGCATCATCTATATGATGAAAAAATCTTACTTTGAAATAATATATGAAGAATGAAAAAACATCAAATTATGATCTTTCAGTTCTTATCATAAGCTAGGGGACAACCCTTAATTTCAAAAGATCGTTCATGTTAATATTCGAATATTTATTTGATTATTAGTTCAAGAAACAAGCCAAGATTAAGGGACAATTTCAACATTGAAAAAAAAGATATAGTTTTACAAATTATGATCCTTCTATCATGCTCATGGAAATAAGGCAAAGATCAAGAAGAAACTCACTATAACCTCAAATAGATGTTTTGATTTGACCTCTTGACATAACACCTTATCGAGTAATATTGTGATAAATAATCTTGAAAGAATCAAAATATTTAACCTCTTCAAATGTTAACTTCATCAAGTAACACTTTGACAAAATAACTTTGGATGAGAGTTAAAACTATTGACTTTTTCCACACAAGTTAAATGTTACCAAATAACACTCTGACAAATAACATCAGATAGGTCAAAATCTTTTATGGATTTCTCCTCGAAGGCATGCCGAGGAAGCCTCGATGGCAAGTGGATAAAGTCCTCACTAAAAAAAATTCAAAGAGAGCAAATGGTTGTGTTTCTTCACTCATCAAAAACCTCATAAGGCAAAAGTCTTAGAAGGTACATGTACATCAAAAATTTCAGAAAACAAAAGACTCAAAAGATCAGTACATTAAAATCATAGAATGTATAAGTATATCAAAAAACTCAGAATGCAAAAGCTTTAAAAGATACACATATATTAAAAATCTCATAAGGTAAAAGCTTTAGAAGGTACAGGTACATCAAAAATCTCAGAAGTCAAAAGCCTTAGAAGGTACAGGTATATCAAAAATCTCAGAAGATAAAAGCCTCAGAAGGTATATGTACATTAAAATCTCAAAAACCAAAAGCCTTTGAAGGTACATGTATGATAAAAACTTTTAAAACAAAACCTCAAAAGATATATTATATATATATCATAATCTTTTCGAAGTCAAAGTCTTAAAGAAGATATATGATTACTATCGTCATTAGGGGCAAAAACTTTATAATACAAAAAAATATATACTTCTTATGTTGGGGCAAATCTTAATATTCATAAGATATAATATGGAGTAATTTGAAATGCGATGCTTAACCAAGTTAGTTTTAACCTCGAGGAAAATGAGACTGCGATGGAGGTCACGCGTGATCAGTGGAGAACTCGTGATTTGGAGAAAATTGGAGGAACCCTAGGCGCATTAGAGCTTGAATTTGGGATACACGCTACTTAACCAGGTCAATTTCAAGATCTGGAGAAGTAGAGCCTGCGAGTGAGGTCGCGCGCCATCATAAAGGTCAATGGAGGATTATGATTTAGATAAAGTTTGAAGAACGAAATCTGAAACACAATTTGGGGATATGCACTCATCGGTTTTAAACTAGGAAGAATTGGAGCCCCGAATGGGGGGTATCACACCGTCATAAATGTTAGTTGAGGATTTCAGGATTTAGAGAAAGTTGGAAGAATCTAAAAGCACAAGCTGAATTTGGGATACCAACAGTCGGTTTCAAACCCTAGGATTGGAAAGAATTGGAGCCTGCGAGAGGGGTCGTGCATCGTCATAAAACTCAGTGGAGAATTCAATGATTTAGAGAAAGTTGGAAGAACTTGAAAGTACAGAACTGAATTGGATGCACACCAACAAGTCGCTTAAAACTTCAAGATCGAGCTGGAATAGGAGGCTGACACCTTTATATAGATATCAGAAAGAAAAGTAAATAAAGTAAGGTGCAAGTTTTTACTTACCTTTTTGGGATATTTATACTTGAAAAAGAAGCTTTTTAAATTAAAAAAATTTAATTAAATTATTATTCTGAGGGGAGGCTACCCCTCATCTTCTCATAATATCTAGCAAAATGTCAACCATTTAATGATTAAAAATAAAAAAAATATTGTATTTTCATCTCTCTCTCTCTCTCTCTCATCAAAGTTTAAAAAAATAAAGGAAAAGAAAACTAGGGCCCACGGCCCCTCTTTTTCAAACCAAATCCAACAAAATATATATATATAATAAAATAAAATTAATTAATTAATTAATTAATTAATACACATAACATATATAATTACAAATCATAATAACTTTTAGCTAAAGCTATTTATTTTTTAAAAAATTAATATATTTTTGTATGAAATAAGTTTTATCATCCAAAAATATAGGGGTAAATGATATATCCCTCTAAAATTTATAAATCAAACACATCAGAGTTAAAACATGTATATAATCAAATTAAGCAATAGACGAGTTCAACAATCTAGAATGGTCAAATCGAGGGATGAGCTCAAATCAAACCGCATATGAAAGCTTGAAATCTTTGGATGATCAAATGACTTCCAAATTTGACGTGCTTATAGTCGAATCGAGCGGCTCGACGAGACGAATCCAACAAACCTAAGATCACTCAAATCAAAGATTATTTGAATGGTCAAATCTTCAAAAAATTATATATATGATGAATTGATATCCATCCAATGTAGTCTTTTGGGATTTTGCTACTGAACAAAATGCCATTTCGAATCCTATAAATAGGACCCCATTCTTGTCATAAATGGAGAATGAGTGGATGCCAACTTGGGAGAAAAGAGAAGAAAAGTTTGAAGTAAATCATACCGTATATAGATCGCCTATTATAGTCGTCCACCATTCTGACATTCTGTAGCGTAGTTATTCGATTTTGGAATTATCATGATTTCTTTCATATCTTGTAATCCGTTATCGGAAGATTTAAACTTTGTCTCAAAGATATATAGTTGAGCATTTTACTCGGAAAGATCATGTGATTTTTTCTTTCAGGGTTTTTTGTAAAGATTATTGAGTTTTTTATTCACTTTTCAATTATCTGCGTGTCATTCCATCTACAAGAGAAATTTTATTCTGTCACTAGTTTTTTGGACTTAAAAATAAAAATTGAATTATCATAATAAAATAAATAAAAATAAAATCATTATTTCATAAAAATATACATTATATTTTACAACCAATGAATGACACCTAAATAGAAAACATGTTTTATACAGTAAAAAAATTGCTCGATCCATTAGTTAATTGAATGTAATTAAAATTAACGTGGATTTTAGAATCCACCCATCACTCAAATCAACGAAATTAGATGTACCACGCAAAATAAACCCAATGTAAATCGCACTGATCACATATGATAAAATTATCTTCAACTAAATAGCGGATTTGAAGTTCAAATATATGGAAACATTAGTTTCAGCCGAGCACTTTGAATTTAATATAGAATTATAAAGCATTTAAAAACCATGATATTTATTTCCCATAAAATTGTGTCATAAAAGCTGTCAAGGCATCAGGTAATAGAATTCAGATGGAATGTTCTTTCTTGTTGGTTTTTGGGTATGTTGACACCACTTAGAGATTTATATTTAGATATCTAAATGTATAAAAATAAGGAAATATGTATGAAAATCTTTTTATATTTATTTCACTACAAGAAATGTTTTATGTTCGAGAGAAGAAGATAAAGAAATGGACGAAAATAGATCTAAAAGCACATAGAAGCAATAATGGGCCGATTGGGATCACTTTTATTTATTTTTTATTTTTTATTTTTACATCTTATTATAATTTTATTTTGACTCAAAATAAATTATATTTGATAATAATTATTATTTTTAAAAATACTCAAACATTCAATGATTATTTTTGATACTTTTAAAAATAAGATAATTTATTTTAAAAAATAAATAATAAAAAGCTTAAAAATATATTAAATAATTATTTTTAAAAAAATAATATGAAAATAAAAATATTAAATATAAAACAAAAATGATCTAAAAGAGGTCCCAAAGGAATTGCCCCTAGTATTCCATTACACTAGACATAGTAGGTTGTGCAGATGCGCTATAAAAGTCAGATCTTAAGGGACTACTAAGAAGGCTTTTGTTTGCTCTTGGCTTGTTTAAGGATAGATCACATTCATGCTCATTGGTTTGTCCAATAGCAAAACAACAATTCATTTACTTTTAAACTATATTTTGGAAACTTAAATGTGGTTTAAAAGCAAATAGAGCTTATTTAGGCCATGATTTTGGGCTCTCATGTCAAGATCAATTGCCATCCAATTAATTCCATGTGTTTGTTTCTGACAAATAAAACTAATTGATATCCTTCTAGTGTTAGATTAGACGAGAGTTGATCTATGGGGAGTGCAATCAATAGAGGAGCCATTATACATAGATCAAAAGATTGTTAAGGTCATTTCTAGGAGTGTGCATTAGTTGGTATGAACTGTAAAACCGAATCGAACCGAGCTTATTTGATTAATCCGGTTCGATTTTCATGATTATTGTTTGGTTTTTGGTTGAATTTTTCTGTTTTTTGGTTTTGGTTGATTTTAATTAAAAAATTTTGGTTTAACCAAAAAAATGATTAAGTATTTAACTTTCGCCCGGCCGCCAGACTTGTCGAGTGAGTCCTTGATGCTTGAGTCCTCCTTGTAACTTTCGACTCTTGAATCAATCTTCTTCCGACCCGTTTCATTCCTTAGTTCATAAGGCATTCGACATTCCATGATTGATTTTTCATTGACTGGACTTTCCTATGGCTACTCCTATCTTTTAGTTGTAGCCCACGAGTTTGTATTTGACTCTTAGTCTCTTTGAGAGGTACTAAATCTCCATGATATCTCATCTCTGTTGGTTGTTCTTTGTTGTGGTTGTTCCTTGATGTTGTGAGCTGTGTTGTGGATTGTATGGCTTTATCTTGTTGTTGTTGATTGTTTTGGACGCTTCCTTATTTCTTTGTCAGTTTCAATTTTGATGGAGCTAGGGTTTGAAGTTGAAGACTTGAAGTTGATGTTTGATGTTTCTACTTCTAGTGATTGAATTACCTACTATTTGCTCATATTTATGCAAGGTATATTGGTAATCCTATGGACCTACTGTTTTCAAATATGGATGACTCATGTCTGAGTGGAAAATGCATTTTTTTTATTGTGTTCTCGGTTGACTGAAAATAGGATATTTACAAAAAAATTTCAACCCTATTGCTTATAAAGTTTGAATATGGAAGTTGTCTTCAAACATATATATATATATATATATATATATATATATATATATATATATATATATATATATATATATATTATATTGATTAGTTGGGAGTTGCGATTTGGCTTAGTTGGGTCTTGGGTGGTCGGATTTTATAATTATGATGGAACTTGAAACTTGGAAGAATGAATAACTGATTTTTTTATTTCTTTGGGTTGCAGTACCGAACTTTTTCTGATTTTTTTTGAAAAAGGTTGAAAGCATTGTGATGTTATCAAGTCGAGAGCACATAGAATTTTTCCTGATTTTTTTGGGAAAGGCTGAAAGACTCATTAAATCCTAGTATCCTACCATGTAAGCATCTAATTACTAGTGGTAGTGTATGTCTTACTTGTTTGTTTTTCTTATTATCATGCTAGCATCTAAGTATTAAATCCTACAATATAAGCCTTATGATGTTATTTTTTTTCCTCTTAGTATTTTTTTATACAACAATGCAAGTAATATTATTGGGATGGCTTTAATGCAAATAATATTTAATGATAATGTTGAGAAATGTGGTATTATATGATAATGTTTGGGATACATTACTTGATGGAGTTGATTGAGAATTACAATTTATAAATATGAAATAACACTATTCTATTATACGATGCATGTCATTTTTCTTCTCAATATTATAGTATACAATCATTCTTTAATTGAAATAAGTTTTGTTGATATAATTTATTAAAGCATGCTTTACTTTTTTTCATTATTGTTTAGATTTTTTTTAGAGTCTAGACACATGCCACAAGTTGGAGATAGTTCAAATATTATTAGTTCCTCCAAAACTATGATCACTACTCAACAAGTTTAAGTTACGGAGATGCGGATCAAATGAGAAACCACCAATTGCAAAGAAAAAAAGAAAAACTTTTAAACCTAGATCTGAGGTTTGGGATCACTTTGTGAGATATACTAATGAGGAAGGAGAAAAAATGAGCAAATATAATTATTGTAGAAAGTCATATCACAGTGATCCAAAGATTAATGACACTTCAAACTTAAGGGAACATCTTTCTTTGTGTCAAAAGAACTCTCTTAATAATGAACTAAATCAAATTAAACTAGCATTGCAATTTGGTGTTATAGGCGAAGAGGTTTGTGTAAGCCTTAAGGCATGGAGATTTGAGAAAATATAAGAAAAGCTTTAGCAATGATGATGGTTATTGCCGATGCATTTCAAGCATGTAGAAGGTTGGGGTTTAAACATTTCATATCTCGGTGTCATCAATATTTCAAATAACTTCGATGGACATTAGTGATTGCTTTCAATTTTATCAAGATGAGAGAGCAATTTTAAAACATTTATTCAAGAAGTCCTACTATAGAGTTTTTCTTACTACTGATATTTGGACATCCATTCAACAAATTAACTATATGTGTATCACTGCACATTTGATTGATGATGACTGAAAACTCAATAAAAGAGTTATAAACTTTTATCCCATATATAGTCACAGGGGAGAATTACTTGGGCAACAAGTTGAGAAGTATCTTGTAGATTGGGAGATCGATGTAATTTTACTTGCGATAGTTAATAATACAAGTTCAAATAATGGACATCATCGCAAAAAAAATTTGGCAAGAGAGGAGGTAGTATTCTTGATGGTCGCTTACATATGAGATGCATAACTCACATTATTAACTTAATTGCAACATGGGCGAAAGAGATATGTGAATCTTCCATCATGTTTAGAGGCGTAAAATACATTCGTCAATCACCTGCAAGGCTACAAAAATTTAAAGAATGCATTGAAATATAAAAAATAAAAACTAAAAGCATGTTATGCTTGATGGAATTCCACATTTTAATGTTAAGTGTGAAGTTGGAGAACTTTTGAAAGATATGAGGAGATTGACACTTAATTTAAATCAACTAGAGAAGGAAGATGAGGAAGGTCATAATGTAAAAGTGTTTTAAGTAATAATGATTGAATAATGTTAGAAGATTGCTCCCTTTCTTGGAAAAATTTTATGAGCTCACTTTAAGAATTTCTAATTCTTTGTATGTGACATCAAATACTTTTTTTCATGAAATTGTAAATGTTCTTTGTCTTCTTTAAATTTGGCAAATGGATGGTGATCCAAATATGAGAAATATGACTTCCAAAATGATGACAAAATTTGATAAATATTAGGGTATCATAGAGAAAATGAATTTGATTATATATCTTGTTGTTATTTTAGATCCCCGATTCAAGCTGTGTTATGTAGAGTTTGCTGTTATGGATATGTATGAAGGGTCTGATGGTGTTGCTCTGGCACAACTTATTAGATCATCATTCCATGATATGTTTCGTGATTACAAAATAACAATTATTGGTGAAAGCCAAGTAGAAAGTGATCTCCATGAGAAACAATTTTTTTTCTAAAGAGTCTACTGTTTAATAACTGCAATCTTTTGGGAGAAGATATTCAATGATAGAGAAATTCAAAAGATCTAATTTTGGCAAGAATAATCTAGATAACAACTCAGATCTAGATAAGTATTTAGATGAGAAGTCATGAAAGATCATTTTGATATTCTAAATTGGTGGAAGGTTAATGCACTTAGATTTCCTATTCTCTCATACATGGCTCGTGATGTTTTAGTTGTTCCAATTTCTAATGTTGCCTCATAATCAATTTTTAGTACAAGTGGTCATATTCTTGATGCATTTAGATGTTCATTATCCCCAAAGATTGCACAAGCTATAATATGTGCACAGGATTGGATGGGAGCAAAATAGACCGTTAATCCAGTAAATGTGGAAGAAAATATTAATGACATTAACAGATTTGATGAAGGTATTTTTATGCTTAAATTTACAATTAGTTATTCTTTTCAATCTTATTAATTTGAATAATTATTTATTCATTTGTATTACAGATTTAGCAAAATTTACAAGTGAAACACAAACTTCTTGGCTTGACTTATGATGCTGATTCCAATATTGGTTATAGACTTTCAGACTTCAATGGTCTTCTTCTGTTAGCCTATTACTTTACTTATTCACTTGCTCAGTTTGCTGTTAGTTTATCTTTTGTTATTATTTTATTGCTTTCATCTCTTATAATTTGTTGTTGGATGGTAATTTGGTTCGGCTGTTATGTTGGACTTTGGTAAGTTTTGCTTATTTTTTTACGGTCAATATGACAATGTAAGATGCTTTGTTTTGCTATTATGTTGGAAAAGCTAGTTTGTTTGCCTTGTTGGTTTATTTCGACTGTAATTCTTGGTGGTTTGGTTGGATATCTTGCATTTGCTGATTTGAGCCGCTTGGCTATTTGCTATGGTCTCATGTATGCATTTTGTCTCTAAACAATTTACTTACATGCTAATGAAATACTGAATTTATATGCAGGCTTTTTTAAGGTTTAGGGGCAATGATAGCAATGATGAAATGATCAATGTATACATTCTTAAGTCTTAAAGGCTTAGAGCTCATGATTTCTCAAAATTATTGATGCATATTTTTTTGATATTACACTTGAATTTTGTTAACCAAAGATATTTTTATAGCTGAGCTTAAGCCCCAAACTATATATATATATATATATATTATTTATTCTTGTAGATTTGAAGCCTTTGGAGACTTGGAGTGCTTGAAATTGAAGATTTCAAGGAGAAATGCTTGGAATGTGCTCAACATAAGTGATATTTCTACAGTTTACTCAAATTTTACTTAAATGTTGTCACTTGTCAGTTATCAATAAATATGAATCATGTTCTACTCTATTTTTTCTCTCTTTTTTTTCTCTTTTTTTTCTTAGTAGTTTATTTTCTTATTTGGTGTACATTAAATTATATCAATCTGGAAACCTCTTTACAATATGTATATATTTAATTTAGTTAATAAAATTTCTCCTTTTTTTGTTTATAACTTTGAAATCTTTATTTTTTTTAATTTGCACATGTTATTCGGTTAATGAAAAACCGAACCGAATAAACCGAAGTGTAATTCGGTTTATTTGGATCGGTTTAAACGATTTTTTGTACTAATTTGGTCGGTTCGATTTTTTTATAATTTTGGTTGATTTATTTGATTTGAAACAACAACCATAAACCGGCCGAATGCCACCCTTAGTCATTTCCATATTTTCTTATATATAAGTTTTATAGGCCTATCTATTGGGCATTAACTCAAAAGTGCTAATGACATTAAATAAAATTTTACTTTAAAGTAATTTGCATATCCGCAAGTAATTAATTTATGCAAACTTATTTTATTTTAGTACTATATACAAGGAAATTTTGGGTGATTGAATGGATGACATTTTAGTTTAATATCATCTAAGAAAAAATATGGGTGATTGATAAGGTGACATCTTATGATATCAACTATAAACCCAGCCCTCCGAGGTCAAGGGCAATAATTCCTAATGCTATGTATCTACTATATGATATTTTGATCCTATTGAGTTCTAGGGGCAATGGCAAAAGCCACCACATAAACAACATTGAGTAGGAGAGATACACACTGTCAAGAACTCCAACAGTACCCTAAAAAGCGAATATAAGGTTAATCTATCTTCTTTAATTTCAAATGATTGTTCTAAATCAACCTTTCATGCATGCCCCTTCTTAGGTTGAGGCAATGGGTGAGACACTGAAAGGAGAGAATATGAGTTCGGCTACACAATCCAACACTACGCATTCATCTAATTTATCTCAAATAAACAAATGGTTGAGATGCAACATCAACTAGATGAGATGCATGTAAAGATAGCTCAACGGGATGATATTATCCGAGCAATGAAAAAATCATATATATAGTGCAAGCAGAACTCAGTTGAGCTAGTGACAATATAGATGGGAAGATTCACATGTGATTCCAGCTTTTGTGTGATTGATGCACATACACAAACACATATTTTTTCTAAGAAAATTACAATAAAAGTACTCTCCTTGCAGTGCTTACTTTGATATCTTAATTATGTTTTGACTAAGTGTCATATGACGTTATATTATTGGAGTTCGAATATAAAGATACATCAGAACGATATATATAATAATCTCTTATAAAAAACAGTAAAATTACAGCCTTAAAAATATAGCTAACTAAAAATATGCTAATGCAAAAAATATTGCTACATTGTCATATATAATGCCAAATATATTTTTTAGTACTGCCAAACCAATGAAAAAAAAAAAGAATCGTTGACTTAAGACTTGTAGCATAATATAGATCCATATGAAGCTACGTAGAGAAGAAATTTTTAAAATAAGTATAGTTTAAAATATAATTAATAATTTAAGTATCTTACAAATAAAATTTAAATATAGGTATAGTCGCCCGTTTAACGACTTATCTGTCATTTCGTGAGTCATTAAGCACGGGCACTTATCTTTTATGTCTGGCTAATCTGAAATAATTTAGAGTATAATTCTTGCAGTTTAGCAATGTTTAATAAAAAATCAGATAAACAGATCTTTATATTTAAATTTTATTTTTAAGATACTTAAATTACTAATTATATTTTAAATTATACTTATTTTAAAAATTTCTTCGCTACCTAGATACCCACAATAAGAAAACTATATGTCTTCTTGATGGCGACCACAACTCAACTTCAAAACAAAAGCCAAAAGGATAAGTCCAAACCAACCCGTCATATTTTTTTTTTTTTTGGAATGGGTATCCCAAAATCTTGTGGATGAGGATTTGTATTAATCATGAGCCACATTCATTAAATCAGACACAATTTCGCATTTTGCATAGCTCCTCGGAGAATCACGGTTTCGTGACGCTCAACTGAGCTAAGAGACGGTGGGTAACCCCGTCATATTACCTCTGTAGCACATGGCTCAGAGCTTCAGTGCAGCTTTCTTATCCTTCTCTTTTTGGCCTATTGCTAACTTAAGGCTTTACTTTTTTTCAATTGGGATCTCTAAGCTTTATTTTATATAACTATTTTAATAAAATGAAATATAATAGCTCTATCATCCTTCCCATCGCTCTCTTGTGAGTCACCCAATTCATCTTCTTCCTAATCTAACTCTACTATTTTTTCCATCAAGATTATTATAATACTCATATTAAAAAACAATCAATAATAATTAATACATATTTCATGATGATTAATAAAAATTTTCAAGTAAGTTATTAGTTGCTGTTTTTTAATGATTTCAGGGCCCAATGGTAGCTGGAACTGAACACAATCGAGATTAATATATATATATATATATATATATATATATATATATATATATATATATATATATATATATATATATATATATATATATATATATATATATATATATCTTAAGAATTTTATTAGGTAGATCATCTTGTGGCAAAAAATTATCCAACCTTGTGAGATATGAAGGGTTATCATGGAAAATTAAGGAAAAAGCAGCTGCATCTGAACTTTCACTATGTGTTCAAAGATCATTGCTTCGTTAGTTGGAGAAGAAGGTGTTTCTGATGAAACAATATTAAGGTAGAAAAGTCTGATATCGATCTTAAGAGGAGAAGTTTTGGCGAGGATCTTCGAGCACCTCTTGATCTTGAAAGAGCATAGTCTTTTAGTCCTCAGAGCGTCTCTAGGCGACTCCGATCTTGATTATAGGTGGTGGCGGTGGTGTTGATAGATCGTCGGTCACATGGTGGTTCTGAGCTCGGTCTTCATTCCGGTCCCCAGGTGAGAATGAAGCTTTAGATTTTGGGAGTGGCGGGTAAATGTGGAAAACTCCAACTCCCATCGGCTTCCCTCGTCGATGGTGTATTTTGATGATCAGGTGCCTTAATGATGTAAATTGGGTGATCTTGGATTCGTTGGATTATCTTGGCGGACTTTCGATAACTATAAATATGTCTTGGTGACCATTTGGCGGATCGGGATTTCATTTCGATAAGCTTGATTTGATTCGAGCTTCGGATCGGTATGCCGATATTCTTATGTTGCCTTTATCGGTTATTTAAGTTCTTTGTCGGTGATTAGATCGAAGCATTTCAAAATGCCTTGAGATTCGTGATCATTAATTTTGGATGTATCGGTTCTATTTTTGGGTGACATCTATCATCAAAAATATATGTATCTTTGAAAATAATTCTTGATAGAGATTTCGCATTTTGAGAAAACGATCTTCATAAAGACAATATTATGACTAAGAAAGAGCGATGCAAAATCACATTATAGGTATCTTGTGAGTCGAAATTTGAGTTAATGGACCATCCGGTCTGCGAGAATTTCGAGGCGTGCATGAGCGCAGCCTACAGCAGCCTTGTAGCAATAAAAGCGCACTCATGGCCTTCCTTGTATGCAGAACAGAAACGGTTAGCGAAGGGTAATGATGGAACTCACGGGATAAACGGCGTGAAACTTTGTCGAGTGAAGGCGGATCTTGATCCTGATTCTGATGTGATCATGGGAGGATCAATGAGCAGCGGAAGCGACCTTGAATCAGCTGGTTGAACAGCAGGCGAATAAAACGCGGAACATGGCCCGCTATACTTGTGAGTCGCGTTACAGGCTGCGGATTCTAAGAGCGGCATGACCGGCGGTGATGCCATGGGCCAGCAGGTGGGCGTTCATGAATGTGGCTGAACGATGGCGGCGTTATGATGGTTTGATGGTTTGGCGGTTTTTTAGGCTTTGGGTTTTATGCTTTTTAGAAGTATAAAACCCCAAGGTAAGAGGGAAAGGCACTTTTCTGTCTCCTCTTCTCCTCTTGATAGCCTCCCACGGTGGGAGTTTGGGCACTCTTCTTGGATCAACCTCAACTCATCTCTGAGCCAGAGTGGCCCTCCTCGGTGGGAGTTTGAGCACTCTTCTTGGATCAACCTCTCCTCATCTCCACCAGCTAGAGTGCATGCCTCCCCGGTGGGAGTTTGGGCACTCTTCTTGGATCAACCCTCTCATCTCCCAAGCTAGAGTGTGCCTCCCCCAGGAGTTTGGGCACTCTTCTTGGATCAACCTCGTCTCCACCAAGCTAGAGTGCATGCCTCGGTGGGAGTTTGACTCTTCTTGGAATAATTTTATCTCGATCGTGCAGGTGTGATGGTAGAGCCGGATGGTGAGTAAACGTGAGTGTGGCCAGGCAAAGGTGATCACGGCGTGGCAGTCGTGGATGCGATAACCGGATGGTGGTAACCGGCAGATGCCGCAATGGTTATTTATGATGGCGAAGGTCAGAATGCTTGCGGTAGAAGTGCCGCAGTAATCGCGTTGACTTCTGATGGTTAGCGGCCAGCGTGATCAGCAGCAGCTTAGCGCGCAGTAATGATGGCTCGTTAAGTATTCAACGGCAGATGGTTAGTGGCGATAATGACCGTCATGGCGGTGGCCGACAACGATGGTTGCGGCAGCAGTGGTAAGCAGCCGCCTATTCAGCAATTGCGGCCAATCGGTGATCGCGAGATAGCCGACGACCAGCGATTATCAGCGATGGTTAGTAGTAACGCGAAGGTCAGCCGTAGTAATGCAGCGGTCAGCAGCGAGTGCCTGATGGTTGCTGCAACCAGAGTGGTCGATACGATCAAGCAGTAGTATGATGCAATCCTGTGAAATGAGGGGATAATAACTGGGTAATTGCGATAACGCAGCGTAGGCAAAAACGAAATAGTTAGCGGCCGCGAGGTAATTCAACGGCTATTTTCGATCTTCTAGTGGTCGTGAGGAGCACGATAAATTGCCAGCTGTAGCGATAATTCAGCAGCGATAGCCAGCGATAGTGTCAGCAGCGGTGGCAGCTGAGGTTGGCAAACGAGTGGGCCGCTTCCACGAAAGATGGTCAGCAATTCAGCCAGCGTCACTGATGTGAAATGGAGCTAGTGGCAACCGATGTAAGATGCAACTGCGTTAGTAATCGGCAATGCAGAACGTTAAATCGGCGAGGTTTATGGATGAGCGATGGATGATGCTTAACGTGTGGAAGAGGTTGGTGAATCCCGGATTTTGACCTATCGAGGTTGTTTGTCAGTGTTACATGGCGTGCTAATATGGAAGAGGTTGAATTAGATCGCTAAATTTTATTATCAAGGTTGTTTGTCAGTGTTACGATGGTAACCTATGGAAGAGGTTGAATTGAATCAGGATTTTTTACCCATCAGGTTGTTTGTCGAGGTGTTACCGCGTTAACCAATGGAAGAGGTTGAATCAACTGATTTTGACCATCCGAGGTTGTTTGTGGTGTTCGACACTGCGTGTGGAAGAGGTTGAATTGAATTTAAGGATTTTGACCCATCGAGGTTGTTTGTTAGGGTGTTACGATGGCGTTACCTGTGGAAGAGGTTGAATTGAATCATTGAGGATTTTGACCATCCGAGGTTTGTCGAGGGTACGATGGCGATGCGTATGGAAGAGGTTGAATTAGTCAGATTTTGACTATCAGGTTGTTTGTTAGGGTGTTACGCGATGGCGTTCTGTATGGAAGAGGTTGAATTTGGATTTTGACATCGAGGTGTTTATCGGTGTTACGATGTGTTAACTCTATGGAAGAGGTTGAATTGAATGGATTTTGACCATCCGGGTTGTTATGATTAGACCTATGGAAGAGGTTGAATTGAATGAGATCTTTGACCATCGAGGTTGTTTGTCGAGGTGTTACCGATGGCGTTCTTGTATGGAAAGGTCATGGAAGTCCACCATGGTCGGCAGTGGCGGCGGATCGATAGTCATTTGGAATACCACAGCGATAGTGATGGGCGAAGGATGGCGGCGATGTGGCAACGGTCATCCGGCGGGAGGCGCAATAGTGGTTAGCGGCCGGGGATTAATGGCGACCGCGAGTAGTCGGTGGCGCGCCGGTATTCGAGATGGCAGATGGTGTAGCCGGAGGGTTGCGAAGAATGGATGTCGGCGAGATGTCGATAGTTGGCGGAATGGCACGGCTGGTGGCAAAGATGGTCGGTCATGGTCGGCGGCGTTTGACGGAGAGATGGTCTGTCCCTCATCTTGTAGGAAATAAGATTTCTTGAAATTTCAATGGATGGTTCAACAGTTGAAATTGATGTTAATAACATGTTAGAATATAATTGAATCCGAGGATTTTGACCCATCCAAGGTTGTTTGTCGAGTGTTATCCTGACATTAACACTGTAAGAGGTACAAAGTTTTGACTTTTCTAGGTTATTGGTGAATATTACCGCACGTATGGAAGAGGCGTGGGAAGTCCACCAGGACTTTTTTTGACCTTTCACGGTTGTTTGTCGAGCTTTTGCTCGATGGCGTTAACGCATGGAAGAGGTCGGAGTCCACCAAGGGCGTTTTGACCTATCTGGGTTGTTTGTCGAGTGTTTTCGATGATGTTAACCGTATGGAAGAGGTGGAAGTCCACCAAGGGCGTTTTGACCTATCTGGGTTGTTTGTCGAGTGTTTACCGATGGCGTTAACCGTATGGAAGAATTCATGAGGAAGTCTACCGGACATTTTGACCTATCAGGTTGTTTGTCGAGTGTTTTCGATGGCGTTAACATATGGAAGAGGTCGAATATTTTATGAGCTTAGCGAGTTGATGATCTTTGCCTTTTCATTGGTGTGACTTGCTTATCTTTTGAGATTAAGAGTTGCCCCGGATGGGGGTATGTTATTATGATTGATTCTTTTCCAATTGGCGTGGATATCCTTATTGAATGGGTCTTTCGATTTCTTCCCTTGATTGGTGGCACTCTTGATTGTGCCCGGCTGAAAGTGAATTTCTCTTGATTTCCAATTCAGGCTTTAAGGTCGCTTGGCCTATCCTCTTCCCTGTGAGGATGTTGCATGGCGTGTTGAGCCGTATATTTCCTCTCGATTGAGTCATCGAGGTGTCGAGGAGGTTTTGGGGGAGGTTCTTTTCTTCTTTTGAGATGTTTGAACATCACCTTGGGAACCTTCTTGCTTGGTGGTTCAAAGCTGTTGCCGATGAGCGATAACGTCGGTGATTTGTGCCTCTATTCGATGGACCGTCGAGAATGGGTGTCTCGCAATGATGAATAAGTATCGGCGGAGTCCTCAGAAAGCCCCTCAAAAGTTCCTGATCTACTCGGTATTTGTTGCTTGAGAGGAGAACCTCATTCTTTGAGGACTCTCCATCGTTATTAGGAGAGTGATGAATCCACGATGATTCTCTTGTTTGAAGCTTCTACAAAAAAACGAGCTCTCCAAATGATCACGGACCCTTAGCGGCGAATAGACAGTCACGTCCTTTGAGAGTCGGGAATACGACACAGAAACAGTCATTTAAGGCGAATGCATGATCGTTAGTGTGATCTATGCGTCGGTTATATCGTAAGGTCCATCTTTGGGAAGCTTGAATCTCGTCAATTGTGCGAGATGATCTCGGCTGGCGAAGTTTGGAAGAGCGGCGAGAATGGATCACATTGTTCGGGAACTCTTCACGCATCGTCGTTCATCGCGTATAAGGTGGCGTGGAGTTTCACCGTCTGAGGCTAAACCATTATTGGGGTAGTAGAGCGGCGGTATCAGTTCAACATATGGCGAGTTCTCTACTTGTTGATCCGGCATTCGGGTAATCATTCTCGTGAAGAAAATGGATTATCGAGGGCCGTGAACCGCTCTTCCGGCGTGTTGGACGTTTTGCGGTCCTCGCAGAAGAATTTCGTTAGAATCCTCCATCCTTTGAGCGCGATCTTCAAAGAGCTGTGACCCCACAGAACAGTCTCATTATGTAGAGTGTTGGAGACTTGGCGTCCTTGATCCACGAGAGAGCGTTGGGCGCGTTTACCATGTGGAGATATAGCAATAGGAACTGTTTTCCTACAACGGTATGCTGCGTCTTGAATTTTATTCCTAGATCGAGATCTTATTCGTAAAATTATCCACAAGGGGATATGAACAGTTATACGTGGAAAACCCGTTAAGGGAAAACACATTTGTCAGAACTTTATGTGTTCAAAGATCTGAGTCCTTTCGTTAGTTGAGAAGAAGGTGTTTTAAACAATATTAGAGTGTAGAAAAGTACAATATCGATCAACTCCTCAGAAGTTTCCCAAAGCGGCGACTCTTGGAGCAACCTCTTGATCTTGAGAAAGGAGCGTAGTCTTTTCTAGTCCTCACGGGCGATCTCAAGGCGAGCTCACGATCTTGACAATCTTGGTGGCTTGTGGGGTGATAGATGCTCGGTCAATTTAGTGGTTCTGTTTCTTTGGTTTCGATTCTAAGGTGAGAATGAAGCTCATTTATAGATTTTTGGGAGTGGAATTCATGGAAAACTCCCACTTGACGGCGTCGATCCCTGACAATGGTGTATTTTGATGATGCCTTGTGATGCCAATTGGGTGATCTTGGATTGATTCGTCTTGGCCGCTATCGATTATATGTTTTTTGGTGACCATTTGGATCGGGATCCATTTTTCTCGCATTTGATTTGGTCGATTCGGATCGGTATCTGATATTCTTATGTTAGATATGAGGTCGGTTATTATAAGTTTCTGAAATGGTGATTAGATCAGCATTTCAAAATGTCTTGAGATTCGTCTTGATCAGATTAATTTTCTGAGGATGTATCAATATATATATAGCATCAGAATGAACTTCTTTGATACAAATTTAGCTGGTTCTCCACTCAGCAATGGCGGAAACCAATATTTCATTGCCTCTCAAAGAGAGAATTACTACGAGGAACAACGCGAAGAGGCTCGCTGAGCTCCTTATACTGTCCCTCCTCCTCTCGCTCCTCTCGAACCGCCTCTCCTGTCTCCTTGCAGCCCACAGCTTGGTCTCCCTCATAGCCTTCTTCTGTGAAGCCTGGTTCACCTTTGTCTGGCTTCTCTACCTCAACGCCAAATGGACCCCGGCGATCTACAAAACAAATCCCGATCACCTCCTCAAGCAGTAAGCAAAAAAATTCTCAGATTATTAGCTCTACTGTGATGAGTTAAATTTATATATTTGACGTAAATAAATTGTAATTATTATTAACCACTATTTATTTTTCCTCTTCCATTTGCTTCTCATCGTTTTTTTTTTCAAAAATTATCTCTTTATGATTTTATTTTCTGGATGCCTATATTTCTAGAAGGTTACCTATGATTTTCTAACGAGTCATATTTTTCTAGTGAAAAATATATATTAAATAATTTTTTTGGGAGATATGTTTTGAATTTTTATTGCAAAACTAAGCAGAGGTATATTAATATATGCTTGCTTTGTTCAAAAACATACTAGAATTTTAGGAGGACACATGACCCCAAATATCACTGTAAAATACAAAAAATTAATATATGCAGAGTTCAGACTTGATAATATTGTCTTTGTAGTACAGTATGTATATATAATACACAGTATATTTACGCTATCTAGATTATGTATACAACTTGTATATATAATTTCTCCAAAAATGCAACCTTACATGTATCAAATAATGAAAGATCAAATTTGTCAAATTATATATGGAGTGTATCCCTTACTAATTAAGTTTTCCAAAATATTTCATTCTTGAAAGATGTCCAATTAAAATTAGCTTCCAATTTATGAACCAAAAAAAACATCAGGATAAGACAAATTTAGTTACATGTATTATTGATTTCATGCTTCACATGCTAAGCAAATAATTTATATTTGTGAATATTTAACACATTAGCTATAAATTTTAATTAAATTTATCTTTTAAATTTATTTATAGTGCTTAATAATTTAGCTTTATTCAAGAGAAAATAATAATAATATATAGTATTTATCCCATGTTGATATAAAATATTTCAAAATATCCCAACGATTTTTTTATAAAAATATAAAAACTAATTGTATAATATTGCATATGCAGATTTGATAAGGATGAACTTCCACCCTCGACATATATTTGTTTTACTGACCCTCGTTAACCACCAATCATTACAGTGAATACATTATTATCGCTACTATCGGTCGATTATCCCAAGAAACCGTCACCGTTAATTATCGATGATGTTCTCACCAATCACACTACTCTTTCTGAAGTTTCAAAGCAAACCCATTGGATTCCTTTTGTATGAAATATAATGTCAAAATTGCACCATTTATGTATTTCTCTCATGACCCCACCAATCATCGCCAAGTGAATCACTTTTCTCATTGAAGGTCATTAAGGTAAACCTTATTTCTTAAATTATATATTTTAGATTAAGGAGTTAATACTCATCCAACTTAAAATATAGTTTATAAGAAGTGATGTTTGATTGCCTGCATTTAGAGTGTAAAGTAAAACGAATATAGGAAATCTAACTTTTTGAGTGTTTGATAAGGTGCAAATTAAAATTTCAACGATTAGAAGTATCCGAAATGCAACGATCATTTTCGTCCGGCTAATGAATTATAAATACAGATAATAAGATAAAGTTGCTGACCGTCACCGCCCATCACGCCATCGCCTCCGGCCATAATATCAAAAATACTTTACATTACATTTATTTTACCAAACAAAAAATCATTTTTCAACCAAATAAGTTAAAATAATTTAAATACATTGTATTCTTTTTACAATATATTTATTTTACACCATATTTTTTTTGAGTCAACCAAATATTGTATTATGTTTATATTTATGTATGTTATTGAAGATGCCATCTTTCGAATGTTAATCATAATTTAAAAATATGATAGAAATAAATTGTATAAATAAATTTAAATTCTAACAATGAAAATACTATATATATATATATATATATATATATATATATATATATATATATATATATATATATATATATATTTATGCATAGAAAAACATATATAATTTGTTTAATATTGTAGAAGGAGTATCAAGAGCTTTGCCAAAGGATAGAAGATGCAGAGAGAAGCCATTTCCGGCCTCTTGAAAGAGACGATTTTGCTGAGTTCTCTAACATTGAGAGAGGAAACCATGAAAGCATAGTGAAGGTAATTAACTAATCTTTAAACATTTTCTCTATTCTCTCTTGAATTTCACTATCTATATTTTCTTTAAAAAAATTACTTGTTATTTAAATTATTTATTATTTAGTTTTTTTTATTTCCATATTTGATATTTAATTACAGAAGTCTTTAATTTTTTTATTTTTATTTATTTTTAAGATATTATGTGAGAACAAAGATGGGAACGGTGGAATCCCACATTTGATATACGTCTCGAGAGAGAAGAGGCCAAAACATCCACATCACTTCAAGGCTGGAGCCATGAATGTTCTGGTAAGCAAATATTCATTACATATTTTTATATATTTTATAATAGGACTATTTTTAATTTGAGCTTTAATAACAATTAAATTAAAAATTAATGATTAATTATTAAAGAATAATTTGAATTTATATTTTTTAGTTGTTGAAAAAAAACATTCTATCAACCTTTTAAAAGCTAAATATTAAGATAAGTATCCAGTTACTTTTTTAAAAAAATTCATCATTAAAATTTCTTAATTGCACGTATAACTATGATAATGATTACAAGATTTAAAAAAAAAATGATTAAAGATGCTATTTTAATCATAATTTTTCTGTGTTCAGCATAAAATAATGATTCTCAAAATATTTAAAATTAAAATAAAATGTTTTTATAAATTTACGAAAGCATCAAACATATTCTACAATTTAAAAATTAATAGCTAAAATAACTAATTATCATAATGTCTTCAATGATATAAAATCATACAATTATTATTTTATGTTCAAATATATTTCAATCAAAATTAATTCTGATGATCTGTAGTCTAACATATTTTTCGGATTAGATTTCATAGTGAGGGTGATGTTTCTAAACTAAAAAAAATTAAATATATAACATAATTATTTTTTAACAATTTGCTAAAGTGAAAGATGAAAATTTGGGTAAGGTAATTTAGTCTAGTAATTAAAAGTTTAGACTTTTAATTAAGATGTCTCAAATTCAAACTCTTATATATTTAATATATGTATAAATTTGTTATTAAATTCGATTAAATTAAAAAAAAATTAGCCTTGAAAATTTATTCGTCCGTCCTGAATGATAATTGAGTGAAATGAAATAAAAAAGCATTGAGAAGAAGCAGGAAAGATCAACCTCAAACTCTAAGGACAAAAATAAAGAAAAAAATTCAAAATACTATCGTCATGCCTTAGCTCAATTATTTTGGACTATTGTAGATACCTAAGATGCAACGCCACAAGTTGCAGAGATCTTTTTTTAATGGCTGATCGTATGTGAGCCCCAATATGGATGATTATTTTTCAAATCACTCTAACGGTAGTGCAAGCCATCTTGATTGAGAACTTTGATTTTCAACTAAAAGATCTTGAGTTTAAATCTTTATATATACATTATGCATATGAATTTATAATTAAATTTACTTAAATATTCTAAAAAAAAATCACCACTTGTAATTGGTTTAAAAAAATCGATTAAAACCAAGAAATTTTAAATTTGGATTGGTTTTTCAATTTTATTTTGGATTTCGGATTTAATTTTAGCTAAATTCGGTTTTTGAATTATGGATCAGATTTAAAAATTTGTAATCCAAAAAAAAACCGAAAATCCAAAATTTAGCCAAGGCTCCGTTAATTGGTCGACGGCGACTCCCGTGACCCGTCCGTCCATGGTTCGCTTATGCCCGTGCAAAAAAATAGAAATCGGATATTACAGTTAGGGCCAGCGATTAGAGAAAGCAAAAGCGCAAAGAAGCATCCAACGCCACGCTTGTTTTTTTTTTTTGGAAAAATTTGAGGGCATAAGCCCAATGCATTCCAAAATGTAAAGTATCAAGTATATGTGGATAACAGAAAAGAAGACTATAAGAAAGAAAAACAGGTTACACCCAAAATTAAGGCGACTACACTTGGATTTCATGAACAAAATTACACAGCAAAAATTAGACTGCCCTAACTATGTAGCAGTAAACCCAAAAAAGAAAGGACTTGAGATTGTAATTCGATTCTGCGGACTAGCGCCATCAAGCGGATCCGAACAAAACCATTTAGAATGGAAAGACATCCACAGAAGACCGATTCAATAGCTCAGCTTGATGCAAAACCATAAGCATGAAGCACATATAGTCCAATGCAAAACCATATTTCTGTGTAAACCCAAATAAAACCATATAAAATGGTGACTTCCTGACCAGGGGTTTGCAACCCTCAGGAACTAGGAACAGAACAAACACCATTAGCATGAAGCACATCAAATCCATTACGAGCATATCAGCCTCCGTCAAAAGAAAGACAAGGTTTTTCCTCCAAAACATCCCAAACAAAACACTTCTTATACAACCACCAACTTCAAGCATAAGATAAAAATCAATCCAATATCCAATATCAACAGAATCCGAAAAAAAAAGACTCCATTATGTAAATGAAACGAAATCCAGAGAGAAAGTAAGCATCCCTTCCTGTAAACAGCATAGAACAAGAACTCCAGCTCCAACACCAAAAAGAAAAAAACTCCATCCCATATAGTAAGCAGGCTATAACCAGAAAGAGAGAAGAACCTCACTATATAAACAGCACAAACAGCACTGCACACAATCTCCCAACACAATGAAGGATGTATTTATAAAGATTAAAAGCGGACTCGGACTTTGATAAAACCGAAAAAACCATCACCAAGCATACCGCGGATGAGCAATGGCACCAATCACCCCTCAGGTTGGTGAAGATAAACTCCGACCAAGGTTCGTAATAAGCAACCAGTCATGAAAATGTTTGAATACCCTTGGGTAAACAAAGTGTCATCATCGTCCGATTGCACGCGTCACCACCATGCAGGTCCCGTCTGATTTTAATCGGATCGAGCAAAGCGGCATAGAATAGCAGAAACTAATCAGCAATGGAATAGAAGGGGTTAGGGGATTCTATTCCTCCAACTTAAGATGATTTGCATAACACTTGTTGGCCAGGATTCATTAACCTTCCATCTTGCTATTTTGAAGGCAATTCTATCTTTAATGTGATCAAGTAAGTCAGTGAGAGGAGAAAGCGGATGAGTTATAAGCCTTTTATTTCTTTTCTCCAAATACTGATCAAAACAGTAGAAAGAAAGTGAATTCTTTTCGATTTTATGCACATTTGGTTCTAAACTATTTAGAACTTGTTGCAAGGTAGATTGCATTAAAAGAAATTGCCATTGGGTAAAATACTAATCGGATGCATCGAATAAGGACATTCAAAGAAGAGATGTGAATGTGTTTGAGTCATGAAAACAAAATGCATATTGATTGGATGCCAATCCCTCTTTGGCAAGCAAATCGTTTTAACCCACCAAGATAAGCCATCCAACAATATATAGCATAATTAACAGCACAACCTGAAAACCAGATAGACTTGAACCAATTTACAGAAGGTAAGTGCTCAAATAGAGCCCGTTTGAAATCCCGATTAGTGGGATTACGCAATCCATCCCAAGTAATCCAGTCATCACCACCCGCAATAGTTATAGAAATAATAGAAGCATATAACATTGGATATTCAACAGCAAAGAAGGAAGGAATTCTCCAATTTTCATCAGAAATGAAAGTGCAAAGCTTAGCATTTGTATAAGTAAAATGTAGGTGGCTGTCATAAGTGTCCCTCATGGTCATTATAGATTGATTCCCACACCAAGGATCGAGAAAACAAATAAAAGAATGTCCATTTCCTATGTGATAGTTTAATTTATCACAATAGCGATTTGCATACAATTTCATTTCCTTCCACATAGAGGAGACTTTGTGTATTGATGGATTCCAAATAGAACCATATTTCTGATTACACCATTTTGCAAGAGAGATTCCTCGCTTTAATGTTTTCCACATTGTTTTGATTTTACATAGAGAATTAAGAGAAAAGCCAGAGAATGCCTATTCCACCTTTTTCCTTGGGTAGATGTTTTATCCCAAGATATAGTAGTAAGTTTGTTTGAAACTCCATTATGATAGAAGAATCTTGAAGTGAGTGAGTAAATTTGCTTTAAAACACCTTTAGGAATGATCATAGATCTAAACCAATAAGATATGAAGTTGTTGTTAAGATGATCTAAGTAATTGTAATCTTCCTCCAAGAGATAGAAACTTACACTTCCAACCCCAAAGCCATCTTTGCAATTTGTCAAATAAACTAGAAGTTCATGAGTTTAGGAGATCCCAAGGTTGGAAGACCCAAATATTTGATAGGAAAACACTTTGAGTAATATTTAGAATACTACAAAGATTGTCCACTTGAACCTTTAGAGAAACAAATGAGGGATTTTCCGGATTAACAACAAGTCCGTGTATTTTTTAATATCTCAAGACAGAATTTCAGGGAGCCCACTGAATGGATATCTGCAATTCAGTCACTAAGAGATCATCAGCAAAAAGCAAATGAGAAATTTGACAAGTTCCGATCAAATCCGAATCTAAATAAGTTAACTTCTCTTTCAATTAAGCGGGAGAAAGTGTCAATGGCTATGGTAAGCGGTGGGATAATGGATAACCACACGAGACCAAATTTTGAAGTAAAATAACCTTTGATTTCTCCATTAAGAATGATAGAAAGGGATATCGTGATACATGCTTTCACCCAATTAATAAATCGACAAGGAAATCCAATAGCTTTGTCTATGAAGAAGAGCATCCACATTAATTGAATCAAAGGCCTTCCTAAGATCCAATTTGAAAACCCCATGTGAATTGCTATGAAACAACTCATGACAAATTTCTCAGCCATGTGATATTATCGAAATGTCCCTTCCTTTAATAAATGCAGTTAGTTAATTAAAGAGGAAGAACTTTCTTCATCACGAAGCAAGAACTTTGGCAATAGCTTTGTAAAAGTGTTGCAAAGAGATATAGGTCTGTAGTCAGAAATGGAGGTGGAATGTTTAACTTTAGGAATCAAAGTTATCAAGGAATGTTTTGACCTGTGCGGGAGCTTTTGGGTTTTGAAAAAATGACGAGCTGCATTTAAAAAACTATTCCAGTAACTTCCCAGAAAAATTTGGAAGTGAAACCATGAGCTTTATTCTCACTTATACTAAATAAGGCATTTTAATCTCTTGATCACTAATATCGCCTCCAAACTCATGATAGATTGAGAGAGTATTGCCAATTGGGATATCTGCAGATGAAAGAGTCGAGGAGTTCTTGTTAAGAGAGCTGAAATAACTAAACTCTCGACTATGGAATCACGATCACATAAAACACCGGTTTGATGAAGCTCTCTAATCACATTAGAGCTTCTCCTTTCTTGAATGGAAAAGTATAGAAACTTAAGATTCATAGGAGGAGAGCCGCCTTACGTTGCTTAACCCATGCATCCTCCATATGAAGTAAAGTTATGTAAGATTCTTTAATAACCTTAGCTGAAGGAGATCATCGGTTGGATGCCTTTCCAATTTTTCAAGAATATCTTTTGATTCCATTTTGCTTTTCAATTTGGAGTTGTAATGGTGATGAGTCTCTCATATCTCTAAGAGCACTCTTAGCCTTGGATAATTTATTTGCAAGTACAAAGATAGGGTCACCAACCACAAAGTTCTTCCAAGCATCTTTGATAACTCCCAAGAAAGCAGTGAGAGGGTCCAATAGTTTGAACATAAACCATTGACGCAGTTAAATGCATGAAAATGATGAGGAGAGTGATCCATATGAGAGGAGGAGGGACTTTATAAAAAGAGGGAAATTTATCCAACCAAGCGGCATTGCAAAGGCCTATCAAGTTTACAAAAAATAGGATTGTTGGTTTGTTGATTGGACGGTATAGAGTAAACCCATTTTCGGAGCTCGAAGTTCACGAGAGATAGAGGGATTACCACCCAACTTATCTTTATGGGAGAGCCTGATTAAAATCACCCATCAATAACCAAGGATCCGTAATACCGAACTCCCAAGGAGCTCCAGATGGTTCTGAGATTGCGAATCATTGTCGGCATAGATACGTGGAGAAAAGGGGGTTCCCATTAGGCAGGGGAGTGAATAAATTGATTAGAAACACTACGGTTGGAAATTTATACTCGAACACCATTTTATCCAAATTGACCACCGATTGAAATTGGAGCAACGATTGAGGAAACATCAAGAACTTTAAAAGAAAAGGGTCACTATATGAATCAGAATTAATCTTAGTTTCCAGAAGACAAATAAGATCCAACCTGAATTCTTTGATCGTTAAAGCGTCGTTTCTGACCTTGAGCGTAGGCCTCTCACATTCCAAATACCTAATTTGGGAAAAATCATTGGGAAGGAAAAGAAGAGGGCTTTTTACCCTTTTTTTTACCTTTTGATTGGAAGCGGTAACAATAGAGCTTCGTGGTATCTCCTCCCTCATGCGACTTTGAAGTCAAGAGGATTTTTCCTTTGTCCATACACATGATCATATTGCTTGGGAGGAGGAAGATAACAACACCAAGCTTTAATGGATCACCCGGTGGAAAGGCTTCCCTCTAAAAAGTATCACAGGTGGTATGCTCTCAGAGCCTCAGTTATCGGTAAGTGAGAAAGAGTGGGAGGTTGGTTGAGATCATGGAGGACAGTTTTGAGATGCAGGACCTCAATGCGGCATTATCATCTTCCATGATTTCTCCTTCTTGATAAGCGGAGAAATTGTTAACAAGCAAGAGTACATTATCTGGTTGGCGACTCCGGCTCCTCCCCATTCGGATACGCCGCATTGCTTTTGAGGTAAGGCTTTATTGAAGGACAAGAGGTATCGTGTGTAAAGGTACGATGAGTGCACCCGGCTTCAATCGTAGATTATAGGTTGATTGAACTTTTTCCATTCATATTGAGGTCAGTCGGAAGAACGGAGGAAGTGTTAATCACACCACGAGGCAGGCGAGCGTGATCCCAGCTTTAGAAGCCGTTAGGTTGTCACATAGGGATGCCAATTACACTTCGATCTTGAGAATCCATTCTCATTCCACACACAAGGGAAGTTAGGTAGCTTGATCCATAATGGGATCTACCTTTGGATCATTGGATGGTGGAAATCCCAACTCCACTTACGGAAAATAAGCTCTACCGTTAAGAAAAGGCCGTCACCACCGCATTGTAATCTTCAATACGTAAATTTGAATAAAAGAAATCCCCTTCAAGTGATAACAACTCAAGATTCCCTTTAAACCGCCATTTTTCTTAACCGCGATAGCGATCCATAAAACGGACGTTTGCCAATAGCATGACCAACTAGAGACAAGTTCCACTCCTGCTGGCCCTCCAACAAATCTTCCTCAGAAAAAGACACTTCAGAGGAAACAGGTGGAATGAAGGAAAGTGGGAAGTCCGCTTTTCATTTTGAGCAAGTAACTGCTCTTTCCAGTTACAATGTCCACTGGAACCCTCCATGGAAGGCCCTGCAAACAACTTTGACGGAGATGAAGAAGAGAGAGGCGGGAAGGAGTGATTAAGAGTAACCATTGCTAGAAAATTAAGGACAGAGGGCGACCCGGCTAGAGCCGAGGTCAGTGGAGATGATTGGTGGCGGGGAGAGAAATGTTGGATTTTTTTGGGAGAAGAAGGAGGAGGAGGAGGAAGGCGCCGGCGTCGAAAAACCCCTCAGAAGAAGAAGCCCTAGAAACATACCTTGCTTCGTTTTGCTTTTAGGGCTTGTTCTCTCCTCTTCGACTTTTGTTCGACTCTTCGTTGTAGTTGTCGACGTTTTCGTTCTGTTCATGATTCATCTGTTCTCTTCTCGGCTTCTCCTTCTCGGTGATCCATTCTCAAAGTTCGATCTCCGGACCGATTTTTGGCGCATTTATCCTTCCTCAAGATTTGGGACGCATTTTACGATTGGAAAACTTTTCGGCAAGATCTTTGAATAGCAGTGCATGCGGAAGAAGACAGAGCAGGTAAAGCAAGCCCTAACTATTTGATAATGGGAAGAGTGGAGGTGCTCTTCGCTAATCCCCTTGTAGCTTGTGTTTTGAGCGGCACGGCTGGATCACAATATAAGGAAGGGGATCTCGTTCCTTTATATGCGAACAAAGTTGGCCCTTTTCACAATCCAAGGTAAAAGTTGGAAATTTTTGTTTATAGTAATTTTAGTTGTCTATCATCCTATGTTTCTTTTATGTTGTTGTTTGATCTGTTGGAAGAGTTCGCCTACTTTGCACATCACCGTGTGGTAGAGTTGGATCACATTTGAGCTGATTATTATTTGAGATGTCGAATACGATTAGATAATACAGTTCTATTATCGGATGGATGTTTGACCCTAGTTTGCGTTTTATGGGGATGCTTGGTTGCAAGATTTAGCCATGTTTGAGCTGAATAATTCTTAAAATCCAGTTTTTCTCTTGTCATAGGTGAAATTTCTTGCATTTCGTAAATCATGGAGAAGTATGATTTAAGAGATTTACTAAGGGGTTGTTTGGTTGTCTGAAAAAAAAATACAGTATATTTGGATCCTAACGTTTAAGATTTTGATATTGATTTGCTTTTGAGCTTTGATTTGAACATCATTCCTTTTTGATCTAACTTCCTCATCATTGTGATGACTATCCTCAATATGAGCATTATTTAAGGTAGATTTATATTTCAGCTTTACAAAAGAGTTATGATGTTTGACATTTGTCTTTAATTTGGATAATTCAAGCATTTATTATCTGTGTTTTACTTTTCTTTCAACCTCCTATAGATTTATATTTTTGGTTTTTAAAAAACCGAACCAAAAATCCAAATTTTTTTTGGATTGGATTGGTTCGGATTATATTAAATCTTATACGGATCGGATTTTGGATTACATTTGAGCATTACCAAATTAAAAAATCGATCCGTCAATCCCCATAAACCCACAACCCATTCAATTTCAGCATCAATTTTTAACACGTCTAAAAATTAGAAGCAAAATGTGTGGTAGTGTATTTTCGCACTGCATTATTATCCCATTTAGTATATTTTTAAAAATTTATGATGAGAACCTATATTATCCGACCTAACTTGATTATCTACGATGATGATCAAAAAAATTATTATTTAATTTTTATAAAATAAAAAAAATTATATACCCACTATATTTTTTCATACGAGTATTTCTTTTACAGTTTTATTATTATTTTTTTAGACAATTAAGACTACTTTAAACACACCCTTTAAAAAAATAGAAAACTATGCCGATGTTTGTTTTTTATTTTTAATTTTAAAATTTTATTCTATTTTATTTATATTTTAAGTTAAAAAATAAATTTGATGATAATTATTATTTTTAAAATTAGATAATATATTTCAAGTTATTTGGAGTGTCTTTAATAATAATATGCATTATTTTTAAAATAACAAATAAAAATACATAAAACCGTATTGCCGCTTGATCCTTTGTCGTCAATCTCATGTCACCATCATGACCTTCATCGTCGATCACGATCCTATGTTCATCATCATCTATACTAGAAACTATTACAACTGAGCATTGACTATGGTTGTTGTTATCGGTCACAGGATTCTCATTGTTGGCCCTTCTCATGTACAATTTTGTACTCCCGTTATCAGGAAATTTTGTACTCTAAAATAAATACAAAGTGGAAGATTCTTACTGGGCTAGGCCCCATGGGTTTTCTCTCTTTTCGAGGTTTTTTCATGTAAAAATTTCTGGAGTTTTCTTGTTCACTCTTTAAATACATGTGTGTGTGCTCGATTTCATAATGAGGCTAAAGGCGTAAACTTTCACTCTACCACTGATTTTCTAAAGCGCAACCCCTCAATCATAATTTTAGTGAACACAGCATGGCGTAGCTCTCAATACTCGGAGAGCCTCACTCCCAACTCATGTCACTCTTGAAACCAATCCTTGAACCATGGGCAGCTTACGCCTCACTTCCCCGATAGGTGACCACTGCGTAAGGTGCGACAGAATCTCTTTAGAAGATCACTGTGATGGAAGAGTCTCAAAATGAGATGATCCCACTTTTGTGAGAACACCACCTTCGGCAAACACATCTCCCCAAGATCGATCGTTAGTGGGAGGTCAAAATGCTAATCTCCTGACAGCGTTCCTCGCATAGAGGCGGTAATCGACTCTTGACCGCTAGTTCTACTCATCCATCACGTGCGGCTATTATCTAATCACCATTCTCATCATGTTGACTCCACTCGACATGTTATATGTGCAGAATTATGATGCTTAATGCAAGATGAATTTTACCTTGAAGACAGAAATCATCCTCCCCCTCACCGTATGAGAATCCTCACCTTTAGTTGAAGCTATTCTTCAACATTATTGGGTTTCAAGCTTAGAGCATTGATTCTATGATGGGGCGAACATGAACACATCGACCATTACAGGTGTCATGCATATCCAGAGCTCGACACCTTGCTTTGTCGGATCTTTCCGTTACCCTCGGGCAAGCTAAGCGCAGTTCTACTCCCTCCCAAAGGAATCCATTCATACCTTTGACGAACTCGTCAAGATTTTTGTAGAACAGTTCATTGCAAACCGGAGGATCATTAAAGATTCCTCCCATTTCTTCAGCATTCGTCAAACTGAGAGTGAATCACTTAAAGAATACTTCCAGAGATTCTCCTCAGAAGCTCGCTAAATACCTAGGGTAGATCACGAATTGAGAGGAGTTTTTCTTGGAGGCTCCGTCACGGCCTTTCACTGTCACTAGAGATCACGGTCCGCTTATATATCGACTTGGTTCACCGTGTGGAAGCAAATTTACGATGAGGCTATTAATGCACATCAAAATAATTTGAACAATCCAGAAAAGCGTAAGAGTGCTCTAGGAAACACAAATCAATATCTCATGAAGAAGCAACAAGGCATAGATTTCCCTCCATGTCATCAGCAGCCGAACCATTTGGAATACACGTCGCTAAACACATCTCGTGTTAACGACTTGTTGGTTATTCGAGATGAAGAGACCATCAAGTGGGCCACATCCACTAAAACCAAATTCAGAAAATCTGGAGCAATATTGTCACTTTCATCGAAGTCGTGGACATACTACCGAAGAGTGTAAATAACTTAAAGAAGAAATTGAGAGGCTCATTCAATAGGGATATCTACGTCAATTTGTGCAAAACCAACCAGTTCAAGCAAACATAACTCCAACTGGGGGGCAACCGAGACAATCATCACAGAAATAACATAATAGCCACCAAATAGTTAGAAAAATTGAAACGATTATAAGTGGGCCACTACTATCTAATCAAGTATTCATCGCCACCTTTAAAGAGTCGGAATTAAAAAAATCTTGTATTAATCATCCCATCACTTTTAATGACTTAGACTTGGAAGGAGTCCAAGTTCGCATCAAGATCCTCTTCATCGGTCAGGGATTGGTGACGTTATATTGTTAAAAGAATTTTGATTGATAATGGGAGTTCGTTGATGTTTTAGTTTACTCCACCTTTCTTAGCATGGACTGGTTAAGGAAAAACTTCAACCCGGTTGGGACCATTATATGGGTTTGATAATCGTCACATGCAGTGGAGGGACAATCACCCTTCCCATTATTCTTGGAGAATTTCCTCAACAAGTCACTCACTCAGTTCAATTCATAGTGATCAAGTCAAATTCAGCATACAACGCTATCTTTGGAAGACCCCTCCAATCAATCTTCGGTGCTGTCACCTCGGTACCTCATCTTAAGATGAAATTTTAAACTCCCATTGGGGTTGGAGTGGTATGTGGAAACCAATAAATAACACAATCATGTTATCTCAGACAAGCTCAATCACGCCCTTCGGTGACCTTCAACATCGAGAATTTTAATATTCAAGATAAATAAGTACCTCAGAAGATTTTGCCTGTAAAATACTTGCTCCCCACTTCATTATCAAATGACCAACCGTCAAGCTATGACCAAAGATCGAGAGAAAAAAATCTTTCCTAAAACTTGGAACATAGAGGGTCTCTGAAAAGTGTTATATGTAATCCTTGGTGCATAAATATTGCAGTCTTTAATTTACCGTGCTTATCTTTTCCTCTCCACCTCTTGTCTTTTGTTAACTCTCTCTAAAAATGTATCTCGTCCCTTTTGTTAAGTTATCTCGTGATAATATTGTATCACCAACATTATCAAAGTAATGAGTTTATAGTTTTTTCTTACAAGCTTGTTTCTTCTTCATTTAATCCTCTCACTTGATAAATATACAATTCACGTTGTATCTCAATCGGAAATGATCAATCCCAAGGGGACTTGATCAGACCTCTTCCATACAGGTAAGAAGTCAAGTAATACTTTGGCTGATACCTAGGATAGGTCAAAAGGTCATTGGTGGACATCCTGCGACCTCTTCCATATAGGTTAATGTCATCGGGTAACATTCTCACAAACAACCTCGGATAGGTCAAAAATCCTCAACGGATTCAATTCGACCTCTTCCATACAGGTTAACGTCATCGAGTCACACTTTGACAAATAACCTCAGATATGTCAAAAATTCTCAGTGGATTCAATTCAACCTCTTCCATACAGTTAGCGTCGAGTCACTCTCACAAACAACCTCGGATCGGTTAAAATCCCCAGCATTCAATTCGACCTCTTCCATACAGTTAACGTCGAAGTCACACTCGACAAACAACCTCAATAGGTTAAAATTCTTAGCATTGATTCAACCTCTTCCATACGTTAACGTCGAGTCACTTTCAACAAAAAGGATAGGTCAAAATCCTCATCATCGGGTCATCCCGCCACCGGCGCCGGTCGCCACCGTTGACTACATCGTCGATTCTTCTGCGACCACCCGTGGTACCCGCCGGTCATCACCGTTGGTCACGCCGCCACCATCGCGACCATCTCCGTGGTCTTACCATCATGCCGGTCATCCAGCGACTGGCACGTCGGCCATCACTATCATCCGCGCGGTTATCGCGATCATCACCTCCAAACCTGTTCGGTCCGACAAGGGCAGTTGGCACCTCTTTCGAGGGAAAATCGGAGCCTCGCCGTATGAACTACGGGTCTTGATCGCCTCCGAACTCGGTCATTCCGACAAGGGCAGTTGACGCCTCTTTCGAGGGAAAACTGGAGCCTTGTCGTATGAACTACGGGTCTTGATCGCCTTCAAACCCGGTCGGTTCGACAAGGGCAGTTGATACTTCTTCGAGGAAAACCGAGCTCCAGATGAACTACGCCTTGGATCGCCCTCGGTCGGTCCGATAAGGGTTGACCTCTTTGAGGGAAAATCGACCTCAGAGTATGAACTACGGGCTTCGCCTCGACGACCTCCTCTTAAGAAGAGAGGAACACTCAAGCATATGAGGAGTCTTCTCCCCTGGGGTTTTATAGACCCCTATAGGGATAAAAAGGTAAAAAATCAAAGAGAAATTGCAAAAACCCGCTGAAAACTGCCCAAAATGAGTGAAAATGGGTCACAACGGGCAAAAACAGACAAAAAAAACTCTCATGGGCCCGCTCATCCAGCAGCAGCGGCTCACCGCGCTACTCATGGTCAAATCACCCGTAGCCTGCATTTCTGGTTCCGCGTGACCCAGCCGCATACGAAGCGTTGTCCTGCCCACGTACGCGCCACCCTGCCCGGCTGACCCGGCTCCTCTTCGTCTGACCGCTGACCAGCCTCCGTGACCGATTGCGTTTCCGCGACCCTCCTCGGTCCATCATTGGTCATGACTCACTCCATCATGCGCGTCCACGAGTCTGCGCCATAATAAGCCAGCAGGCGTCTTGCGTAGCCGTGAGTAGACTCCACCAGCTTCTGAGCTCTTATAAATATCCAGATGGGTCCATAACCCCGAAATCTTGCACTCGTGTGTACTTGCACACATCTGCGACCCTGCACCCGCTTTCGTGATCATAATCTTGTGCTCCCATGAAGATCTATTCTTTTAAAATGTATGATTAATTGACACGCAAATTTCATTGAAGAATTTGCTATTTTCAAGTATTTGGCGTATATATTTTTGAACGATTGAGAAAATATCATCCAAAAATAGGGGGTAACTGATATGACACTTAAAATACTACTAGTCGAAGCACAAATCTTGATGTTAAAAGCAAGTTGATCCGAAGTTGAAACTTGTCGAGATCAAGCACTTAAAATATCATTGGAAACTTTGGGATATCAGTTAAATCCCTAAATAGCTTTCAAACATGGAGTGTTTATAATAGTCAAATCAGCGACCTGGCCGGATCTAACAAGATCTCATAATTGACTTCATTTGAGTATTCAAATACACAAAATACATCATATGATCAAGGGAATCATCATGAGTCAGATGGAGTGGAGTGGTGCGGGTTTTGCATTTATTTACGTAAACGTCAATCCTCAATCTATAAATAGCCTCTTTTTTGAGGGAGCCAGTAAAGAGAGGAGAGAGCTCTAAAGCGAAAATCCTCCAAGCTTGTCTAAATCGACGTTGTCAACCATGTAGCCGTAGTTGATCCTTACCATCGTCAATCTCCGTCGGTCACCATCATGACGACCTTCATCGTTAGTCACTGATTGTTTCATCATCTACCACTAAACTATTACGACGACTATATGGTACAGCGTTATCATTCGGATTCTCATTGCGCCCTTCTCATGTACAATTTTTGCTCCATCTCGGAAATTTTGTACTATGAAACAAATACATAGTGAAAGATTCTTACTGAGCTAGGCCTCATGGTTTTCCCTCTTTTCGAGGTTTTTCTACGTAAAAATTTATGAAGTTTTCTTGTTCACTCTTTATATACATGTGTGTGTGTTGGATTTCATAACAAGACTAAGGCGTAAACTTTCACTCTCTGCTTGGTTTTCTTTGACGCAACAATCATGCATGTCATTAAAAAGAAATGTTGTGGATTACTTATTGTAGCATTACTCTAAACATTAGCACTTAATTTTGTCTCGTGATTTAATAGATACCAAACTTAAATCACATGATACTGTAATACTAACCAGATGATTGTTAAAAACTTAATATTTGAATAATTAATAATTGATAACTTAATGTTTTCATAATATAATTAAACAAAAAATAATAATGAAAATTTTTTAGATCAAAATTAGTGACTAAAAATGATTAGGATAACTTCTAAAATCCTTAGATTTGCTTTAATGTAAATACAATAATAATTACTTATTTATTACACTCATCTTAAAGCGGATTTAAGGACTTTTTAATCCATTCAAATAAAAATTTCAGTTAGAATATCTTAAAAGTATTTTAAAAGAAATTTTGGATGCATTGCACATAATTCTTATACATGTATTTATCTAAGAGCTAAAGTTTGATATTTACTAATGGGCTATTTGGGTCAATTTTATTTTGTATTATTTTGTTTTTGTTTTCATGCTATTTCTTAAATCATATTTATTTGATATATTTTTATTTGTTTTAAAAAATAAATAATATTATTTTAAAAAATAAATAATATTATTTTAAAAAATAAATAATATTATTTTAAAATATATTGAAAACAGTTTTTAAATAGTTTGAATATTTTAAAAATAATAATTATCATAAATATGCTTTATTTTGAAACAAAATAAAATAAAAATATAAAACAAAAATAAAAACAAAAGAGATCTCAAAAAGCTCTCAATATATCACTTTTTCTATGCATGAAAAGCTGCATTTAATTTTAAAAAAAAATAATGATGATGCTATTTTTTATAATAAAATAAAATTTTAGATGCTATTTATATAAATATAAAAGTTTAGTTATTACATATATAAATATATAAGAATTAGGCGCTGTGTATGTAAATATCCCTTTTTCCTATTAATAGTAATGCTCCATTCACTCTAAGGGGTGTTTGGCAACGGATTGGATTTATTTCAAGTAGAATTTAGTAAATCCAGTATAACGGATTTAGTAAATCACAGGTGTTAAATCCCAAAGTGTTTGGAATGGATTTATTAAATCTGCTAAATCAGAAAGATGTTTGGTAGTTATATGATTTAAGTCATTTATAATTAAATAATAATATTTTTAAAATATAAAAATAAATAATTAAAAAATAAAATATTAAAATTAAAATTCATTATTTAACAAAGATATCATGTTCATTACAAAAGTAAATAAACATTACATTATTTGGATATAAGAAAATTTTTTTTGATAATACAATTGAATTTTATTTCAAAATTTATATGACTATTCTGTATATACAAAAAATTATATTAAAACTATATAATAAAATATTATATTTTCTTAACTTATAACTACTTTCTCACTGCTTTCCACATTTAGATTACATTAATACCATCTCCTTGAACTCTTTCATATATTTATACATATCTTCATCATCTATATCTCCTAAGTCACTGTCATGTTGCATTCTGTTTGAGACATATTAAAGTAGTAGTCCATGATAATAACCAATAAAATTAACCATTACAATTCTGATGTCACCCTATTAAAGGAAATTTAATGAGTCAATATATCTTTCTTTCCAAATAAAAGTTCTCTCCACCACATTGTATTGTGCATATGGTTAAATAACTCCTGTAATATATCTACGAGTTGTACCTCCGATAGTCACAGGTGATAACGAAATTCTAAATGGTAGATAAATTTGTCGTATTGTTTGAATCAATTAAGTAATACTTCCTTTGGAACACGATATTGCTTTCTAATACGTAAAACTCTCATATCTGCTGATCCTTCCCAACCGGCTAGATAAACAAATTGTGATCATAAACATGACATGACATTTTGTGAAGTGAATGCCCAAAAAAATAAAGACATAAAGACATAATCATTCTATTCTCTATTGGATGCTTCAAATCAAAATTGATCAAAATTAAATTAATTCAAAATCAAAATTCATACCACAAGTTGATTTTGAACCACTCAACTCTTTGATATGAAATCAACTCAAAATTAACTCATTAAAAACCTTACTAAATTTAAAATCCTACCCTCTAACAAACTTCAAACTAAATTTAAAACCCTAATCTCATAAACTTAAATCTCATCTCACAAACTCTTCTTCCTCAAATATTATCAATCCCAATGATACCTTCTCTATCAAACTCACATCTTTACCTTCCCCAACAAACTACACACATTACAATGCCAACAATGCATTCTCCAACATAGTTACACCCCACCCTACAATTAAGCAACTCACCGATATGTTTTTTGTATAAAATTAGAATAGCACAAATTAAAATATATCTATCATATATATACATATATGATCAAATATTTTGTTAATCACCAAAAAAAAAATTACCAAATTAGTAGGAAAATACCAAAATGTATAAATAACTATAAGTAATACGTAACAAGGAGGAACGCAAGAAAGGGAGGCAGATGAATGTTCGATCCTTGTCTGTCTAGAGAGAGAAAGGAATAAGCCAAGTAATATTGTGCTAAAGGAAGAGAGACGGTAACCCTAAAAAATCCTTGCTTCCGCTTACCTCAAACCATCGAGGAAGAGAAGCGTGAAATCAAATAACCTCGTCGATCAAAATTGAGAAAGAATTATATAAAAATAAGAAAATGATCTATCCGATCGATGATAAGCGATTGAGAGAGAAAGAGAACGGAATAAAACAAGTAAATAAATCAACATCACGTTTATCCAATCTTCCATCTAACTCCGTTTCTCATCCTATCTAAACAATAATCAAAATGATAAAAGAAAAATTGTGAAGAGAGACTAACGAACCATAGAAGTCCACAGATAGTATTATAAGATATAAAGCGACCATAGAAGAAATATATAGAAGGAGTTAGAAGCTTAAGTATATCTAATTTAAAATAAGAAATCCCGTTATCACCAATTATTTTATAAATCCATAACTTTTTAATTCTAAAGATTTAGTAAATTAGAATTTTGCAGGATTTACGATTTAGTTAAATAATAAATTTCAAACACCCCTAAATGTGGACTGCGACATGTTTGCTAATAATCCCAAAGTAATCCTCCATGGAATGTGTCTTCTACTCGGATTTGAAGAAGAAAAAGAAGCGTCTTGTGGCTACGCTCAAATCCCTCAAAGATTTTATGGAGCTCTGAAAGATGACCCCTTTGGAAACCAGTTGGAGGTCTTGCAGAAGGTTTTTTTTACTTTAAAAATAATTTAAAAATTAACTCATGTTCTTTTAATCTTCCAATAATCGATTACTATCCTGATGTTTGATCCGTAAATTATTAATTAATCCATATGGTTTCAGTTTGTAGGGGAAGGACTTGCAGGGATTCAAGGTCCTTTAAATGGAGGAACTGGATGTTTTCATAGGAGAAAAGCCATTTATGGCTCTTCGCCCTCTCAACTTGAAGGCCAGAATAAACAAGCAGATGGTAGAATTATCTGTAGTAGATATATATATATATAAAGATTTACGTACATATCACACAATTTTTATGAATTTATATATCTAATATTTATATTTTAATTTTTTCACATATAATATATAAATCTTCAATATCATATAAAATTATCATCATCATTAACTTTTCTAAAGTGAAATACATATTCTCAATAATAGGAAAATATTATATACATAAATATCAATTTTTGGATGTTAAATATGCAAATGCATAAGACTTATGTGATATATATATATATATATATATATATATATATATATATATATAGACATATACATATATACATACATACATACATACATACATATATACACACTTTCATTTTCATTTTTGCTAATTAGCAATAAAATATTATTGTTATTATCTGTAATGTGTAAATTAAAATTATTAAAACAAATCAAATAATAATTTGGATGGATTGGATGACAAATTTTTAAAACAAATCAAATAATAATTCGTTATTTTATTTTTTGATTTTGGATAAACCGAAGTTATTACATTTTAAAATTTTTACATAATTTTTTATCAGATGAACAACAAAAGAGAAACAACATAAATATAATAAAAAAATACAATTAACTACTTGCATTAAAAAATATTTAAAACTAATTTTTTACCTAAATGTTTTGAACTTAAAAGTTGATAAACCATATTACCATATTATGATATCAAGATTTTTAAAATTGGATAATTGGCCCTCAAAAAAAGACACCAAATATTCAAAAATAAAAAATAAAATATAATAGATGTTTTATTATACGAATTAATAATATTACATATAATTACTTTTGATTTATTTAGTTTCATCCAAAATTTTATTTAACAAACTGCTCCAAAAATCAAAAACCAAAGTTTTCATTAATTAATAATACTGTATTATATATAATTACTTTGGTTCGATTTGATTTTATGGTTAAAACCAAATAATGCACACCCCTAATATCCATGTCCTCATTTCCAATTTCAAAATAATTTATTTGAATTAAAGTACTTTTTTCTTATCTTTTATTTTTAAATATTGTGCAGAAATGTACTCTTCCAAAGAGTTGAAAAGAATATTTGGAAACCGAGAGCTTTTGATACTAATGAGATAATTACAGTTAAAATGATTTTCTTTCCTACCGATCTTTCAAGATAAGAAATAAAAATAAAGAAGATCATCCACCTTCAAACAAAATACGTGAGGTAATTAATTACATGCTTATGCTAATAAATTAGTTTTCTTCAGGATTTAACAGTAAAATCAAAAGATTCTTTCCATATAATTTATTTTTTATAATATATATATATATATACCATATATATAGTGGTATAATCATATGATGGTATATTTTATAAAAAAAATTGTCTTATTAATTATTAGGCTTTTTCAATGTCTGTAACAGATAGGATGGGTCTATGGATCCATTACAGAAGACATTTTGACCGGGATACGAATCCATTCCATGGGCTGGAAGTCGGCCTTGTTCAATCCCGACCCACCAGGATTTCTTGGATCTGCGCCGACAGGCGGCCCAGCAAGCCTAACCCAGTACAAGAGATGGGCCACAGGCCTATTGGAAATCCTACTCCATAAAAATAGCCCCATGGTGGCGAGTCTCACCAAGCGACTCCAGTTCCGCCAGTGCCTTGCTTATTTACTCATCAATATTTGGGCTGTTCGCTCCATCCCAGAATTGACCTACTCTCTCCTCCCAGCTTTCTGATAACCGGAACCTCCTTTTTTCCCAAGATATATAATTCATAAATAAAAAATAAAAAAAATCAATATGTTAAACAACTAATATTATGAAACCAAATTTTTTAGTATCGAGATATTTTTAATGTATTGATTTTTTTTTATTAGATATTTTAAAATTAAAATATTAATTGGAGACGAGTGATCTCTTGATAAGTAACATTAATAAAATAAACATAAATGTCTGAATAATATCTCCAGTATGTATATAAATCAGGTATATGCATCATAGAGAGAGTTCGCTAGTAGTGCTTGTTGTCACATAATCTACAGCTGAATACAAGCGGAAGTGTGAATGGAACAACCCATGTAACGATAACCGCCGGACGCTTCCTCCTCGGCTTCCTCTCCGTCGTCTTCAAACTCCTGCCTAGACCCTTCGAGGTCACGCGAAGGACCATGCGAAACCCATTCGATCGCCGCTTTTCACCGTCGCCATCTTTATCCCAAGGCTTGCACGCATGCGTGGTGTGCCTTGCTCGCGCGTGGTGGGCATGAGCGGAGACGGGCCCGGGGTGGGGGAGATGGTGTGTAGTGGGTGGATTTTGATCACCTTCTGGCCGTTTGTGAGGGGACTATTTGGGAAGGGGAGTTATGGTATTCCATGGTTGTCAAAGCAGGAGCATTTCTTACTGACTTTGTATCAGTCTGTAGACTGTCAGATTTTATTTCTTCTTGAACTTAATTAGGCTCATATGTTTTTTTTTTTTTTAATTTTGTATTTTAATTTGGATATTGATTTGTGCTTCCAGCAAGAATAGAAAGCTTATGTTAAATTTGAACTTTTATTAGTTGATTTTCAACCATTTGATGATTGCAGTTATAAACAGTTATTATTTGCATCTAGTTCATTAGTTATTAATATTAATAAATCTTATACTTGTCGAGCAAGAAGAGCATGAGAGGAACGCCTTCTTCACGCGATATCACGATACATTCAAAACCGTTAGTTGAAATCCAAGCACGGAAGCGGAGACGACTCGGCACCGCGGAGAGCTAATCATAGCCGCGGATTCCAGTAGCTATTATCGCCTTGTTGATCAGCCATGAAAGCATGAAAACAACCCTGCCTTCCATCATAGTCATTGATGACGGGGAGGGATCAACGGCAAGATGGTGAAGCTTCTGCTTCTTCTAAAGGTTTTGCAGTGTTTGTTGAAGCGTTTTTAAGTAGCTGATTGATTCTTCCGAGAAATTATTAAGTGCGGAGTTTGGATGTAGCTTTATTTTCAGACTCTAATATCAGTGTCACTAAGGCTGAGAAATTTGCTCGAAGATCGTTAATCGTTCGAAAGTCGGCTCGTATTTTAGCTCGAATCGGGTTCGAATCGAGCTAAGCGAGCGAAATGGCGAATTGTTGGCTCGGTTTTAAGTTCGACATCCCAGAAGTTAAATTGGCTTTCGCTCGATTTTTTCAACGGCTCGAATACGCTTATGGCGGAAATCGGAATCACGAGCGTGAATGGGTGATTCTCCTTCTCTTCTCCGAGTCCACACCATGAGATCAAAGGTGAACGCTTGATATATGGTTTCGCTTTTACCCTTTCAAATTCCAACGCTTTGAGGATCGCGACTTTTGAGTTCTTTTTCTCTCATTCTCGCTTATCTTTGCATTATGGGTAGGCTTCACTCTTGAGAAAGGGCTAAGAACGATTCTCACTTCGCTTCTTCGGTCCTCACTCACCGATCTCCTCAAGTTTTCTAATCTCGCTTGATTCCGTGAATCGCTTTTATTTCTTACCAATCGAGCGCCTGTGACTTACTTGCATTGTCAATGTGGTCGTTCTTTCTCTGTGGTAGAGTTATTGTTATTTCTTAACTTTGCAACTTGGGTTACTTGGCTCAACCGCTTTCGGTTTTCTTTCGTCAAGTCTCATTTGATCATTTCTAATGCAGCATGTGAGTAAATCGTTAATTTTACTGGTTAGTTTATGGCATAGATGTTCGTTAGTTATTTGTTTTATATATTATAATTTCATTATTCATTTGATCATATCTTAATTACTCTTGATCTTACAGGCTCAAAGCCAATCAACACAATCAATGTATTATCCTCTATTATAAGTGAAGTATGTTTATTCTTTGACTCAACTGGAAAAGAACAATATCATATTTCATGTCCATTCTCACATTTATGGATGAATGTGAGATAATAAGGCAAAAATCTGTTATGACTTATGAAGAGATGATTCTTGATTTCTTGTGTATCACCGATTCACCGCTCCACTGATAAGTAATAAATACACCTCTTGAGTCTTGACATGTTATTCAATATGGATATGGTATGCTGAAAAATTTGTATAATTTAAAGTATTAAAGCTGCAAATTTTTTTGCACTTGTATTGTTGTATTATTGTATATGGTTGTCACTGATATACTTAAGCTACAATTCAGGTTTAAAACTTTGTAGAATTTATCCCTCAACATTTATTTCTTTCTCATTTCTTCAAAGAAAACTTTATTGCCTTCATAAAATTTCCAATCCTATTGATCTGTATAAGTTATAAGATGATGTAAGTGTGGACTTTCACAATCCTAATTAATTTATGGGTTTTATTGCCTTCATAAAATTTCCAATCCTATTATAAGTGTGGACTGAAAGTATAACTTGTAAGATAATGTTGATGGGCCAATGAACTTTTGTTTTGTAAGAAGAATGGCTTATTTTCTAGCATAAACCATGGGTATATTGTTGGCGTATGAGAGAAACTTAGAATGGTGTTAATGTAGAGCTTTTTTGTTTCTTTACCTAAGAAAATGAGATTATTGTGGGTTTTTGCAATGCAAGTGCTCTTCAAGAAGTTAAAACTTAAAAGTTAGCGTGAAACATGGGCGTAGTTGGTGTGGTTCATGCATAAATATATGGATAAATTTTAATGCCTAAATATTTTTCATTGGTTGATTTAGGTTTTAATAGTTGAATGTTCTAGGTTATGAATCATTCTGTATTTGGAGTGGCTCTGGAATATAAAATGCTGCATAAAATGTTCTAGGTGATTATTTGTGATTCTAAAGGGTTTTTTTCTCTATTTTTGGATGTTGTATTGGGTTGTTTAAATTGGATTCTCCTGTCCTTGGATTTCAATTGGTGGTTGTTGCCTTTGGCTTTCCCTTGGGATTTTTTATTGTTTATGACTGGATAACTCTTTCTATCTTTCATCCGATGGTTCAAAGTCTAATTCTTGGCTTTCTTCTTTTGGCTTGGATTAGGAGCTCTAGCTGGCTGATTGGCCAAAAGAGTATATTCTTTATTATAATTTTCTTGATCTTTTGAGTCTATGTTTGGAACCGACTACTTACTTTCCCATTCTTCTTTTCTGGTTTCTATCTGTTGGGATTTTCATTTCTATCGTGGTTGAACCTCTACCCTTTCCTGTTTGGAGGGTTGCCTTGCTTCCTAATATTCTTGATGTTAGTCTTCTGTTCCTGGATATCATTGTTTACGGATCTTTGCATGTTCTTTTATGAGCGACCTTCTCAACTATGGTCCTACTTTTGCCTTCGTTTTATGCTTAGTCTTTCTTCCCATATTGTGAGCTTTGGTCCAACGCTTTATGGTGGATGTGCAATTTTATGGTAGATGTGCAATTTTTGGTTTGGGATTTTGTTGATTGTGCATTCTCATGACTTGTGGGTATTATTTGGTGATACATATCTTATATGGGTGGTGGCATCCCTTTACCATTATCTATGCATTCTTTTCTTTTGTGTATGCGGTATTAAAGACCATATCAACTTCTCCAAATGAAAGTTGTTCCACCTCAGGTATGTAGGCTATGAAGGCTGGGATGATTTCACTCATCTTTTGGTTGGTAGTAGCACTCGTGATGTAACTTCATCTTGGAAGTTTGGATGCTTATGTTTGTAGCCCCAAATTTGTGTGGAGCTGAGCCCGCTCTTTTTAGATCTTCTATAATTCACTCATTTTATTATTATATATTGCTTTGTTAATTGTTTGTGCTAACTCTTTTACTTAAAAGTTGGTGCTACCTTCTTATTTCTTCCAACAAAAAATTCGATCCATCATTGGTGGCTCTCATACAAATCTATTTTAGCTTTTTTATTTTAATGGCCATTGATCGTAGAATCTAAGAGTGGAATATAAATTTATATATATTAATACTTGAAGATGATTATAATGGCTATTGTCTTTTATTTATATTTTTTATAAACTTAATTTTTTTGTATTGACTAAACACAATTAAATATGTATAATATAATTATTATATTGATATAAATTTCAATTTTACACATAAATTCAAGCAAATTTCAATTTATGTGATTTTTTTCTTTTCTCGTATTAAGTTTGATTCTTAAATCAAACGAGCCGCGTTTTAATTCGAGTCCAAATTTGAACTAAACCATCAAAAACGAGCCGACTCGAAATGCGTTCGAGCCGGATCAAGCTCGATTCACATTCGATCCGAGCTGGCTCGAATTGCTTTCGAGTCGGATCGAGCTCAATTCACATTCGATCGGCGGCTCAGCAATGTCTACTACGATCCTTGAACCATCATAAAATACATTCGAGCCGATTTCGAGCCAGTCCTGGATCGGCTCAAAATCGGATCGTTCTCAGCCCTGAATGTCACATGATATTCATTCAATATACTATTACTACATATTGATTATAAACTGCCATATATTACTATATATTGATGTGCATTACTTGCACAATATATTTAAATATAAATATATTACATACATAATAATTTATAACTAATATATATTAGTTCTAAAATATAAGATATTCATCGACCACTTAATCATATCATCTCAAACAATGCTACAAGCAGGAGAAAGAAGACACATTACAACACATGATTTTGAAAGTTAGAACAATTAACTAAGGCACAACAAACTGTAAGTACATAAAAAATGCAAAGGGAAAAAAAAAAATAAGCTACAGAACTGCCTTGGAGATCCAGGCTTTTTAATTCACAGAAAGAATCATTCAAAACATCTAAAAGGGAAATAAAATGAAATAATAGATCAGGGATGTAATCGATCTACTTATGGCCTTCAAATCCTTCATTCTTCTCTCCAGATAATAACACGGTTCTGTTCAGCATTCATTCTTTTCTTTCCCCTACTAACTTCTCTTTTTCGGTCATTAAGCTGCCACTCCCAACAGCAGAAGAGTTCTTCGTGAAGATTTCAGGCGATATCTCCCAGTTGCTGCTTCTTCTTCCCCAGCTTGAATTCCTAGCATCAGCTCTTGTAATGGGAATCTCAGTTCCAGTAACAGGAAGCTGCTTATCCAAATCAGAACCAAATTCTGACTCGGAAACGGTTCCAGCCCTCCCACTGTCATTTCTCCGGCCAATCTCCTCGTCAAACTCCTCGATGTTCCGTCGCTGGGAGATCTTCAGCAGGTCCCCACCAATATCAAGGTCATCTTCTACTTTTGAACGATGGTAGCTCCCTAAATCATCTTCAGGTTCTGCGGGGCGAACATTTGTAGCCTCCGGCCTCTTCTTCTAGCACGAAGGCGCGGAAGTCATTCCTCGAGGGCTTAATTTTAGTGCAGAATACCTCCATGAAGTTGTTCAGGCAACCCCGGTCGTAGACATTGCGTCTACGATCAGTTCTGTACCGGAAATTCTCGTATGTGGTCTGAAGAGCAAGAAGAATATTCACATCTCAACAAGAATGAATTTGAAGCTTGGCCAACTCAAGTCAAGCTTTTTCCTCATGAACAAATGAGAAGGTAGGATACAGAAGTGACACATATAAAGATCATGATGAGGTGACATTAAGCATTGGCAAGATAATATATGAAACATGAAAAATAATTAAATGCCAGATATAACATTCTTTTCAAGATATCTTTCCCTCTTCATGTGTTTTCATCAATACAGTAAGTTTCAGAGGTTGTAGACAGCATGTACTTCTCTTTTCACTGCCTTCAGACTAAACTTCAGAACGATGTAAGAACAAAGCTACAAGTATTTCAAAGTAAGCATCGTAATTTAAAATATGTTATAATTGATCATTAACCCAAATATGAGCTGTTGTTTTGCTAGACCTATTCAACAAAAGAATCTTCCTTCAGCTATCAATAATTTCAGGACTTCATTTCAGAGCAACTATCTTCACTGTTCAATAAAAAGAATGAAAAAAACCTACTTAAAGAGCAAATTTGCATTTCAGGTTTGCTTATTTTCAGAAGAAGATGGCCATTTTGGGATTATAATACAAACCACACAAAATTTGTGTAATTACAGAACTAATTCCTTGCACAAGAAAAACAATGAACTAGCAAATTTATATATTTGAGTGTGCCGCTACTTTGAGAATTTAATGAAGGCAAAGAAATAAATAAATAAATATATAACAGACCAAGCTGGAAGGTTTTCCAAAGTAATCAACCAAACTGCAAAAGCACATTTCCCTTCCTTCAACTTATCATTGTAAGCTTTAGTACAGAGTTTCCACTCTTAGTAGCTGTTACTAGAAAAGAGTTGCTAGGCTCCTTATAAGACCTGTGTGTGCATATACTATAACCGGTAAGTCTCCGTGGGTTCAACGACAGACAGAAAAATGTTTTTGAAGCATTTTAATGAGAACTATAACAAGAGAACCTTATGATAATAAAAAAAAATCATAATAGCGCATGACCTGCAGTTCAAAACTCAATCAAAACCTTGCTTCTACCATAAATCATAAAATTAGATATTTCCCTAATCAAATTCATTTAATACCTATCCTTAATCATTGAAGAGAGATGTAACTGATAGAAAATCCTATGATGCAAACTTAGGCGGTGGAGCTTGGGAGGGGCTTCGTTGTAAAGTTGTTGGCTTTGCACGGTGGCAGCTGGATTTATCACTTTTTCATTTATCAAGTGAAGAATGGTCTATTTCTGCAGTAGGGAGTTGCACAAATCACTTTCAATTGTCCACCCAAGGGATGTGGTGCGCGAACTGTGGAGTGCAATAGCAGACAAGATGACTCTAGACTTAAACTTTGTGATCTTACACTGACCGAATAAAAGTTTTTTGTCTGCTTTGGATAAGACTCAATGATTGAGTTGGAATTAATTTAGTCTTTTGAGTTTAATTTGAATTTTGAAAGCAACTTTAACCTAGTGATTGAGAGCTTAGCATTTTAACCAAAAAGTCTTAGATTTAAAACTTGCATTTCTGTTGTGTGTGCATTTGCCATTAAATTGGCTCAAATGTCTAGAAAAAACAAAGAACTTGAATTGAATGGATTCTATGCTAACAATATATCCTAATCTAGGGAATGAGGAGTCATAAATGATGTTTTGAGGAAAATAACATATTTTGGATTGAATGAAATTTCTTTATCTTATTCTCAATATTGTGAAAGTGAGAAGTGTGATTCCTTGTAATGTGGCATAAGTGCAGCAACCTAATTCTTGAGTAAGTTGTCTACTTTAACCAAGTATAATTTCTTACTTTAGTACTTTAGTTAGTTCTTATTTATCTAAATAATTCGATATTGATTTGATCAGTGAGCTTGAATTTGCTCAAATTTGGCACTTCAAAAAATGCAATTTGTGAAAATTAAATTACAATTGCTCATTATTTTATATGGTTTTAAATCCTCATTGAACTTCTCCAAATATTTCAATTTCATTATCATTTAAGTTTTAATTATACTATATCGATGTTGACCTACACACATTACATGAGTTAGGCTAAACAGATGTGGAGAAATCGATGGACACCGATGCAATGTTACAAAATCGGAGTTAAAATCGTCGTGATCAAAATTGATCAAAATGTCCTTTGCTCATAAAATAGATCGCGTCGATGCATTTAGGATGATGAAATTGTCTAGAATGGACCCCTCATGTCACCAAAAATGACTTGGCAAATAATATGAATGAGTGCGATTTCACATGTTGAAGTCAGGCATTGTCATCATCTGTAACCGTTTATGAAAACGGACGCACCGAATGTCACAAACTGCCCAAAATTGCTTCTACCTAGCGTTGTGTGAATGATAAGTCATGGATGCGATATCGCATAAATAAAGATCAAAGTCGTCTCGATTAACGTCAAAATCGCTCGAATGACCTCAGATCACAATACAAATGTGTTGTTAAGTTTGGAATGATGAATTTGACCAAAAACAACACCCATATTATATGGGATTAGTTTCAACAAAATTCACATGAATTTTGAGGCAATATCACATAAATCGAGTCGCACAAGAAATGAGGGTATATCAAATTAGATATTTATTTAAACATACTTGAATTCAGTTTTAATAATTAGAATATATTAGAATTAAATTAAAATTCATACATATTTATCAAGTAATTAATTAGGTTATTTTCCTAAACAGCATTTCAATGCACTAAAAATCTTGATTATGCTATCTTATAGAATGAAAAAATTATTGTTCTTCTTCCTTCTCTCAGCCAAAGTTCGATTTTCCCCTTCACAAAAACCTTATCCATCTAGCTCATCCCCCAATCGCACAATCTGAGAGCCCCGCATAGAAGCTCCCTCCTATTTTCCTAACCGTTTTCCATGTTGGTCCAGTATTTTGATCTCTTTTTTACACTGCTTCATGCATAACCATCTCAAGACCCTATAATAGACATATCATATGTTTCTTGTGCACACAACCTTGACCTTAGCCTAACCACTTATTTCTGAAAACTGCATATTAGCCATCAAACCAATGCAGGATGAATCCTTCATCTCTCAATCTAAGCCTATAGTTCTTCTCAAATCAACATGCAATCACATAATATTGCATTTAAATTGCTTCAATTGAGATCCGTGCATATAATTGAAAGAAATAAAATCCTGTAAAGTAAGAGATAATTCTCATTCAGCTTAAGCTTCAAAATTTGTACAAGTGCTCTAAAATACCCGCATGTGCTCCTATACCATATTGAGTTCCTAAATTCGATGTCCGATGGCGCTGTGCAAATTAAAAATAAAATTGATCCAATCTTTTTTTACTATAGAATGCATGAAAGCTAATGAACATCTTTGATATAATAATATCTTTCAAAATTCAAAATGAACATACATACAACTTCTTCAATGGGTTTCTCCTTAATCAATTTAATCCTCCTTATAGTAGAGTCAATAAAACTAATATTTCTTAATACTTTTAAGTACAAAAGTTCAATAAAAATGCAACGAAAAGATTGCTCTAAACTCATTACTTCAACTTAAACATCAATCATGATATCTCATATGTATATATATATATATATATATATATATATATATATATATATATATATAATATTCATCAATAAGAAATTTCATGTGTGAAAAGTGCGAATACTCAATTTCATAGAGTATGACTTAGAATTCTTGCTAGAATTACGATGATATAATGGATTTTCAAAATGACCAATCAAATGTAATTAATAAGCTTTATCTTTTATGCTCAAAGTAGAGTTTGATAGAATTAGTTGCAGGTTAGAGGTCCATGCTCTAAAATGATAATTCATCTTGTTTTATATTTGTATACAATCAAAAAGGCTGTAATAAAAAAAATCTCATAATCAAAACTACAAATTTCCAATTTCAAGATTGAAAATAGATCGCAAATCCTAATTGCAGACCTTATCCTCTATGCTTATAATAGAGTTGATAAGGTATGTGATGTAATCTCAAGAATTTAAACCATGTACAAATCATAAACTCAATCAGCTATAAGTGAACATCTAGAGTTCACAAGATCTGATGATAAAACAAATCAATCAAGTACCCCAATGATGTCCCTATTGAAAGATAATCTCAACCGAGTAATCTTAAAATTGGTTGACTTTCTCTCCATATTAAAATTGAGGATTCAAATAATATCTAGCGGTATGCAAATGAGAGATGAAGCATTTTTTTCAATTATCTCTTAATCTCCTTATAGCTTGATTCCTCTTCTCCAAATTTTGCGCAATCATATCCTTAACCTCATTCATTGTATTATAAATGAAGCTCATGGCTGGCTTTTTTAGCACCTACCATCCTTAAGACCTGAACCAAGGGCTTGGTTGTCATTATGACAGCACACACTCATCCAAATCTTTCATTCAATGCAATCTTCCTTCTCATTCTTCGGGTTTATTAGCCCAAGCACAGCTCAACCACTGAGTAGAGGTGAGCATAACTTCTAAAGGTTATCTTGCATCCAATATGCTCTGCAAAGTCAAACAAGCAGTGACCAATATGCTCCTTCTCATTATTTATAAACTTTCTCATCAGTGCAAGCACACAATTATAATTGTAGAAAAATTACTAATCTTCTTTATCTTCCTCAAAACATTCTTATGCGAGGCAACTTACCAAGTCTCTCAAGGATAAGATCTGTACAAAGTGACCAATATATGAGCTTCCTCTCTCCATCAATCTATTCCCAACAACCCTATAAGCACTAGTATTGTCGTGACAACTTTGTACAACTAAGTGCTCTCTATTCTCCTCAATCACTCCATCAAGAAGGCCAAAAAGGTAGCTTACATCTTTAACCTTATCTAATGGACCAATAGATTTCAAGAAAATTGCATCATATAGATTATTCACTAAGATATTAATCAAGCTTCTATTCTTAACATTTGGTCATCCATCAAACATGATGGTAATTCCAGGTTATGCTTAGGTTCTCCTAATCTCCTCAATAAATTTTTCAGCATTAGCAAATTCCTCCTTCATATTCAAATTCTCATATATAGAAGAAGATCTAAGCCCCCAACATAAGATCCTATTGAACGGACCATGTTGATACAAGATCGAGATATCGCCACATTTAATGTAATGTCATTTTCACAAAAAATGCCAATATCCATGGTCTACACACCTCTCCCGCATGTTCAAGAGAAATTTGATGGGCTACACTAATGATCTTTGTCCTTCTCCCACTAAATTCACCATAATATTGATCCATGGGTCCCTATACATCTCTACTAGATTAGTGGCCAATGAGATAAAGAATCATTGACACCACACTCACTACCATAATATGAGCCTACATCCATCCTATCATGAAACTATCATCATGTTAGGTGCATCATTATTGCCATCTTCATATAAACACAAATTTCTTCTTTGACCTCCTTTAGTTACTTTGCATGATGTGCAATATTCTTGTGAGAGCTAGATAGATGTTCTTTCATTCTTGTCACACCCCCTTTCATAATCTTATAATAATAATTACATCTCAAATATACATTAAGTCTTCTCAACCCCTTTGATACCAATTTGCATACTATATTTCTAAGCCAAGTCCTTTCAATGTCCGGTTGTGCTCTTTCCTTTCCTCTAAATATATTGTAAACCTCTAAAAATATTTTTAAATTAAGAAAATTGACAACTAAGATACAAAAAACCCTAACTAATCAAACAAAAATATAAATATAAAAAAGAAAGAAAAGCTTACAAAGAGAAATATGGATAAAATACAAAGAAAGATGTGTTTCTAGCAATGGTGGCGATAAGACCCTCAAAGGTGGGACAAACAATAGCTAGAAGCAACAACCGATGGCATTGGAGGAGGTGAATGATGGTGCTGGAAACAATGAGCGATGGTGCTGAAAGTGGCGACGAGGTCGGGCAATGACAAGGCATGATTGGGCTCTACATGTGTCTCTAGGTTCAATTTATGAGGAAGAGTTTGGATTTGGAGAGAGGCCAGGCAGCTTATGTAATAAAAAAATTTATACCCTAATTTTGTGAGGCATATGCCTAACAAAAATAGCATTGAGGCATCCCTATAAAATGGGGAGGCACATGCCTCACCATTTGCATATTAAGGTGAGCACCTCGTGGTGCTTAGGCATCAAATTATGCCAAGGAATCAAATGGTGCTTAGACACATCTCTTATTGCACAATTTTAAACCATAATCACAACCAAATTAAACTCAAACATAATAAAGCCAAAATGATTACATAATATAACATTTTTTTATTAAGTTAAGAAGCTCATTAACATATAGAAATTGAAAAGACTAAGAATATTAATGGCTTGAGACAATTATGCAAAGTTAATAAAATAAGAAAGATGACATGAACTTTCAAAAGAGACATAATTTTAGATCTATCCATTTATTGATCATAGAATGAGAAAAGTTATACTAGAAAGATGATAATAGTAGTACTTGATGGGGATAAGATACTAAAACAATAGACTCAAGTTAGTTTGAATATATATAATATAGAATAAAAGATTAAACAATAAGATGTATAGATAAAGCCAAAATTTTAGGAAGGAGAAAGGTCTAATGGTAAGATGACTCAAAGTTGTACAAAATAATTTGAACAACAACAACAAGCCTCTATCCCACTACGTGGGGTCGGTTACATGAATCCTTTTTTCTCCAATGTGTCCTATTAAGTGTCATTATCTCATTTAATCGTAATAAATTAAAGTCATTTTTTATACTTCATAATTATGTTTTTTTATGTCTACCTCTACATCTCTTAACATAGGCGAATCTAATACATCTACTCTCTTAATTGGGTTATTGGATGGCCGATATTTAATGTGACCAAACCATCTAAGAAGACTCTCTCTAATCATATCTATCATTGGAGTAATTCCAACCTCATCACGTATAAATTCATTTCTCATTTTATATCTTAAGCGTAAATCCACTCATCCACGAGCATCCTCATCTCGCTTAACTTAATTTTATGTTTCTCTCTTATTGGCCAACATTCCACCATAAAGCATTGTAGGTCTCACCTCCACCACCACCAACAACGACAACAAACCAGTATCCCACTAGGTGGGGTCATCTACATGAGTTCTTCTTCTCCCTTGTGTTCTATTAAATGTCCAATTCTTATTTAATTTTAATAAAAATAAAATTATTTTTATACAACCCAACCAATTCTTCTTAGGTCTACATCTACCTTTCTTAACATAGGTCAAAATAATACATCTACTCTCCTAACTAGGTCACCAAATGACAAAACATGAACAAAACATCTAAGACAACTCTCTCTAATTTTATCTGCCACTAGAGGTACTCCAACCTTTTCACGTATACATTCATTTTGTATTTTGTCTCTAAGTGTAAAGCAACTTATCCACCTGAACACCCTCATATCTGCAACACTTAATTTTATTTTATGCTTCTCTTTTATTGGCCAACATTCTGCACTACAAATCATTGTAGGTCTTAACACCATCTTATAAAAATTTCTATTAAGTCTATGCGGTACTTCTCCACCACACAATAGGCCAAATGCATTCCTCCACTTCAACCATCCAACTTGAATTCTACTTAATAACAACCCCATCTATTTCACCATCATTTTGAATAATCAACCTAAGATGTCTAAAACATTCACTCTTTTTAATGACTTGATCACCTAATGTCACAACCCCACCATTAGATCTTTTACAACTAAAATTACGCTCCATATATTCAGTTTAAGATCTACATAAATGAAAGCCTTTAGCTTTAAAGTTAACCTCTATAATTTAAATTTCTCTTGAACTCTCACTCTAGTCTTATCAACAAGAAGAATATCATCAACAAAAAAGTATGCACTAAGGTACATCCTCCTATAAATGCCTAGTAAGAGCATCCATAACTAAACCAAAAAGATATGGGCTTAAAGTTGATCCTTGATGTAATCCTAAAATAGAAAAATACTGGTCAATCCTCCTTGTGTTGCACGACTCAATATAAATATTCTTAATGACTTGAATATAAGCAATATTAATTCCTTTCTTTTCTAGAATTCTCTAAAGCATTTCTCTTAGAATTTTATCATATGCTTTCTCTAAATCAACAAATATCATATGTAGATCCTCCTCTCTCTATACTTCTCCATCAAACCTCTCAATATTGCAGGTCTTACCACATCTTATAAAATTTTCCCTTGAGTCTAAGCGATACTTTCCTATCACACAACAAACCCAATGCATTCATCCACTTCAACCATCCAACTTGAATTCTACTAATAACATCCCCATTTATATCATCATCACTTTGAACAATAGACCCAAAATATTTAAACTTTTTAAATACTTGATCATCTATTGTCACCACTCCGCCAACTATATCTTTTGCAGCTAAAATTACACTCCATGTATTCGGTTTTAAATCCACTCAAACGAATGCCTTTAGACTCTAAGGTTGACCTCGATACTTTAAGTTTTTCTTGAACTCCTCTCTAGTCTTATCAACAAGAAGATCATCACCAACAAAAAGCATAAACTAAGATACATCCTCTTGTAAATGTCTGGTAAGAACATCCATAACTAAAGCAAAAAGATATGGGCTTAAAGCCGATCCTTGATATAATCCAACTGAAATGGGAAAATATTTGGTCAAGTTTTTCTCATCTAGGGCATGGGACCTGGCAATGACAATGTTACAAAATAATTTTACAAATAAAATAATAATAACTCGATGGAAATGAATGAAAAATAAGGATTCATGAACCTAAAAAAATGCTCAGGATAAGATAAATGATGATGATGATGACCATTGAAAGACTACTTATGCATACGCCAATAATATAGTTAAGGCAAGATAAAAGGCCAAAGAGACCAGCTATTCTCTTCTTTATTATGCTAAAAGAAAGATCTTGGAATCTCAACCTTCGCTGAACAATAAGAGCTTTGTGAGGGTTGCAGAGAATTTGAGAGCCATGAAGGCATAGCAGGCAAGGATAATTAGATAACAGAATGAGCAGAAAAGTGTTTGCTCAATGGACCTAATATGAAAGTTCATGTCATGCAAGTGCGATGCAGTTATGTTTCACTCTTCGTTGATGGTAATTGGTACTTTTATTTTTCTTTTCAGCCTTAGGATCCTCTTGATATGCCACACGAAAGTCTTTAGAAACCTCAAAAAGACCTCTTTAGCCTCCAAGATTGAAACACAACCATGCTGATCAAAGAAAATCAAATACTAGACCATTTTATGGCACAAATACTAACTTAATTTAGGGAAGTTTTCCTGATTTAAGTAGCTAACAAAAGGTTTCCTTCAGCTCCTTGACCGACTCGTCCTAGGCTTCACTGTTTGGTTGTCATGAGGAGAAGTCACTTCATCATGTATTCAAACGTACAATAAAATTTGTTTCTAAGACCATTTGTTTAAATAAATATCAAGTGATACCAAAATATTAATTCAATCTCTTTAAGTCCACACCATCCAGCTAAAATGAATAAAAAAACCAATGACAAACAGAACACTACCCACAATGAGTCTAGAAACTAATTTGACCATATCATCTCTAAAATTGCTAATTTACATTTTCTAAGCAGTTAACAAACTGGATATACATACCACGCTATATTGAAAATAACAATAGAAATACCAAGCAGTGCCTCAATCGGATTAATACCAGGTCGTCAGAAATATACAGCTAATGAAAATATCAGTGGTGTGCCAGAACAAACTACTATTTTTCTATCTCGATCAAATTTCATATTGAGCATCAGAAGTTTGTGGAAAATGTACAAAACAGAGATAGACCGAGTCTATGTGCTAATAAGGCTGAGTACAGAAGGTATGACTTACCTGGTTAGTGCTAATGAGGTACAAATGAAATCCAGTAAGTCCGCCCACAAACCACAAAGAAACAAAGCAGTATATCATAAGAACCACTGATGCCGGAGAGTGCCTCATTGCCTTCCATACTGTCGGTAGTCCCCATCCATGAGAAATTTAATGTACAATGCACACATCGCAAATACATAGATGCATAGAAGAGCTGATGATGACACAAAAAGGAAAAAATAGCGGTAGTTTCTCTGCAAAAATAAATTGAGTTCATGATTAATCATATTTAATATTGATGACAAGCTTAACGAGCATGTTAAAAAAAATGCCGAGTTGCAAATGAACAGCAGCAGAACCGATACTACGAAATTTTACAAGGTCAAAATATCAGCCATCAGACCAGTAAACAGTTGGTTCATTTAACTCTAACCAACCATGCAACCTTATTAATATTCTCATATTTATAAAAAAGGAGAGATGGGAGGTGAGGTGATAAATAGTATAAGAGATGAAATTTGCAAAACCAGTAAAAAAAAAGTGCAAGATAGTGTAATCCACTCCGATCATGCTTTTGTTCCCACTCCTCTAATCAACATTGAAGAATATAGTAGGAACTGAGGTTACTAGACAACTCATCAGCAATCTGCAAGTTTGAAGTTCCATTAGATAATATCAGTCGCATCTAACACTAGAAATCTGTAGTAATGCCTGAAATATATATATATATACCAGTTGACACGAGTAAAACCTTGACATATATACACTATTATATAGAAGAAATCTGGTAACAAGAAAAACACATACACCAGATGAGTAAATATCTAAGCATACTACAGCCAACAGAAGGACACAATTACTAATATGAATATAGTTTAGCATATTGTGGTTATTAGAAGGGCAAAAGTAAGCCAACAGGGGAAAGTACCAAACCAATGCACTGCCCAACCCAAGGACAGTGATGATCGAAACGCTCCACACAATTATTGCAGATTGAACAATGTGAGCAACGAGGCGGCCGATATAGCATGCAGGTATCACAGTATTTGACTTTCACAGGCATGCCATTAACCATCACCTCTTTTGTGCGAGGAAACTGTAAGCTTGGTGTATGCCTTCCACTGGAATCAATCCTCGTTGAAGTATCATAGGAAAATTCTTCCTCCGGAGGATGGGATGCACGAGGAATAATGCCAGGATCTCGAGCTGAAGTAAGCATTTGTAGCACAAGTACCTAAAAAAAGTAGATAGCAAACTATTAACAGAAAACCTTGCAGATGTATTCTAGGAATGTCATTTGATAAGAAATTACATTTTTATCAAAATAATCAAAATCTTATAGCTACTGGGATGCCTCATATTAGCATCCTCCTAAAAAATCGTTTTAAACAAGAAACATAGAAAGCTATATAGATGTATTAACAATTAACTTAAATATTAAGAATAGCATTAGATGAGAAATCACATTCTCATCCAAATAATCCAAATTATATAACTATTGGAATGCTGGATCTTACCCTCCCTCCTAAAACATATAGCAGTTACCCAAAAGAAGGAAAACCTTACAGATGTATAGACAAGTAATTTGAAAGGTAGGAATATTGCTAGAAAAGTAAATGCATTCTCAACCAAATAATCACAGTATCTTTTAACTATTGGGATCATTACCTCCCTCATAAAAACTTAGATACCATGCTGTTAACCAAATAAATATATGTATATATACAAGCCTTACATATGTTTTAGCAACAGATTTAAAAACTAGGAATATCGTCAATTAATCAATTAGACTGATTTAAAAACTAGGAATATCGTCAAGTACTCAATTAGAAAAGAAAAGAAAAAAACAAACAAGGCTAGTCACAAAAAAAAAAAGAAAAACACCCTATCCATCTTAAGGATCCATCGTTCCTCCCTCACTTGATTCCCACGTACGCACACATGACACAGCCCAACCCTATGAGGTGATACCACACCCACCCTAATCCATGTATGTGATCCTGTAAGAAGGAAAGTATTTGAAAAATAATGCCAATAGCTAATTTTTATCTTTAATCTCCAAGGTGTTGGTTCACAATTTCATCACATTAACTATCATGACGATATACAATTAAGGAGGACTACATATAATATTTGTTGATTTAGAAAAAGCATATGATAAAATTCCAAGAAAAGTGCTTTGGAGAGTTCTAGAAAAAAAGGGAGTTAATATTGCTTATATTCAAGTAATAAAGGATATGTATACTGGAGCTGTCACTTGTGTTCAAACACAAAGAAGAATGATGAGGTATTTTCTTATTTCAATTTGATTACATCAAAGATCAGCTTTAAGCCCATATCATTTTGATTTAGTTATGGATGTTCTTACCAAAAATTTACATGAAGATGTACCTTGATGTATGCCTTTACGATGATATTCTTCTTGTTGATAAGACAAGAGGGAGTTCAAGAAAACTTGAATTATGAAGGTCAACCTTACAATCTCTAAAGGCTTGTTTGAGTATATCTAAAACTAAATACATTGTAATTTTAGTTGTAGAAGATCTAATGGAATGGTGACAATGGGTGATCAAGTCATTAAAAGAGTGAGTGTTTTAGATATCACCGGTTTATTGTTCAAAGTGGTGGTGATATAGATGAGGATGTTATTGGTAGAATTCAAGTTGGATGGTTGAAGTGGAATAATGCTGGCCCAAGGTGATGGTGAAAAAATCGCTTAGACTGAGAAATTTTATAAGATGATGGTAATTTTATACAATATATTCACAAGAGAAGTATAAAATTAAGTTAACTGCTGCAGAGATGAGGATGTTCAATAGAATGAGTGGCTTTACACAGAGGTAGAATGAGAAATGAAGTGATAAGGTTGGAGTAGCTCCAGTGGCAGATAAGATTAGAGAGAGACGCCTTAGATGATTTGGTCACAAAAAATGTTGATCGTCCGATGACCAAATTAGAAAAGTGGATGCACTTTTAAGAAGGGAGGTAAAATTAAAAAGACTTGGTTATGAAATATAAAAAATGATCTCAATTTATTAGGATTAAATGAGAATATGAAAAGGATCATGTAACCGACCCCACGTAGTGGGATAAAGGCTTGTTGTTGTTGTTACTGTTTTTTGTATAGGTGGATGGTAGAGGTTAAGTAAAGTAATAATTAATATACATCAAATTTGAAGGCTAATTGCTAGTTTGTTGAAGGAAATCAAAGATGAAGTTTGGGGGACGAAATGAACGTAAGTTGAGGGGATGAGATGAAGGTAAGTTGAGACTTTGAATTTGAATATTAATTTGTAGAGATTAGGTAAGCTATGGAGGATTGTTAAAGGAAATAGGAGGAATGATGCAAAGATAAAATAAGGAATCATAATATCATAGCTTAACTATTCACTATGAACATTATTTTCATATTATATACTAATTAAGATGTTAGTAAACCAGATTTTACTCTTGTGGATATTGATTTCACAGTTCAAATATTGATGTTACAATTCTATGAACAATATTTTTACAATTAGAGATAAAGTGCAATGATTTTGGAAAAATAGAGAAAAAATGCTTCAGTAAATGATCTTGCATATAAAATAATTCAAAATGATAACTCTAATACAAATTTGATGCAGTAAGACCTTGAAAAAATAAACAGATAATGGAGATGAAAAAGGTTAAAAGATTAAGAAAAATAACAAACCTCCCTCTTGTGCTAGGAGATAACTTATCTAAAAACTATTGAAGTCTCACACTTAATCAAAGATTAAATAGTAAAAAAATGAAAAAAAGAGCCTTCACATATAATAATTTATTCATGTCATTAAATTATTTTATATGACTCAAAATCTCTTATAGATAAGAATATAATACATACCAGAAAACAAACCAGTAAACAAATAAACAAACAAAAATTGTTAACAAATTTAATGACATTAATTAGAATAATCCAAATAAAATAACAAATTTAGAAAACATAAAATAACTTCAATATTAATGACAAAATAAAATTTAAAATTTATGTCCACATTTAGAACAAATAAAAGTAAAGAAGCAAGTGTGCTTTTTTGACATATTTACTAAAGAGAAAACACGATAATAAATTTTAAACAAAATGATGTATGAAACAAAACCATTTATGGTAGCATCCAAAAGAGTAGAAAAATAACTCCAAACATATGAAACATTTGAGTAGTTCTGTAATTGCAGGCTGTGTTTCAAAAGTTTAGAACACATTATACATAGATGGTAAAGCTATTGCAAACCAAGATGGCATATTATAAGTGGGAAACTTGTGGAGAAGATGTCTTGCAACAAAGATGCAAAATATCACAACAGGTATAACTACTAGTGAGATGGTAATGATTAGCGACCAAGCATCAGGACCAATATCAATCTCCCACCAAAGACGAACCTCTGAACCTCTGAAATGGAAATAGTTACTCTCATCCAATGCATAGGATAAAAAATTAAGAAGGAATTAGTTTTATGAGGAAAAGGTTGTACATAAGTTAAAATATGCAGAAACGATCTAAAATATCAAGAGATCTCAATCTTTTACAATAACTTCAAACATATGCATGACTTTGCATATCATGGGGGTATGGTGTGCTAAATCATTTAAAGTTAAAAAAATCTTACTTGATAAAAAAAGTATAAATGAGATATAATAAACTTCTCCATGCTGAAAACCAGAACCTCAGAAATAGGTATGATAAACTAAATACAGATGCCAATAATCTTACTGAAAATGTCATCTTTCATCCTACCAGAACCACGAATATCAAATTTGGGCCACATGAAACAGCTCCATCCAGTGGAACTGCTTGAGGCCACTAATTTCCAAGCCTAAACTATACAAGTTTCAAGGGAAAAACTAAAGATTTGCGTCAAATCATGGTTCCACAGGAAATGATGACAAACGAGAGGGAAACTGTGAGAAAATTTCAAGTTAAAATTCAACCTATGTCGGTTAAAACACTCAGACGAGACAACAACATCCCTCCACTTTCCACTCTACAAGGTATAAACGTAGATAAACTATGTAAAAAACATTTTTCTAATCGGTCTATCACTTCCTTTCTTAAATACAGCCTAGGCTATGAAATACGCATTTGACAATTTGAAAAAAAAGGACATTTGATGATAATAAGGAGATATGCAGAAGTCAATACTGTGACCTTCAAGAAAAACCAGGTCCCCTCAAATTTATAGTTTAAATGATGAAGCTTCACCAATACCAAACACCCACAAAAAGGCAGTTATATGCAAAAAAATATAGACACCAAAGATCCAAAGGTATCCATGTAAATGCCCAACATAGAAAAAAATAGAGGAAATATAATTCAGTTTAGTTTCATTTAATTTCCAAACTACTCATTCAGCATTGCTATTGCATTCGCCAAATTGTCCAACTTCTTTTAAGTGTAAATTATCACAATAATTATTTAGAAAATTTTCCATAATCATTCTTATACGATTTACTAAATTGGTTCAAAAAATACTGTTTTTATTGGGTCCCAAGTTCTAGTTGATAAAAATGAAGTGTTGTATTAGGTAGTCAATAGCCAGCATAAAACTATTAAAAATAAAAAAATTAAAAAAATTAAAAAAAAACTATGACATGAATCCTTTAATACATTATGTTACATATTCACTAGAAGTGACGAACTTGACTTAAATATATAATAAAAATGTGCAAGGGCTTCAGATCGAATGCAATGTTAAATAAGCAAGAATTTCCATAATATGAACAAATGCAGCTAAAAAAGCTAGTACTTGAAACTACAATTAGGACAAGAATTGAAAATATAGGTACTCTTATAAATAAATTAATAAAATTAATAGATATTATGGCTCATAGAAAAATAAATATCTTATGTATTCAAAAAACTAATGGATTGGGGAGAAGATCAAAGAGATTAATAATTTTGGTCATACTAAAAAAGGTGTAGATGTGATTATAGATAAGAGTTTGAAGTATAATGTTATAAAACTTAATAAGATTGAAAATAGAATGATAATTTTAAAGATTGTTGTTGATGCTAAGATTATTAAAGTTATAAGCGCTTATTCCCCTCAAGTAGGTTTGAATATTTGCTTAAAAAAATGGAATAACCTAGAAGGATTACTACATCTTAAAAAAAATATTTATTAGAGGAGAATTAAATGAACATGTTGATAGAGTTATACAAAAATTTAAAAACATGCATGATGATTATGGGTTTGAAGTGACTAATAAAGTAGGATCATATTGGATCTTGATTTGATTTATGATTTAATAATTGCTAATACTTTATTTTAAAAGGAGATAAATATATTATCAATTATAAAATGGATCTAATAAACCATGAATTGATTATTTTTTAATAAGAAAAATATATAATTTAGATTGTAAAGACTATAAAGTCATTCCAAGTGAAAATTTAAATACCCAACATCGACTATTGATTTTTAATTTTAAGATTAATGTTTAGAAGAATAAGAATAAATTGAAACATTATCCTAGGATTAGATGCTTAAAGAATACTAATAAAAATATTTTTAAGAGGGAACTACAAGATCTTAGAGTTTGGGATGTTCATGAGAAAGTTAATATTATCTAAAAAAAGATAACAAATTGAGATTAAAGAAATAAAATAATGTGCTTAGAGAATCAAAAGAAAAAATTCCTATTAGTAAAAAAGGGAGTAGAGAGTCAAGATGTACAAGGAATGATAAAAAATAAGAAAATTTATTAAATGTAAAAGCTCATAGAATTGAATAAGATGGTGTTTAAAAGAAGAAATGTATGCAAAAAAATTCAACATTTAGAGATTTACAAAATTGATTGGTTACTAAAAAGAGATAAATATGTATGCATAAGTTAGCCAAGTAAAGAGATAAATAAAGATATAATTCAAATAAAGTGCATCAAAGATGAAGATCAAAAAATACTTTTCTTAGAAGAAGAGATTAAACTTAAGTAGATAAAATATTTTAATAAACTTTTTAATGAAGATTGTTAGAATACTGTAGTGACCTTAGTATCCTATATGAAAATAAAAAAATTTATTTTTATTGTCGTATTAGTAAATCAAAATTCGAGAAGCTTTAAAAAAATAAAGTGCGAAAAAGTAGTAGGACTTGATGAAATTCCAATAAAAGTATGAAAATGCTTAAGAGATTAAGAAATTTCTTGACTACCTGATGTTTTAAATAATACTTTAAAGACTAAAAATGTGTTAAATGAGTGGAGAAAGAAATTGCTGGTTCATATTTTTAAAAATAAAAGTGGTACATAAGAGTGTGCAAATTATAGAGGTTTTAAGTTAATGAATCATACATTAAAATTATAGGACAGTAATTGACATAGCCTACGATGTGATACAAAAATTTCTTAAAACCAATTTGGTTTCTGGTTTCATGAAGTAGGTCTACTATGAATGTTACATGTGTAAAGATTTCATGGAAAAGTAAAGAGAGTAAAAGAAGCTACAAATGATATTTATTGATCTAAAGAAAATATATGATAAAGTTCCAAGAGAAGTACTTTAGAGTTCTCTAGAAAGAAACGAGTTAACATTGCTCATATTCAAGTCAATAAGGTTATGTATATTAGAGTTGTTACTTGTGTTCAAACACAAGGAGATTTGACCAAGTATTTTCCTATTTCAGTTGGATTATATCAAGGATTGGCTTTATGCCCATATTTTTTACTTTAGTTGTGAATGTTCTTACTAAACATTTATAGGAGAATGTAACTCTTTGTTGATGATATTCATCTTGTTGATAAGACTAGAGAGTTCAAATGAAATGAAATTATGGATGTAAACGCTAAGGCTAAAGGCATTGTAGATTTAAAATCAAATATATCGAGAATAATTTTAGTTATAGAAGATCTAGTGGTGGGGCTGTGATAATGGGTGATGAAGTCCTTAAAAAGAGTGAACGATTTAGATACCTCGGATCTATTGTTCAAAGTGATGGTGAAATAAATAGGGATATTACTAGTAGAATTCAAGTTGGATGGTTGAAGTGGAGGAATGCATAGGGCTTGTTGTGTGATAGAAAAGAACCACCTAGACTTGAGGGAAAATTTTATAATATGGTAGTGAGACTTGCAATACTTTGTGGTAGAATGCTGGCCATTTAAATATAAATATAAAATTAAGTGTTGCAAAAATTAGGATGCTCAGATGGATAAGTGGTTTTACACTTAGAGACAAATGCAACACGTGAAAAGGTTAATGTAGCTCCAATGGCAAATAATATTAGAGATAGTCACCTCATGGTTTGATCATATAAAGCGTTATGAGCAAACTAGATTAGGGAGAATAGATGTATTAGATTTAGCCTATGTTAAGAAAAGTAGAGGTAGACCTAAAAAGACTTGGGGAGAAAAAGGATTCATGTAACAAATCCCACATAGTGAGATAAAGTCTTATTATTGTTGTTGTTACTAAATTAGTTATGAAGAAGACACTTGAGACAAGTTATTAAAAAAAATTATGACTCATATCTTGATATAATAGGCCTATAAATTCAATTTTATATCCTTGACATGTTTTTTTTTTTCATTTTAAAACATTAGTTTTCAAAAGAAGCTTATCCTAACAACTTTATGTTTTTAGAAAAGAACCTTTTCCTATCTATGCAACGCAATGAGAACTGTAAATTTTTGATATTGCCCTTAACATAGCCAAAAAAGTGAATGCTTTAGTGGTTTAAAAACAAAACAATCTTAGAAGTTGATTTGATTTGTCTTCAACACTCATCCACACTGACCCATGTGAATGACAAACAACTGAGATAAATTCAAGTTTTTCTTATCTAGTTTATATCTTCTTGTCATTGCAACAGAATAGTATAATTGAGGAAATCAACATATGGTAATATATATATATATATATATATATATATATATATATATATATATATATATATATATATATATATATATATATATATATATATATAAACTACATATATATATATATATATAATAAACCCTTCTTCCTTAAGAAGAAATCCAACATGTCGCGACAGACTTTACACTAAGTGGAATGTAGCATGCCCCCTTCTCCCCTGTTTATCTATGATATACAAAGTACACGTGAGTAGACCTGCACATTACATATCCTAATATCATCTCTATAAAATGTGTAATGATTATTCTATCTCAGCACTTAATATGACCATTATTGTATATTTCTTGCTCTTCAATGTGACCAAGTTGTTTCTTAGAAAGATACTATCCCCTAACTAAATTTTCTAACTCAATGGATCCCCAACAAAGACAGTAGAGATTTTTCACAATAAGATTTTCGTTTTATGTATAGAAGTCATTGTTCTAGTGACTTGTTAATATATTCAAGAATACACAGAACAACTCTCCACTGTTCATAGTTAGGACTTTGCTTGTATTGACTCACAACTCCTATTGGTAGTATTTCTTTATTTAGCTGATTTCTTAGAATTTCTAAGATTTCTTCTCGATTGAATATATTATTTCTTGGTAGTATTTCTAATTTGTTTTAGAAGTCCTAATGTCATTTTTAATCTTTTACTAATATGATGGGATAAACGCTCATCCCTTTAGGTAGAGCATGTTTAAACAACTATCACGTAACGCTTTGATCTCAAATATAAACATCATACTTTACCTTGATTTATTTATTATAAACATATTCATGATGAAATCTAAATAATATACACCAGCAGTCCTGATATGACACTTAAAATACTATTAGTCGAAGCACGAATCTTGATGTTGAAAGCAAGCTGATCTGAAGTTGAAACTGGTCAAGATCAAGCTCTTAAAATATCCTTGGAAATTTTGGGATATCGTTAAACCCTAAATAGCTCTCAAATATGAAGTGTTTATAGTCAAATCGAACTCCAGGTTCCAACAAGCCAAAGATCTTATAATTTCGACTTCATTTGAGCATTCAAATGCACAAAATACATCATATGATCGGGGATCATTTTGAGCCGTCATGAAGTGGAGTAGTGCGTGCATGTATGAGACGCCACCCTCCAATCTATAAATAGCTCATTCCAGGCGAGTGGGGAAGGAGAAGGGGCAAGAGAGGAAAGAGCTCTAAAGATCCTCCAAGCACACATACATTCGATTTGTCCAACCACCGGCCGCTTCCAACCGCACCGCCACCGAATTCATGCTTGTCATCACCACCACTCATCGGTCATCGCCAATATCGCCGCTTCATCGCGTTGCACTTCATCATCAACATCGCTGCCAACTTCGTCGCCAACATCATCGCCAATATCAACATCGTTTTACAAGAACTATTGTCCATTTCTCAAAATTTTGTAATCCTGATCGGAAGATCTTGTACTCAAAACGAGCATAGAAAGCTTTTACTTTCCGTGGTTTTCCCTCTTTTGAGATTTTTCAAAATTATGGAATTTATATTCGCTTTTAAATCCCTGCTCAAAAAGAAGCTAAGGCGTAAACTTTTACTCTACCACAACTAGTTTTCTAGCACGCGACAAGTCCCATCTAGAGTTGGAATGAAATGAGCATTTGCTTACCACATATCCGTGAAAAAGTGGATTTACGACAAAGACTCATCATTTATCCGCATCACAGGGAATCCGGTCATAGGGATTATTGGTAGACCTCATGAAGGTATGTTTAAGTATAAACAAAACTCAGGGATATGTAGTATGTTTTACCAAAAATTTTGGTTCATGAAGCGGAAAACCACGAATTTATCCTAGGACTTAACTTTATATTAAGTATGGATGGACAAATAACTATCAGTAAAAATTATTTAGCAATCAGCAAATGGACCTCAATCATCCAAACCAACAAAAATCAGAGTCACGCTAGAAAGCGTGGTGGGACCATACTAGCATTGCAAATATCTTTAGCCGAATCGTTAAAATTTCATCAAGAAAAAATTTATAGAATTAAAAAAAATCTGTTGAAGTACTTTTTGACATTAAAAGACTAATACTAAAAGAAAATCTAGAATATATTAAAATCAAAACAATGATATGTTAAAAAGAATTTTGAAAGACCAAACAAATTTAGATTTAAAACTTTTAAAAATAGAAACTTTACTTCAAGAACCAAAAGTAATAGAAAAATAATCCAAAAATATTTTAGACAAAGTAGAAGAAAAAATCTCAGAGGTAGAATCTTTACTTTTGGAAATAAAAGAATTATTTTAACATGAGTAAATGTGAAGATTTAGATTTATAAAGATGCTTTAAAAAGAAGCCAAAAAATATCATGAAGAATCCATAGGATTAACCATCTATTTAGGAATACAAGGAAGTGATAAAACTTATCCAAAGATGTTGAATTTCCAAACAATAATATTATTAGAATTATTTCAAAAAATAGTAACACTAAAAAACAAACTAAAAATTCTAGAAGAAAGAACTTTGGGAATCGTTACTCAAGGAGATTTAAAGGATCTCCAAAAGTACAGAAAAAGAAATTATACCCTACAAGAAACCTATAACGATAAATCATGGTAAGTAATCAAGGGCCACTCTCTTTATTTAAGAAAAATCAACATTTGATAGAAAGATATCAGAAATAATTGATATAGAGTAACAATTAGATCGATTTAATAACGAAAAATAAATTTAATAATTAAAAAGAAACACCTCTCTTTATCATCAAAAATCAATATCTCTAGCGAGTAACAAAAGATAAGCTGTATCTATTGATCAAATGAGTCTACTAATAATAGTAAAAGCAAATTGGGAACAAATTAGACAACAAAGGATGTCACAAATGCACGTAGGATTAGTTATGATAGGAGTAAAGGGACTACATAGAAAAAATTGAGGTACTAAAACTTTAGTTATATTATTTGATAATAGAAGGAATGATTTAGCAAAATCAATAATAGGATCATTTGAAATAGACATGAATGGTAACGATGCAATTATTTACTTTATCCCAAATTTTATTATGGATACTAAACAATGTATACAACATTTAAAAATAGGAATTAAAACAAAAGGATATAATATGATCGTGGGATCATTAAATCTCAGAATAACAACTGGTTTCATAGGAAAAATGCAAGAACACTCTAATGTCAAATTTAAATTAAACAATGAATTCATAGAACTTATGCTAGCAAGTCAAGAAATTAGAGCCCTAGAAGGTAAAAAATTTAGTTCAGAAACACATGCAGGAACAGAATGGAATTTAAAAGCCTTTTAGAAATACCAAATGAAAGCACGCCATATGAACATCAAGATGGAACTATTAGTATGAGATTTTTTATTATCAAACCGCACAAAATAAAATAAAATAAGACGATCTTGAGTCAATACAATCAGAATTAGAAGAAAGATCGAGATAAATATAGAAGAAATTAATTTTGATCAGATGAAATAGATGGAGATGTTATTAGTAGAATTCAAGTTGGATGGTTGAAGTGGAGGAATGCATCTGGCCTATTATGTGATAGAAAAGTTCCACTTAAACTTAAGGGAAAATTTTATAAGATGGTGGTAAGACCGCAATGACTTATGGTGAAGAATGTTGGCTAAAAGAGAAGCATAAGACTAAAGTGTTAGATGAGGATGCTTAGGTGGATGAGTGGCTTTACTTTGAGAGAAAGAATGCAAAATGAGTATGTTCGGGAAAAAAAGTTGGAGTAGCTGGTAGATAAGATTAGGGAGAGTCGCCAAGATGGTTTGGCCAGCGTCCATGACCTAATTAGGAGAGTAGATGCATTAGATTTGCCTTATGTTAAAAAAAGGTAGAGGTAGACCTAAAAGACTTGGTTAAGATGTATAAAAAATGATCTTAGTATACTTGAATTAGATAAGAATTTGACACATAATAGGACACAATGGAGACGAAGGATTCATGTAGCCGACCCCACCTAGTGGGATTAAGGCTTGTTGTTGTTGTAAGACTTATGAGCAATTACAAGATTATGTATTTAGTATGAAGACTTCCTATTCAGAATTACAACAACGATATAATTTTGAAATAGCATATGAAAATAAATTTAATCCAAACTTTGATTGGAAGACTAAAAGGAGATAAAAACTTTCTTGCAGATTACCTATCCAGGGTAATTAAAACACCTACTAAAAACTTAAAATCTTTGGATTTCAAACCACCATAAAGAGTTGGCCATTAACAACATAGAGAGAATGGTCTTCGATCTTCTAAATTAGGAAATTTATTACTCGCTTTTCTTTCTTGAATGGAGCAAAAAATGTAACCCAATTTAGTTCACTTTGGGCATCGACCTTATCAAGTAGGAAACAAAAATTTAATGCACTAAAGGTGCCAATAAGAAAACCTTTAAATCATTTTCAAACAACTTTATTAGATAATCTTTGGTGCAACAGAACTGATCTTTCAACAATAATTAATACACTAAATTGTTTAACTATTTGTTTTCTATGAATTAATGATCAAATAGACTTTCTTCAAAATGAAAGTCAAAGATTACAAATAGATAAAAACCTGGAACAAATTTCACTTGTCCCAAAACTCCAAAAAAAAGTAGTAATTTCTAATCAAGAGTTAAAAAAATTCAGCAACTAGAACAAAATTACAAGAAGAAAAAGAAAAATATTCTCGCCTACAAAAAAAAGAATATAATAACCTATTACAAGATAATAACTATTTTTCAGAAATAATCCTAGACATTTCAGAATCTAATATGGAAAAACAACTACAATACATATATCTACAGAAATAAAAAAAACAAATCTTTAAAACAATAAAAATCAATAAAATAAATGATATGATAGAATGTTTTAGAGAAATTATCCTTTCATATGACCTAAATGAAGCAGTACATGGGCTTTCATATGCAACCCAAGAACTAATGATTACCACAAAAAACTGTTCGTGTAATTTCTGCAAACAAAGCTTTCATATGATAACTCTTTCTTTACACTTAGCATGCTTTAAAAAAAAAAATTTAATGGGAAGTACAAGACCTAATGAATTATGGCTTATTAACAAAAATTATCATTAGTAGAGAGGACAATTTAGAAGCACAAATATCAGTATTCTAACATCCATAACTCAAAAGGATCATATGGCATTTATTTCAAGAAGAAGAAACTTCGTCAGTTACTTTACTCATTAAATCTGTTGGTCCATACTACAATGATCTACTGGATGGGTCTAAGCATATAATAGAGATCATAAAAACTCCAAGATATTTTAGAGCCTGGATAAAAGATGAAGACAATCATGTAGTTATTGATCTAGAAAAGGCCGAAGAAATATTATTTCATCACAGGATGTACCAAATCGCCAATCTTCATGGAGGATTCACAAGACCGTTATTTCATACTCATTTAGTTTATCAAGATAGAACATCCTCATCTTTCTCAATGAAATATTAATTAAAGGAAAAATAATTAAGTTCAAATTTAATCATCATGAAGCCAATCTACTTGAACATATCAAGGCAATCAATCCATATTCTATCAGACAAACGGGAGATTTTGTCACCATCTACCAAAAACTAACACTAGAGCCACCAACCGAATCTAAGAAGATGACCAAAGAACAGCGGTGACGGATTATAAGCCAATTCACAACCTAGAAAATGCTATGGAACTCTAAAAGAAGACAACATCTAGCAAGCAGAATCTAGTACGAATAATGGAGCACTAGCAGCCAGCAGAGCATCTAATAAAAGAGCACTAGCAATAATGGAGCAAAGATATCTAATAATGGAGCACCTAATATGCTTGCTTTACAAATTATTGTACTGAAAAACCAGGGACTATAGTGGTTTTGCCCACGGTTTTCTTTTCTTTCTACTTATAAATTGAGAAGGTGTGTGAAGGGATATATTAAAATCCCTCAGAAGCAAGTCTAGTGTAAGAGTGAAGGTGTATCTCTACTATAAGTTTTTAATTTTAATAAATATGTCTTAATTTTCCATTATGCCTTTCTGTGAGTAGTGATTAAGTTCCTCTCGATAGGGGAGAAATGTTTAACATCTTATTCGTGGGTAATTAATCTCTCCAGAATTAATATAGGCTATATCTGTTGGTCCATACTACAATGATCTAATGGACGGGTCTATGCATATAATAGAGATCATAAAAACTCTGAGATATTTTAGAGCCTGGCAAAAAGATGAAGACAATCATGCAGTTATTGATCCAGAAAAGTTGGTGGTTTAAAATTCAAAGATTTCAAGTTTTTAGTAGGTGTTTTAATTACCCTGGATAGGTAATCTGCAAGAAAGTTTTTATCTCCTTTTATATGCTCAAATTTTACATTAAAGCCATTTCTATAGTGACTTTTACCCATCTTTTGCTATATATTTTCTTCTCATTTTTATTTTTATAAAAATATACTATTGCTTCACAATCTGTTCTTATGAGGAATTTGTCTTGTAGAAATAGTTTAAATGAATGTAATTTAATTACTCCTAATATTTCATGTAGAGATGTCTACAATTTGCTTGCTTAAAACTTCCATGTATATCTACTTTAATCTCAGATTTTGAAAGCTTACTTTATAAGATTTTACTCTTACCCTTGCTCCATCCTTTTAGGTGCCTACTACTACTATTTTGTAGTTTGTTTCTAATGGTAAAATTAATTTTGGTAAATTCTTAACTTGTTCTTTAATTTTCGAATTATTTTATATATCTTCTTTATTAAAGAATTTTTGTCCTGTGTTTGATGTTTTCTTATATAATGATTTTATGGTTTCCTAAATCTTTATATAAGGCCTCGTATAATTTATCCCAAGAATTTTGCAATTCTTATTTTGTGTGGAATTCTAATACTTTCTTAGAAATATGATCTTGTAATTTTATCTATCCATTTCCGATTTCCCATGTCCTAAGAAATTTATATATTCTTTGGTAATTTCAATTTTCTTTTAGATAAAATTATTCCGTTTTCGATGCATAATTTTAAGACTTCTTGTACATGCTTATAATGTTATTTGAGTGTGTGGGAAATGATTAATATGTTGTCTATATAAATTAAAACGTAATCTAAATGTTTAAATATATTATCCATTTTTCTTTGAAAAATACTTGGGGTATTTTTTTTCCCAACTATTAACCATTCATAATGTCCCCTACGGTGTTGTAAAGCTGTATATTTTATTCCTGTTCTAATTTGATTTTCCAAAACTCGATTCAATCAAAGTATTTTTATTTTGTATTAAATTTATGAATGATCCAGAATTTCAAAGCTTAGTTTATAAGGTTTGGTATTTGGTATATTGTTGATTGTTTGTAGAGCTTATAAATGGAACTTCTTGAGGTTTAAGGTTATCCCAAAGTTTTACCATTTTCTTTTTGCCTGATGATTTGAGGTCCGGTCGATTGCTAAATAATTTTACGATATTATTTGTCCATCCATACTTAATATAAAGTTAAGTCCTAGGATAAATTTGTGGTTGTTATCCGCTTCATGAACCAAAATTTTTGGTAAAACATATTTTTCGGTAAGATCTAAAGTTTCAAAATCAATAAAAAATTGTATTTGACTTTTCGTTAAACATTTGTCAAAGGTCAATTTTTGGTGGCCCACTAGGTATGTGTTTGTATTTGTGTGATGATAATTTTTAAAGTTTTTTAGAAGAAAGTTCTGATTTCCCAATCATCTTCCAGCATAATTATTTATTTATCTTCTAAATTTATTTTTATGGTTACCGCTTATTAAAGAGGTTAGTTTTGCACCATTGTTTCAGATTGTTTGTGCCAAATCTAGTTTATTTATTGTTGTATAATCGTCTATGTCATGAGGTCTGAATGTAGTTATTATTTTGAGGATGTGTCTTTTCGTGGTGAGGTACTTTTGTTTTTTTTTGCTAGTCATATTTTTTTAAGTCTGATTTTTATTTTTTGTTTATCTTTTTTATATTCTCGAATCCTATTTTGTTCGAGTTTTTCTTGTTGCTTATCATTTTCTTCTAATTTCTCTAGTCTGAATAATATCTTTTCCATGTTTAGATGTATTTTTTCTAATTAAAAATCTATTTTTTCTAATCTCTTGGCTATATCTATGCTTTCTTTGGGTTTTATATAATCTCATGATACCTAAGATTTTCTATAAGCATAAATGACATATTCTAAATGATGTAAAACCCCTAGATCTATTAACTATACATTTAATCCTGAGGCCCATCAATCTTGATATGGATTCCATATCATTTTCACTATACTATAAATCGATCTTCGATTCATTGAGAATTGCCAGTCGTAGTTCTACCTTTGTAATTTCTTTTCATTATATGCGTGACCTTGTGATCCGCAAATATAACAATGACATTTTCAAAGATTTTTTTTTTTTAACATTTATCTATCTTCTATATGTGGATCTTTTCGATCTTCTTAAGGATTTTTCTTCTCTTATATGATTTTTCTAGGAAATTTTGAGTAGTATAAATATTTTTGCAACATTTATAAGATTGTTTTTTAACTTCTTTCTGAATTTTATATTCTTTACGTTTTTCTTGTAAAATATATAAGGTAAAGACTATTCTGGGTCCTATTCCTATGTTTTTGATATTATCTAAATTTGTATAAGTATTTTTCCATTTTTCATTTATCTCCTTTCCTAATTCTCCAGGTAATTTGATTAAAAACCTATTTGATATCTCATCATCAAAATATTTTCCTTCTCCCATCATGATGTAACATATAATTTGCAAAGTAAAGTTATATATTGAGACCAACCGCCAAAACTTAGTTGTTCTAGGTTTCTGGTTCTTGGTCTTGAATATTTGTGTTTTGTCTACTTGGATCAAATCCTAATATTAGCATTCTTATAAACTTTGTGAAATTGTATGGATTATCTCCTAATTGTCTTAAAGATTCAATTTTTCCTGCCTTTTCAATTTTTGCTTCATTAAAAATATTGGCAGCTGTTTCTCCTAATAGAGTTTCAAGAAATGCAAAAACCTATGCCACTTTTATGCTATTTGCCCATGCCGCATCAAATTCCCATGTAAAATTATTCTACATTGCTATTAAGATTTATTGTTAATAGTGTTCCATTCTTTTGAGTCAAGATTTATAATGCTCTACTGGTTCTATATTTCCTTTATATAACTATTGTCTTCCACATTGTCTTTCTAGAAAATCTCTATATGGCTTCTTCCCCCCCAAAACCTATGCCCATTGTTCCAATGTGAAAAATGCATAAAAATTAAATAGCCATGCACATTTTTCTGGCATGGAAAGAGCGATAAAATATTAATACGTGTGTCGCGACGAAATTTGAATGCCTGCAACGCTTCTCATAAACGTATTAGTGTGGACGCTGGTCGAAAACACCAACCATACTTCAGATAAGCATGGTGAAAGGCTGCTTAGACTCCCGGTGGCAGTCCCCAGTGGACAATGATGGGAGGATGCCAAACTTTTCAATAAACTACTTATTAAGAACATAAATTAACATAATTAAAGTGACTTGGACAATAAGGTGACACAAAATAATAAAACAAATTAATTAGAGAGCAAAAGAATGTCTCATAAAAAGAAGAGAACGGAATTGAAAAGAAAAATATGAGTCAGTCATACACCGACTTAATGGCTCATCAATGAATGAACAAAAATATTCTAAAAACTTAAATCATGGTACTTATTGCATCGAAGGAAGTAAATGCCACCGGATCTATAACATAAATCTAAGAGCAAACAAAAGCATCAAAGTATTAATGAATCTCAAACATTGCAAAAATAACATTTTGTTTGATTCAATTGTTTTGAGATCCGTGTATATAATTGAAAGAAATAAAATCCTGTCCAAAGTAGAGATAATTCCCTCATTGAACTTAAGCTCTTCAAAATTTGTACAAGTGTCCCGCACGTGCTCCTATACCATATTAAGTTCCTAAATTCAATGTCCGGGTGCGTGCAAATTAAAAAATAAAATAGATCCAATCTTTTTATATATAATGCATGAAAGTTAATAGATCTATAATAATATCTTTCAAAATTCAAAATGAACATACATCTTTCTTCAATGGGTCGCTCGCTTGCCTTAGAGTTATAAGTCTCACTTAATCAATTTAATCCTCCTCCTTATAGAGACTAGAGTCAATAAAACTAATATTTCTTAATAATACTTTTTAAGTACAAAAAAAGTTCAATAAAAAATGCAAACGTAAAATGATTGCTCTAAACTCATTACTTCAACTTAAACTATCAATCATGATATATATATATATATATATATATATATATATATATATATATATATATATATATATATTCAAAAATATCTTCAATAAAGAAAAAGTGAATGCGAATACTTTCATAGAGTATGATTACAACAAATCAAATCCTCTTCTTGCAGAGAATTAACAGACCAGGAGATAATGGATTTTCAAATGACCAATCAAATGTAATTAATAAGCTTGATCTTTTATGCTCAAAGTAGAGTTTGATAGAATTAGTTGGTTAGGGGTCCATGCTCTAAAATGATAATTCATCTTGTTTTATATTTGTAACAATCAAAAAGGTAAAAAAAATCTCATAATCAAAACTACAAATAAATTCCAATTTCAAGATTGAAAATAAAATAGATCTATCCTCTATGCTTATAATAAAGTTGATAAGGTATGTGATGTGATGAATCTCTGAAGAATTTAAACCATGTACAAATCATAAACTCAATCAGCTACAAGTGAACATGTAGAGTTCACAAGATCTGAATTGATAAAATAAAATCAATCAAGTACCCCAATGATGTCCCTATTGAAAGATAATCTCAACCGGAGTAATCTTAAAATTGGTTGACTTTCTCTCAACATATTAAAATTGAGATTCAAATAATATTCACAAGGTGCATGCAAATAGAGAGATGAAGCTCTCATTTTACATCAATTATCTCTTAATCTCTTATAGCTTGATTCTCCAAATTTTGCTTAATCATATCCTTAACCTCATTCATTGTATTATAAATGAATATCGAAGCTCTTTTTTAGCATTTACCATTCTTAAGACCTGAACCAAGGCTTGGTTGTCATTATGATAAAGCACACTCATCCAAAATCTTTCATTCAATGCAATCTTTCTTCATTCTTCTCGGTTTATTACCCCAAGCCCAACCCCACCGAAAGTAGAGGTGACACTTCTAAAGGTTATCTTAGACCAATAATATGCTGCAGTCAAAGTCAAAAGCAACAATATGTTCCTTCTCATTATTTATAAACTTTCTCATCGGTGCAAGCACCCAATTATAATTGTAGAAAAATTACTAATCTTCTTTGTCTTCATCAAAACATTCTTATGCTGGCAACTTACCAAATCTCAAGGATAAGATCTATACAAAGTGACCAATATATGAGCTTCCTCTTCTCCATCAATCTGCTCCCATCAACTGTAACTAATACACTAGTATTGCATTGACAAACTGCATAACTAAGTTTCTATTCTCCTCAATCACTCCATCAAGAAGGCCAAAAAGGCAGCTTTTATCTTAACCTTATCTAATGGACCAATAGATTTCAAGAAAATTGCATTATATAGATTATTCACTAAGATATTAATCAAGCTTCTATTCTTAACATTTGGTCATCCATCAAACATGATGGTAATTCCAGTTTAGTGTTAGGTCCTAATCTCCTCAATAAATTTTTCAGCATTAGCAAATTCCTCCTTCATATTCAAATTCAGAAAGAAGATCTAAGCCCCCAACATAAGATCCTATTGAACGGACCATGTTGATACAAGATCGAGATATCGCCACATTTAATGTAATGTCATTTTCACAAAAAATGCCAATATCCATGCATACACGTCTACACACCTCTCCTGCATGTTCAAGAGAAATTTGATGGGCTACACTAATGATCTTTGTCCTTCTCGTCCACTAAATTCACCATAATATTGATCCATGGGTCCCCATACATCTCTACTAGATTATAATGGCCATAAAGAATCATTGACACCACACTCACTACCATAATATGAGCCTACAACCATCCTATCATCAAACTATCATCATGTTAGGTGCTTCATCATTATTTCCATCTTCATATAAACACAAATTTCTTCTTTGACCTCCTTTAGTTACTTTGCATAATGTGCAATATTCTTGTGAGAGCTAGATAGATGCTCTTTCATTCTTGTCACACCCCTTTTCATAATCTTATAATAATAATTACATCTCAAATATACATTAAGCCTTCTCAACCCCTTTGATACCAATTTGCATACTATATTTCTAAGCCAAGTCCTTTCAATGTCCAGTTGTGCTCTTTCCCTTTCCTCTAAATATATTGTAAACCTCTAAAAATATTTTTAAATTAGAAAATTGACAACTAAGATACAAAAAAACCCTAACTAATCAAACAAAAAATATAAATATAAAAAAGAAAGAAAAGCTTACAAAGAGAAATATGGAGGCGAAAATACAAAGAAAGATGTGTTTCTAGCAATGGTGGCGATACAACCCTCCAAAGGTGGCGAAGGCGATAAATAATAGCACTAGAAGCAACAAGCGATGGCATTGGAGGAGGTGAATGATGGTGCTGGAAATGATGAATGATGGTGTTGAAAGTGGCTTGTGATGAGGTCGGCGCTTGACAGCAAGGCATGATTGGGCTCTACATGCGTCTCTAGGTTCAATTTATGAGGAAGAGTTTGGATTTGGAGAGGACGAGGCCAAGCAGCTTATGTACAACAACAACAACAACAATAAGCCTTAATTCCACTAGGTGGGGTCGGCTACATGAATCCTTCATCTCCATTGTGTCCTATTATGTGTCAAATTCTCATTTAAATCAAGTATACTAAGATCATTTTTTATACATCTTAACCAAGTCTTTTAGGTCTACCACTACCTTTATTAACATAAGGCAAATCTAATGCATCTACTCTCTAATGGTCATGGGATGGACGCTTTATGTGGCCAAACCATCTAAGGAGACTCTCGCTAATCTTATCTACCATTGGAGCTACTCCAACTTTTTCCCGAAGATACTCATTTTGCATTCTATCTCTAAGAGTAAAGCCACTCATCCACCTAAGCATCCTCATCTTAGTAACACTTAACTTAGTCTTCTTAGATAAATATCACCCCAGGTCTACAAGGATTTCTTGGACGACGTATCCCATGTGTTGCTTACAAGGATCCTTCGGTCAGGTTGGGTCGACTACCTCCTCTGACTATGTGGGACTTCTGACGGGATAGAGAATCATGGGATATAGATCGTGTGTCATCATTCCCCATCACTTTAAGTTAAATATAATGAATTTCATAAATCTAAATTTCAAATTTCACACTACTATTATATGCTACACTAAATGACTATCCTTAAGTTCTCTCTCCGAGAGGTAATTAACTATAGGTGCTTGCGCCTATAGGAAACCTGGAACCAAATCTAAAAAAATGAGGGTGAAATCTCTGCGTAGTGTCTTATCTACTATCCATCTACCTTCTGAAAATTTCACTGACACTTTAAATCACTCTCTTCATCGAGAGGTGGCAAATTTAGCCGCTCATCTTCTCATTATCTCCACGATTCATTCATTAAACAAAAGTATGCTTTATTTATGTCGCCTCTGTTAGCAGCTATTAAATAGTGAACCCTCAAGACATCCAAGTGTCTAAATTTTAGATAAAACTAGAAAGTCAAACTGAGTTGTAAAAATTCTTCATTAAATTCAACATAATTTTAATAATCTAAATTGATAATGAAAGCCCTATATAAGGTTATATAAATCAAGAAACTAAAACTAAAATTAAGTATGAAGAAATCCTATCATTGTCAAACTAATTTAAAATTTAAAAAAAATATAGAAAATTCAGCAAAATGATAAATGGGTGCATAAAAACATGAAAATGGGTCTAGTGTAGCGCTTCTGTCACTTTATTCAAAGACTTAAATCAGCATGAGAATAAGTATGTTCGAACCAAATTGGTTAAATGGCTATACCATATTAATGATACCACAGTAATGCGATCAATATTTGTAGTACATCTTTTATTGTTAATGATAAGTAGATAGAATTTATAATCATGCTAAAAACAAAGTTTGAAATATAAATCTCCTTTTGAATTAGATCTATCTTGAAGTATACTAACAATACATCTCACAACATTTAAAAAAATGTTCCAATATAACATTTTCAAACTTTATTATTTTTTCATCAATATCATGAATGGCATCTCCTCATCAATTTCCTTGTCCTCCTCTTCCACATTAATATTGAAACTCATATTTGAGCATTTATTTGCATAATAATCAGTTTGATAACATTTAAAATATGTTTTATAAAATTTTAAAAAATAGATTTTTTTCTAGATTATTCTTGTTAATGGTGGTCATTGCCGGTCCCAAGTCCGGATGTGAAAAGTGGAGGGTGCATTAGGTAGTCGACAGCCAGCGTAAAACTTGTCAAAATAATCATGACATGAATCCTTTATCACATTGTGTTAATGCTAGAGTCCCCCTTTACACTGCATGGCTTGAATACGCGGAAAAATGTGCTAGAGCCAGACGGCATGTTGCAAATTAAATAAGCAAGGGTTCCCACATTATGGATGATGCGCAAAGAAGTTAGTCCATGAAACTAGAATTAGGTTAGGATCTTGGAATATAGGTACTCTTACGTAAATTAATGGAATTAATAGATATTATGGTTCATAGAAAGATAAATATTTTATGTGTTAAAGAAACTAAATGGGTTGGGAGAAGGCCAAGGAGATTGATAGTTTAGGTTTTAAACTTTGGTATTCAGGTAAAAGTCGAACTAGAAATGGTGTAGGTGTGATTATAGATAAAAGTTTAAAGGATAATGTTATAAATATTAATAGATGTGGAGATAGAATTATAGCTTTAAAGATTATTGTTGATACTAAGATTATCAATGTTATAAGTATTTATGCTCCTCAAGTAGGTTTGGAGGTCAAAAGAAAAATTTTGGAATGAATTAGAGATTAATATAAAAAGATACCTCTTGAAGAAAAGTATTTATTGAGGAGATTTAAATGGACATGTTAGAGTGGTAGAAGATTTTAAAAGTATTCATAGTAATGGATTTGGAGTGACTAATGAAGAAAGTAGGACTATATTAGATTTTGCTTTAGCTTATGATTTTGTAGTTGCTAACACTTTATTTAAGAAAAAGATGAACATACTATTACTTATAAAAATAGATCTAGTAAAACACAAATTGATTATTTTTTATAAGAAAAATAGATCTTAGATTGTAAAGATTGTAAGGTCATTCCAAGTAAAAAATCTAAGTACCCAACATCAATTGTTAGTTTTAGATTTTAAGATGAAAGGTTATAAGAGAAAAATAAACCAAATTATTATCCTAGAATTAGATGGGGACACTTAAAGAACACAAATAAAAATATTTTAAGAGCAAGCTACAAGATATTAGAATTTGGGATGTTCATGAGGAATCTAATATGTGGGAAAAAATAACAAGTGAAATTAAGCAAGTTGCTAAAGATGTGCTTGGAGAATCAAAAGAAAAGCTTTTTAATAAGAATAGTTGGTGGTGGAGTCGAGTATGCAAGAAAAATAAAAAATAAGAAGTATTGTTATAAAACTTGGTTTAGATGTAAAACCGAGAATTGGGAAAGATATAAAGTCTATAGAGATTCTAAGAAAGCAAGATATGATGCAAAAAAATTTAGCTTTAGTGATTTATACAATAGATTAGATACCAAAGAAGGTGAAAGATGTATGTATAAGTTAGCCAAAGAGATAGGAGAAGTAAAGACATAGTTCAAGGAGGTGTATTAAGGATGAAAATAATAAAATGTTTTTTTTAGAAAAGGATATTGAAAATAGGTGGATGAAGTAATTTCTGAAGTTAGTGAAGCTTTAAAGAAAATGAAATGTGGAAAAACAGTATGATCGGATAATATTCCAATAGAACTGTGGAAATGTTTAGGAGATCAAGGAATTTCTTGGCTTACAAATCCTTTTAATGTCATTTTAAAGATTAAAAAGATGTCAAATGAGTAGAGAAAGAGTTTGTTGGATCTTATATTTAAGAATAAAGGTGATGCACAAGAGTGTGCAAATTATAGAGGAATTAAGTTAATGTGCCATACATTAAAATTATGGGAGAGAGTAATTGAGCATAGGTTACGATGTGATACAGAAGTTTCTCACAATCAATTTGGTTTCATGCCAGGTAGATCTACTATGGATGTTGTACATTTGTTATGGGATTTGATGGAGAAGCATAGAGAAAAAGTAAGGAGGATCTACATATGATATTTATTGATTTAGAGAAAGCTTATGATAAAGTTTCAAGAGATATTCTTTGGAGAGTTCTAGAATAGAAAGGAGTTAATATTGGTTATATTCAAGTCATTAAGGATATGTAAACTAGAGCTGTTACTTGTGTCCAAACACAAGGAGGGTTGACAAAATATTTTCCTATTTCAGTTGGATTACATCAAGGATCAGCTTTAAGCCCTCATCTTTTTACTTTAGTTATGGATGTTCTTACTAGGCATTTACAAGAAGATGTACCTTGGTGTATGCTTTTTGTTGATGACATTCTTCTTGTTGATAAGACTAGAGAGGGAGTCCAACAGAAACATAAATTATGGAGGTCAACTCTAGAGTCTAAAGGTTTTCGTTTAAGTAGATCTAAAACTAAATATATGGAGTGTAATTTTAGTTGTAGAGGTTCTAGTGGTAGTGTTGTGATATTAGGTGAACAAATCATTAATAAGAGTGAATGTTTAAGATATTTAGGCTCTATTGTTCAAAATGATGGTGAAATAGATGGATATGTTATTAGTAGAATTCAAGTTGGATGGTTGAAGTGGAGGAATGCATCTGGCCTATTATGTGACAGGTTCCACTTAAACTTAAGGGAAAATTTTATAAGATGGTGGTAAGACCTGCAATGACTTATGGTGCGTAATATTGGCCAATAAAAGAGAAGCATAAGTCTAAGTGTTACGAGATGAGGATGCTTAGGTGGATGAGTGGCTTTACTCTTAGATAGAATGCAAAATGAGTATGTTCGGGAAAAAGTTGGAGTAGCTCCTTTGTAGATAAGATTAGGGAGAGTCACCTTAGATGGTTTGGCCACAAAGCCTACCGTCCAATGACTGATTAGAGAGTAGATGCATTAGATTTGCCTTATGTTAAGAAAGGTAGATGTAGACCTAAAAGACTTGGTTAAGATGTAAAAAATGATCTTAGTATACTTAATTTAAATGAGAATTTGACACATAATAGGACACAATGGAGACGGATTCATGTAGAATCCCACCTAGTGGGATTAAGGCTTGTTGTTGTGGTGGTTATATTCTTGTTAATGGTGGTATTATCACCTTAGATGTAGAGGTAGAGTATTTCATGTTTGAGTGTTTTGATGATGAAACAATTTTTAATGCATGTATGGACTCTTTTGAAAATAGGTGATTTCAATTTGTACTCAAAATCTAATATTGTAATTTGAAAAGCATGGTCAAATGATAAAATAAAGAAACAAAAAGTAAAAACAAAAATGGAGGCATTTTTCCTTATTGAATCTAAGCATAATCGTTAAGACAGATCAAGGCACAAGCCTCAAATGAAAATTAAATTAAATTAAATATAATTCATAAATATGTCATAAACTATCAATAAATAGTTAAAAAAGAAAATAACAACCTTAAAAAATAAAAAAAACAATCAAAATCAGATAAAAAGAAATATTAATTAAAAATATTATTAAAAAAATAAAAATAGATTTAAAAGGAAACATACTAGTCAAAATAAAAAAATCCAAAAAAAAAAAGAAAACAAAAACAAACTAATAAAAAAACAATCACTTAAATAAATGAAACTTGCCAATAGCACTCAATATCAAAATCAAAGCCCAATCACAGCGCGTACTACGTTGTAAGTAGCATCTAACTCCCACTTTCATGTGATACCCTCGACTCTCACTACCCTTGTTACTAACTCCCACTAGCATTTAACTACTACTGATTATAGGAACTTGATTTCCCTTGAACCGCTCTTTCCCCAAATTAGTCTCAACTCAAGGTCTTAAAACTTAAATTCATGTGCATATAACTTAGAAATATATTTTTAAGTAGATGTTAATTTGAGACTTTTGACTGATACATCTCGAGGTATATAACCTCGAAATTTATGCCTCAAATAAAAAAGTCTTAAACCTTGCTCAGGCCAAAAACCATAAGCAAGTACCTAAAATACCTTCTAACTATTGATGAAATCATATGAGGTGTCAATGTGTCATCCTTCTTTTAATATCATGTCTTAAATTCAATTTTAACTTAGAAAGTGATCCTTTGGTTACTTCTATTATTTCAAAATATATGAGTAACTTCTCAAATTTATTCATATATTTAGTAATAATCAGGAAAAGGGTTAAAATCCATCAAACAAATAATTAAGGTATGATAATGGGGGATCTTTTTCTTTAAGTGTAACTTTTATTTCAATCTGTTATAGATTACCTATAAAATCTTTTCCTTTGTTTATTTAACACATCAAATATATCTTAGCTTCCCAAGTTAATTTTAACTTAACAAATCTCATTTAATGGTAACCAAGTATAACTTGTCAAACAAAAATTTACTTAAATCAATAAACCATTAAGAAAAAAAACTCTAAGATCTATCCTTCCATCATATGTTCATGCTACACTTTCTGAGCCAAATCATATGTACTTTGTCTATTATAACCATAGATAACTCCACAAGTATTTCTACTTTATTTATTTTCATATTGTCTAGTCAAATTTACATTCAAAATATTATAAGTTAAAACCTACTTATTTATTGTCTAGAAAATAACAAATTTCTAAAATTTAAATTCTTCCTCTAATTTGGTCCATATCCTCTCTCATTTGACCTTATTTCTATATCAACACAATTAAATATTTTTGCAAATTCTCTAAAAATTGCATCCCCTTTCTTAATCCGTAACATGATCCTGATGTTGAGGCCTGATGTTGAGGCCTACTTCTAGTTGATATTATGGCCTTTTACCTAGGCCTTAATACTAATCTAAGTGTACGAGGTATTAAATCTATTCAATATATTTACACAATTTCTATCTATGTTACCATAAATTTATCACTTGCCAACTTATCCTTTGCCATTAATTTTATAATCAATTTAATTAGTCGATTTTTTCCTTTATTTTAAAATAACTAAATCAATTTCTCAATACTCTCTCTCTCTCTCTCTCTCTCTTTATATATATATATATATATATATATATATATATATATATATATATATATATATATATATATATATATATATATATATATTTATTTATTTATATGTATGAATGTATGGCTTATCAGTAATGAATTTAGACATTTTCAGATAAAAATATATCATATTACCATAACAAGCTTCCAAAAGAAAGAAATATTCAACTATTATGTATGCAGTAAATGCAACTAAGTGGATAAATTATCAATATGGGATGAATCCCAAATTGGTCTTCGACTATTCGCATGTAGCCAATTTAGTCTTAGACTATCATATTTCTCCCTCAATTAAAATAGATCCAAAATGATCCCTCAAGAACTAAATTGAGATCAATTTTATATCGCTCTTTCTACATAAGGGACCCTTTTGGATCAATTTTGTATAGTTGGTGACTAAATTGGTCACATGCAAATAGTCGGATGACCATCTTGGAATCTATTTCTAACCATTAATTTTACTGCCTGATAGGTGCAACTATTTACAAGGAATTTAGGTTGAAACTATTCTCAAACCAAATTTACTTTTAAGAAATGGCTTTGAAGTTTCAAATGACATTGCTAAACTGCAGAAACTAGAAATACATGGTACGAAGTTGAAACTAAATGTAGCAAAAATAAGGGAAAACCATAAAAAAAAAATTAAATGGGAAAATTTTTGATTTGCTAGTTTAAGTTCACTTTCAAAGCTCATCCCTATTAAGAAAATAGCTCCCAAAACAAATTCATACATTTACAATAATATTCAGAATTTTGCGTTTAACAATATAAGTGTGAAGCAAGTCGGATAAATATTAATGTTACATGCACCATCAAAGCATACAAGTTGATCAAGCACAACTAAGATCTTTAACTATAGCAAACTCTGCTGGAAACCATAAGGAAATAATAAGTTTAAATTGGACATATGGTGGAAAGCTTTGACAAAGCTAAAGAACCTTACGTTATCAATGAGTCTGCCACCAAAAGATCACTTGCCCTCTTCTATTGACTACCTAATTGACTTGTCTATGCCTTAGTAATAATAAAATATGCCGTAAAAAACATATAAAGCCAGTTTATGTAAAAATATTCATGTATGGGAAGCAATTATTTCAACCAACCCAACTTCAAATTAAACAATAATCTGATCAATTTCAATTTTCACTTTCAATTCCTAAAATATATAGATCCAATATAACAGGGACATTAGGCTAGTTGGGTAACCTGAAGTCTAATGGAACCAAAATCTAAAGATTATGAAAATTATTATTCAAAAATTTCAATGGAATAATCAAATATTGAACATTTGAATAATATCATAGCTAATTTTCAATAAATATGTAAGTTTTACATCATCTATTGTGATGCTTGTATAACATCTTATGTGTTTGCATGTAAATTGTTTAAAAATAGTCATTCACAATTCTATAGTGTATGCTAATTTTATTTAATTAATTTTAAATGTGAAAGCTTAACTGTCTTGATGAGGTTGCAAAAATAATAAAAACTTGAAGATTTCTTCTTTTAAAAGACACAAATCAAACATAGAATAATGTCAAGCCCAATAATGTAATTGGTCTCGAAATGAACTAGAGTGGAACTAAAATGTAGTTTAATTTTGGTTCAATGTTCATGTAATAGCTAGTTAAGTATTAATTCTAGATGAAACTAATCCAAACTATACCAAGTTACACCCCAACTAAAATTGAAAGTTTTATCGTTATTGACCTTTGACACCATAGTTTGAACATAAAAATATTAAAAAAAACTACAATCCCAATTTCAGATGAAAATAAAGGCTTTATTTAGCCCATTTAAAAGGTAATGCATAAAACAATTGATTAATCTATCAATAACCTCAAGAAGAATAGCTTCTTACAACTTTCATGATATCCATATCACAAATGAGGTATCATCTAAGAAGTTATAGAAGCCCTCACTTGAAAAGAACATTAAAAAAAAATCTATAACATAATCAAGAGACAATCTCTCCCTACCCTCCCTTCCTCTCTCTTTTTCCTCCCTCCCTCCCCTCCTCCATATAAAATCCCTCCCTCTCTTCCCCACCTATGTAAAGTTTGTTTATATTTCCATACATCTTCACTTCTAAAATGTTAACATTTCAATGAGAATGGTAAGACTAATCAACTTAATTAAAGTACTTGTCAAATAAACAAGAGAACCAAAATATTCTAATTTCTTATGAAAATGAGAAATCATTGATTTGTCAAATAAATGAATTTCAGCTGATTCTTGGTGGACTCACCATCATCATAATTTGTTTTATCCTAAAGATCAACTTTATGAATCTTAATCAATTCAAGATTGATGAGAGGAACATGAGGTGTGTACCATTGAGAGCACAAGTCCTTTTTAAACAACTTATGGTGGCCAACTTTGATCTACAACAATCTAATTCTTGCACATTAATTTTATTGCTACCTCATATGTGCATCTTCTATCATATATGCTTGTTTTATTTGCATCTTTATTTATGTCATACTCAACTTAGTGATCAGGCTTCAATGTTAACCCTTGCTCAAAATCATATAACATAAATGATCTAATTATGTAACTTATCACAAAATCTCCATCCTACTCACTTCTAATAGAATGTACACATAAGGCACTTTTCCTTTTCAAATACTAGGTTTGCTCTAAAACCTCTCACCTCATAAAATCTTGATCGATATTTTAAGTAAATGACTATATATAATTAAATGTGAACTATCATAAGCATTAATGAGCAACACTACTAACTATTAGTGAGTAAAATATGAATCAATCTATCCAAAGCAACAAGTACATTTAATAAAAGTAATATTCATGAAGCTTTATGCCATTGAAAACATCAACACAACACCAAACACATTGGTGGTCAAGCATGAATGATAAAAAAAAAAATGCCAACTTTAGCTATATTCATATATGGAGCAATTAAGAGCAACAAATGAACTAAAATCTAAAGACATAAATAGCCAGGGAATTTTAACAAAAGAGAATTAAACATTAAGAATATACCTTCATTTTGTATTGATAACACCATCTACAAAAAAAAAAATAACATCACAAGATTAGACATAGTAAGGGACATGATTGTATCAAATTCTTAGCATTACAAAAAAAATAATCTAGCTATAGCAACATTAATGATCATATACAAGCCTCCATGCTACAATTTGAAGCCTCACATATTCTAGGTTTCTTCAAATATCATGCTTGATATTTAAAGAAAAGTGAATAACTAAAAAAGTTTGACAATATATATTGACTTGAATCTAAATTGAGAAAATAATTTTTATTGGCTACTACTATAGAAATATTAAAAGATAAAGATTTCCTATTTATCTTCTTACTAACATGCCACTCAACCAATTTATTATCGATTTTAAATATCAAGATTAAGACCCAAGACTTTAACCATTTGTTTTATTATAATGGAGCATCACACCAAACCTCCATCTTATCAAAAGCTTATCTCTTAACTTACTTTTACCTTTTTGCTTTCAAATCTTCAAATATTATCCTTACTTTAGTTTGAAATCTATTTCTCCAATCAATCTTCAAGAATAAAATAGAAGATTATAATATATTTAGACCAAAAAGAAGTATTAGTATATTTTTAAATAATAGAAGACAATTTAAAAAAATATTATAATATATAAATAGACATGATGTTAAAATTTTTTAATACAATTATGTCATCCATAAATAATTTAAGAAATATAGCCACAACTTGAGAATTCTCACTAAAAGATTTTACTAGAATTTGATGATTTCAACTTGAGACATCTATCTTGTATTTCATATGTATAACCATGTTCCAAGAGGCAATCCAATGGAGTATAAGTTAGAATGTGTAAAGAAAGGTGTAACGTTCACAACCTATAAATTAGAAAGTGGTAAGCACAAAATTGTAAAAATGGACTAAGAAAAATCCTGCCTTTCTATCACTAAACATTAGTAATAACATATTTGAAATCCTCATATGACTAAGTAGGCATGATTTTCATATGCATAACCATGTTCCAAGAGACAATCAAAAGGAGCATAAGTCCATATTTCTAATCGATGAATATCACAAATCAAGCTAGAGAATACAAGAGATAAATTCTAGTTGCAAGTGAAGTCAAGCAAAGATGACCTAATATGCTCTTGGAACTAATAGGTTATGATGCCATGAACAACAAGGTACTAGTTAGTGAGGATAATGCATTGTATGTCGATGACATAACTAATACTAACATAAAATAATGTTGTTTTATACATCAAATTCCATTGAAAAGAATTATGATCATGTTGTAGTAAGAGATGACTTGCAAAAGAAATCTAGACACAACCACATACATCCATCGGCATCGACATATGCTCTTGAACTGAGAGCCAGTTTGCTAACCCAACCCATTCTTAGCTACCAAATTTGAATATTTTGAATCTTTTAGAAATGCCCTGAAACTGCTATACATTTAAAAATTAGCATGGAAATCAAACAAAGTAGTATGCAGAGGGTAATCACTATTTGTAATATTAGAAGATTGAATTAGAGGGTTGAACTTCACCATGCACAGATGGCATGACCTTTGAGATGTGAAAGTTATTGACATATACATATGTCAGCTATCAAAATGGCAGAAAGTTTATATGATACTCTACACTAGTATTCTGTCAAGATGTAGATTGGATCAGTAATAAAATATTTGATAAATTGAAAACTATTAAGAAAATTTTGACAATGAGGACATGCATGCTAGAGTTTATAAATATTGAATGCTTTAAATGCATGCATGATCTTCATATGCATTGATTAAGAGAGATAAGTTTAATACTTTTTTTATAGCATGCTAAATTCCAAGGGGGCGAGAAATGAGTTTGGAATTGGCATGGGAAGTGGATTTATGTAATAAAATGCATGATTCAAGGGGCACATATAAGAAATGCCAAAAATACTTATGGTTGACCTAATGACACCATTTGAGGAATATGCATGAAAGATATGGATGATAGAAGCCAAAGATCTGCAAAGCAGAAAGGATATTTGGTTCAAATAGCTAAGAAGCAATTAAAAGATTTCAGTTCATAAAAGGATATCTCGATTGTCGCAATCTTCACCATATGTACAAAAGTAAAGTGTTGAGATAAAGAACTGGACCAATCAAAAGGAAATGTAAAATTTAGGCAATTGAAGTACTATGTTGATGTAGGCATAAGATGTAGTAATTTTATATTAATAATATATGACAATCATACGTAAAATATATGCCTATATTATGAAGATATGATTTTATTTATGAATTGTTTTATAAATATAAGATTTATAAAAATATAGAACTTTATATAGCTATATATATATATATATATATATATTAAAAAAATTACAATGTTATCTTCAAATAGACATGTGATTAGTGAAAAATATGAGTTCAATCGATTTGATAGTTAAAGTTTAATTTGTCACATTAAGAATTTATAAAATTAATTTATGATTAGAATATTGCTATTAGACTGAATTTACTAGACATTTCATATTGGGCTCATTGCAAGGGCGGATTTATGGTGAGGGACATATGAGCTCAATTAAAATAAACATATTTTATATATCATATATTTTATTTATATAAATATATTTTATAAAATATTTAATTTGTGCTCTAGGTAATATTTTTTAAGTTAAAAGTTATAGATATCTGTTAAAAATATTAGTACTTTTAAAATAATCAATTAGACTTATCATTATTATTATTATTATTATTATTATTCTTACTACAAAATTGATATAATGGCTCATCCAATATAATCAATATTATATATATATATATATATATATAATAACAATATCAAATAACCAAATTTTGTAGTAGATCAGACATTAAGGACCATTTTGGGATCAGTTTTTAATGTTTATTTATTTATTTATTTTTATATTATTTTTAAAAATATGTATAGTTAGTGTTAATGCTACATTGCCTTACTTCTTAATTTTTTTATCTATTAAATGAATTTAAATTGATTATAATTTTATATGTGCTTCTAATCTAAGTATTGAAAGTCATGATTAAAATATTTGTCAAGTTGCTCCTAATTCATCTCTGCTAAAAATCAGTGAATTAATTTCAAACCACAAATAACAACAAATAAAAACAAAAGCATATCATTATTAACAATGATCATATGTAAAATTTGATCTTTCTCGCCAAAAGACATACAGTACCTCTATAATTTAAAAAAAATAGCTAAATTTATATAGCCAAAATTTGAAATCCATTTAAACTATTATTTAATTTATCTCAATATTTTAATTTTTTTTTTACTCACCCAAATTCATAAGATAACATTTTATTATAATCTAAGTGAAATTTAAGTTGTGTTTGGGGCAACTTTCTTTGAGAAACTATATTTTAGTGATTAAGAAATTTTGATGTGAGATATATTTTCAAACTTGACTTGATTTACTCTTACTTTTTTAAAATAATAAGTAATTATAATACCGACTCTAGCTTTTTATACAATAGCTTCTCATATAATAGTTCTATTACTTTTTTTTTTTCAAATAGCTACAGCAGCTCCAAATAGATCCATAAATCTAAGACTTTAATAGCTACTACTAAAACTATTATCAAGCTACTAATTAGTACCTATCAATCTTGAAACTTTAATTTATTGTTTGTTGCTAGAAAACTTGAGAGAGAAAAGTTTACGCCTTCTTTATTGTCAAAGACACACAAGATGTTTGAAGAATTAACGATAAAATTCAGAATTTTACGTAAAAACTCAAAAGAGAGAAAAATCACGAGGCCTAGCCTAATAAAAATCTTCCACGAGTACAAAATTTTTCCGATAACAGGATTACATAATTATATATGAGAAGGGTAGATAATAATCATCAAACAACAGAGATAACATGGTTGAGTGTAATAAATCTAAAGTAGATGAGTGAACAACAGACAAATCATATGATGGTCTAATGGTGGTGACCGCGATGTTCGCGGTAGGCGGGTTATCAGATGGTCGATAATGCCCGGCACGCAACAATGGCTGACATACTCTGTCATGATAAGATTAGCAGCAGATTGATGGTGGTCCGAGATTGGCGCGAGGTAACCGCAGCAGACGACGACTGGCGCCGAGAAGGGGATGACCGCGACATAATGACAGATGGCCAACGATATGCAAGGCTGGGCGATGAGACGCGACAATACCGAGCGGGTGACCGCCGACAGTGCGAGCAACCGGCGATAACCGATGAAGCGGTGGGTATGTGGTTGCAGAGTGTCGGCGATCCGCGTGGCACGGATTATGCTGGAGGATTTTCGCGTCTCTCCTCTTTTACTCATCGTGAAGAATTAGAGCTATTTATAGATTAAGAGTGACGATCAGAAATATATAAAATACGAACCACTCCTCCATCGGATGACTCAGATGATTCTCGATCATATGATGTATTTTGTGTATTTGAATGCTCAAATGAAGTATTATGAGAACTTGGCGATCCGTCAAGACGCCGATTTGACTATAAACAAATGTTTAAGAGTCGACATAATAAGTGATCTCGTAGTCTTGATGAATCGAGCACATCAAGATTAGTAGAATTTTCGGTCATATCGTTTATTTTTAGATGATATTATCTTATTCATCAAAATATATGTCAAATTTGAAAATAGCAAATTCTTCAATAAAATTTAGCCCATTAACCACATTTTGAGAGAAATTTAATGAGCACAAGATTATGATCACTAAGCGAGATGCGGATGTTCTTGCCGCGCAGATTTCGGGTTATGGATCCATTCTGACATTCTGTTATATATACTGGCCAGATTGGGTTATGACGTAATGGGCAACATATAAGAATGGCCGGGGTCAGAAATGAGCTGTCATTTTGCGGATCGCTGGTCCGTTTCGTGATATTGCTATATTAAACCTTAAATTTCATACCTCAGTTTCAAAAGGTTGGACCTTTAATCGTGTCCATAATGAAGAATGATCACCACTTTGTTTTAATTGAATACAACAATGGCAAAAAAAGGATCATTTGTTTGAAGTTGAAAAATATGTTTTGAAAAATAATGTTTAGTTTTCTTTATAATTTGATAAGATGAAGTTAGAAATTAATGTGATTGTCTTCAAAGTATTTTGAAAATGAAAAGTTCCTTTTAAAACATATAATTAAAAAAAACAACACTTTATAAAATATTTTTTAGATTTACATACATATCACATAATTCTTATGTATTTACATATCGACATCAAATATCATTTTTATATATATACATCAATCTTCAATATCACATCAAAAATATCATAATCACTCCCTTTTTAAAAGTGAAATGCACAATTTTAAGTATAGAAAAGTGTTAGTTGAGTAATTATCTAACTTTAGATGGTAGATACATAAATGCACAAGAATTGTGTGCTATGTATGTAAATTTTCAATTTTTTTTCATTTACAAGCAACGAAATACCTGCTAACGGATTGCAAAATGAAATGATAGAAACAATTAGAAATTAGCCAAAGAAAGATTAGTTTAGAGATGTTATCCAAACTTTTTTTCAATTGATAACAGAAAAAATAGAATATATATATATATATATATGATTTTTCTTGAAGAGCTTTTATTTATGCTTATTGAATTAGTGTAACAATAATTTTTTTAAGGACAAGTGTTTGTGATTATATATTGATATGATTCTACCTATTGATTTAACTTGAGTTCATTTAGTTGATTGCAAGCAAAAAATCCACCTTCTAAAGTGACTAGTTTAATTTGTATTTGCTTACATATCACATAATTTTATGTATTTATATTCAAAATACTTAAATTTAATAATTATATAAATGATATTTAAATCTTTAATATACATCAAAATATATGATTATCATTTTTTTTAATTAAAATATATCTTTTCATATATAAGAAAGTATTATATATATATATATATAAAGATTGTAGATATTTATTAGATGCGAGATCTTGTCAGATAAAAATTATCTAACACAAATGAACAATTATACGAAAATCCATTGGAAAATGTAGAACACTAGTGTCAAAAGATAGGGGTAGTTTAGGATGTTCAAACAATTAGTTCATAATATGAAAACCCAAGAAGTTAAAAATAGAATATCTTAGTAACCTATCTTGAGAGGAGATTATATTATCTATATATATTATCTATATAAATATATATATATATATATATATATATATATTTTTTCAAATATAAGGTGAGAATGATTTATTTATAGTTTTTTTGTAACTTGAATTATGGAAAACTCTAACCACTATTGGATGTCGAGATTATATTTGATGATTTTAATGATGTTTGGGTGATCTGATTGCTGATTATTGAAAGCACCGACTATAAATATGTCTTTAGACTATTTGGATCTGATCCATTTTCATGCTCATAATTATTATAAATTTAATTATAAATAATTTTTTATTATAAATATTTAAATCTAATATTTTTCAAAATAGATTCTTTTGATCATTAATTTTTTTAATATATATATATATATATATATATATATATATATATATATAAATTTGAATTATTATAGAGGTACATGCATAAGAATTATATGGTAGGTATGTAAACCTTTCTTTTAATTTTAGTAGAATAAAGTTCTTACATTTAGTAATTTTTGGATTTACAACTCCTGCCTTTTTTTAAATTTCAAACAAATGGTAGGTCTAATACATTTTATGAATTTTCAAAATAAATATTTTTTGAATAAGTTACTAGATGGGGACCTTAAGATCATTTGGTTTCTTATAAGTATTTATTTGAATGTTTGTTAATTAAAATTAAGCTTAAGAAAATCATGAAATTTTAAATTTTGCCAAGGTATGCTTAATGATATATCCCTCTAAAATTTATAAATCAAGCACATTTCTGAAGTTAAAGCATGTATACAATCAAAATTAAACGACTCGGTGAGACGACTTCAATAATGCTAGAATCGGGTCAAATCGAGCCCAAAATGAGTTCAAATCAAACCCAAAAGCTACATATGAAAACTTCGAAATACTGACAAGATGATCAAATAACTTTGAAATATGAGGTGCTTATAATGAATCGAAGCAATGACAATAATCCAACGAATCTATAATAACTCAAATCGAAGATTGTTTGAATGGTTAAATCACCAAAAAAATATATATGATCAAATGAATCGATATACATCGTCCGATTGAGTGCTTTGGGAATTTAGCTACAATGACCAAAAATACCCCTTTCAAAATCCTATAAATAGGACCACATTCTTGTCATGAAGGGAGAAGGAGCTTAACTTGGGAGAAAGCGAGAGAGCTGAAGAAATTCTTCATGTCAGACGCTATTATATCATCGCCACTAACAACCATTACCACCATACTATCGCATAACTTGTAAATTGACGAATTCTATTATTAGAATTTTTTACATGCAATCTTGTAATCTCGTATCGGAAGATTTGAACTTTGTACTCTAAAGTAAAGATATTGTTGCGTGCTAGAAAACTAGGTAGAGTAAAAATTTTCGCCTTAGTTTCATTGTGAAATCCGGCACACACACATGTATTTAAAGAGTGAACAATAAAACTTCTGAATTTTTACATGAACAATCTCGATAAGAGGCAAAAACCATGGGGACTAGCCCAATAAAAGCTTCCACTATGTATCTGTTTCAGAGTACAAGATCTTCTCGATACCGGGATTACAGAATTGTATATGAGAGGAACCATGACAACGACGTTAAAATAGCTAGTAGTATGAAGATGATGAACTATGCTAAGCAATCAGCGGAAATGCGAGAACAATGCGTAAATGCAGGAACAATCACTACAAATGCGGAACAATCACTGCAAAATGCATGGAACAATCACCGGTAGAAGTCATCATGGAGACCGAAGAGACGAGACGCAATGATCGGCTGGCTTAACGGGCCTGTTGGCAACGTCCGATGGCGACGATTTTGGAGGATCTTTAGAGCTCTCTCCTCTCTCGGGCTCCCCTCATATGAGTAATGAGGGCTATTTATAGATTGGAGCATCAGAATACATGCAAAACTCATACCACTCCACTTCATCGAATCCAAATGATCTCTTTGATCATTTGATGTATCAAATATTTGAATGCTCAAATGATTCTTGGGCTTAGATGCTCGCCGAGATGCTCGAATTATAAACACACCATGTTTGAGAGCTTTTTGGGGGTTTAACTGATATCCCAAAGTTTCCAATGATATTTTAAGTTCTTGATTTCGACCAGTTTCAACTTCGGATCATTTTGCTTTTAACGTCAAGATTCGTGCTTCGACTAGTAGAATTTTCAATGTCATATCAGATATAGTAGAGTATTTTTATTGGGCAAGGTCCCGTGATTTTTCCCCTCTTTGTGGGGGGTTTTTTCACATAAAATTTATGGAGTTTCTTATTTACTTTTTAACTATTTGTCTGTGTGCTGGATTTTTATACAAGCTAAAACATGAAGTTTTATTCTACCACAACTAGTTTTCTAGCACGCAACAGTTTGACACTGTCTATGAAAAACATTCTCATTACATCTTCATAATGATTGACACTCTAAGTTTATGTTAAGAGTAGCATCATCTATATGATGAAAAAAAATTTACTTTGAAATAATATATATGAAGAATGAAAAAAACATCAAATTATGTTCTTTCAATTCTTATCATAAGCTAGGAGACAACCCTTAATTTCAAAAGATCGTTCATGTTAATATTCTGAATATTTATTTGATTATTAGTTCAAGAAACAAGCCAAGATTAAGGGACAATTTCAACATTGAAAAAAAAAGATATAGTTTTACAAATTATGATCCTTCTATCATGCTCATGGAAATAAGGCAAAGATCAAGAAGAAGCTTTGGCTATAACCTCAAATAGATGTTTTGATTTGACCTCTTCCACATAGGTTTACATTATCGAGTAATATTGTGATAAATAATCTTGAAAGAATCAAAATATTTAACCTCTTTCACAAATGTTAACGTCATCAAGTAACACTTTGACAAAATAATTTTGGATGGGAGTTAAAACTATTGGCTTTTTCCACACAAGTTAAATGTCACCGAATAACACTCTGACAAATAACATCAAATATGTCAAAAATCTTTTATGGATTTCTCCTCTGGAAGGCACGCCCTTGAGGAAGCCTCAATGGGCAGAAGTAGATAAAGTCCTCACTAAAAAAAATTCAAAGAGCAAATGGTTGACAAGTCTTCACTCATCAAAACCTCATAAGGCAAAAGTCTTAAGGTACATGTACATCAAAATCTCAAGACAAAAGACTCAAAAGATATGTACATTAAAATCATAGAATGTATAAGTATATCAAAAAACTCAGAATGTAAAAGCTTTAAAAGATACACATATATTACAAACCTCAGAAGGTAAAAGCCTTAGAATGTACAGGTACATCAAAAATCTCAGAAGTCAAAAGCCTTAGAAGGTACAGGTATATTAAAAATCTCAGAAGGTAAAAGCCTCATAATGTATATGTACATTAAAAATCTCAAAAACCAAAAGCCTTTGAAGGTACATGTATGATAAAAACTTTTAAAAACAAAACCTCAAAAGATATATTATATATATATATATCGTCAAAGTCTTAAAGAAGATATATGATTATTGTCATCATTAGGGGCAAAAACTTTATAATACAAAAAATATATATACTTCTTATGTTGGGGGGCAAATGTCTTATTATTCATAAAATATAATAAGGAGTCTGAATTTGAAATGTGCGATGCTTAACCAAGTTAGTTTCTAACCTCGAGGAAAATCGGAGCCTGCGATGGAGGTCACACACTGTTATACAGTCTGGAGAACCCGTGATTTGGAGAAAATTGAGGAACTAAGCATTAGAGCTTGAATTTGGGATACGCTACAGTGGTCAATTTCAAGCTACGGGAGAAGTAGACTCAGTGAGGTCGCTAGCCATAAAGGTCAATGGAGGATTCTATGATTTAGATAAAGTTTGAAGAACCTGAAATCACGCTGAAACCTGAATTTGGGGATATGTGTCACCTAATCAGCCAAACCCCGTGACTAGAAGAACTGAGCCGAATGGGGTATCACATCATAAAGGTTAGTGGAGGATTTCGTGATTTAGAAATTTAGAGAAACTTAAGAACCTAAAAGCACACTTGATCTCCGAATTTGGGATACACCAACCGTGCCCGCTTTCAAACCCGAGATTGGGGAGAACTGAGCGCGAGAGGTCGCAGATCGCCATAATAGTCAGTGGAGGATTCTATGATTTACAGAAAGTTGGAAGAACTTGAAAGTACATCGGAGCCTGAATTCGGGATGCACACCACCTAACAAGGTCAGTTAAAAACTCTAAGATCGGGAAGAACTGGAGCCTGTAAGGAGGGTCGACACCTTTATATAGATCAATTGAGACTAGCAAAGAAAAGAAAGTAAATAAAGTAAGGTGCAAGTTTTCACTTATCCTTTTGGGATATTTATACTTGAAAAAGAGGCTTTTTAAATTATAAAAAAAATATCTAATTAAATTATATAATAAAGCAAAATGTCAACCATTTAATGATTAAAAATAAAAAAAATGTTGTATTTTCATCTCTCTCTCTCTCTCTCTCTCTCTCTCTCATCAAAGTTAAAAAAAATAAAGGAAAAGAAAACTAGGGCCCACGGCCCCTCTTTTTCAAACCAAATCCAACAATATATATATAAAATAAAATTAATTAAATTAATTAATACACATAACATATGTAATTACAAATCATAATAACTTTTAACTAAAGCTATTTTATTTTTAAAAAAATTAATATATTTCTGTATGAAATAAGTTTTATCATCCAAAAATATAGGGGTAAATGATATATCCCTCTAAAATTTATAAATCAAGTAATGATCTAGAGTTAAAAGTATATAATCAAATTAAATGACTCAATGACAGTTCAACAATGTTAAAATCGTCAAATCGACCGGATGAGCTCAAATCAAGCCCAAAAGCTGCATATGAAAGCTTCGAAATACTGACTAGATGATCAAATGACTTCCAAATTTGACGTGCTTATAGTCGAATCGAGCGGCTCGACGAGACAAATCCAACAAATCTAAGATCACTTAAATCAAAGATTATTTGAATGATCAAATCACCAAAAATTATATGTGATCAAATGAATTGATATACATCATCCAATGTAGTCTTTTGGGATTTTGGCTACAATGAACAAAATGCCCATGTCAGAATCCTATAAATAGGACCTCATTCTTGTCATAAATAGAGAATGAGCTGGATGCCAACTAGGGAGAAAGTTGAGAAAGAGCTAGAAGTTTGAAGTTCGTCATCACCACCGTTATCGCCGACTTTATTATAGTCCATCGCCATCAACAACATTACTACCTACGATAGTTATTGTAACCTGATTTTGGAATTCCTATTATCATTATTTCTTACATACAATCTTGTAATCCTGTTATCGGGAAGATTTAAACTTTGTACTCCAAAGCAGATATATAGTTGAGCATTTTTACTCGGAAAGATCATGTGATTTTTTCCCTTCTTTCTAGGGTTTTTTCATGTAAAGATTATTGAGTTTTTTATTCACTTTTCAATTATCTGTCTGTGTGCTGGATTCCATACAAGCTAAGACGAGAAATTTTATTCTATCGCAACTAGTTTTCTGGCACGCAACACTTAAAAATAAAAATTGAATTATCATAATAAAATAAATAAAAATAAAATCATTATTTCATAAAAATATACATTCTATTTTACAACCAATGAATGACACCTAAATAGAAAACATGTTTTATATAGTAAAAAATTGCTCGATCCATTAGTTAATTGAATGTAATTAAAATTAATGTGGATTTTAGAATCCACCCATCACTCAAATCAACGAAATTAGATGTACGCAAAATAAACCCAATGTAAATCAGATATACTATTTGCACATATTTATGCAAGGTATATTGGTAATCCTATGGACCTACGTTAAATATGGATGACTCATGACTGAGTGGAAAATGCATATTTTTTATTTTATTGTGTTCTCGGTTGATTGAAAATAGGATATTTACAAAAAATTTTCAACCCCATGACTTATAAAGCTTGAATTTGGAAGTTGTCTTCAAGCATATATATATATATATATATATATGTGTGTGTGTGTGTGTGTGTGTGTGTGTGTGTGTGTGTGTGTGTGTATTGCACATTTCAGTTACTTGGGAGTTGCAATTTGGCTCAGTTGGGTCTTGGGTGGTCGGATTTTATAATTATGATGGAAATTGGAACTTGGAAGAATGAACAACTGATTTTCTTATTTTTTTTGGGTTTCCAGCTCGCAGTACCGAACTTTTTCTGGTTTTTTTTGTAAAAGGTTGAAAGCATTGTGATGTTATCAAGTCGAGAGCACATAGAATTTTTCCTGATTTTTTTGGGAAAGGCTGAAAGACTCATTAAGTCCTAGTATCCTACCATGTAAGCATCTAATTACTAGTGGTAGTGTATGTCTTACTTGTTTATTTTTCTTATTATCATGCAAGCATCTATTAAATCCTACCATATAAGCCTTATGAATTATAATGTAAGCCTTATGATGTTATTTTTTTTCCTCTTAGATATTTTTTTATGCAACTATGCAAGTAATATTATTGGGACGGCTTTAATGCAAACAATATTTAATGATAATGTTGAGAAATGTGGTATTATATGATAATGTTTGGGATACATTAATTGATGGAGTTGATTGAGAATTGCAATTTATAAATATGAAATAGCACTATTCAATTATACGTTGCATGATATTTTTCTTCTCAACATTATAGTATACAATCATTCTTTAATTGAAATAAGTTTTATTGATGTAATTTATTAAAGCATGCTTTACTTTTTCATTATTGTTTAGATTTTTTTTAGAGTCTAGACACATGTTACAAGTTAGAGATAGTTCAAATATTATTAGTTCCTCCAAAACTATGATCACTACTCAACAAGTTTAAGTTATAGGAGATGCGAGTGTCAGTAATGAGAAACCACCAATTGCAAAGAAAAAAAGAAAAACTCCTAAACCTAGACCTGAGATTTGGGATCACTTTGTGAGATATACTAATGAGAAAGAAGAAAAAAATGAGCAAATATAATTATTGTGGAAAGTCATATCACAGTGATCCAAAGATTAATGACACTTCAAACTTAAGAGCACATCTTTCTTTGTGTCAAAAGAATCCTCTTAACAATGAACTAAATCAAATTAAACTAGCATTGCAATTTGGTGTTAAAGGTGAAGAGGTTTGTGCAAGCCTTAAGACATGGAGATTTGACCAAAAAAATATAAGAAATGCTTTAGCAATGATGATTATTGCCGATGAATTGTCTTTCAAGCATGTAGAAGGTTGGGGGTTTAAACATTTCATATCTCAGTGTCGTCCAATATTTTAAATACCTTCACGATGGACATTGACACGTGATTGCTTTCAATTTTATCAGGATGAGAGAGCAATATTAAAACTTTTATTCAAGAAGTCATGCCATAAAGTTTGTCTTACTAATACTTGGACATCCATTCAACAAATTAACTATATGTGTATCACTGAACATTTCATTGATGATGACTGAAAACTCAATAGAAGAGTTATAAACTTTTGTCTATATATAGTCACAGGGGAGAATTATTTGGGCAATAAGTTGAGAAGTATCTTGTAGATTGAGAGATTGATGTAATTTTTACTGTGACAGTTGATAATGCAAGTTCAAATAATGGCATCATCACACACCTGCAAAAAAAAGTTTGGCAAGAGAGGAGGTAGTATTCTTGATGGTCGCTTCTTACATATGAGATGCATAGCTCACATTATTAACTTAATTGTGCAAGATGGGTTGAAAGAGATATGTGAATCTGTCCATCATGTTCAAAGAGCAGTAAAATACATTCGTCAATCACCTGCAAGGCTACAAAAATTTAAAGAATGCATTGAAATAGAAAAAATAAAAACTAAAAATATGTTATGCTTAGATGTTCTTACTAGATGGAATTCCACATTTTTAATGTTAAGTGCATCAAGTTAGAGAGAACTTTTGAAAGATATGGGGAGATTGACACTTAATTTAAATCAGAACTAGAGAAGGAAGATGAGGAAGGTCATAATGTAAAAAGTGTTTTAAGTGATAATGATTGAATAATGTTAGAAGATTGCTCCCTTTCTTGGAAAAATTTTATGAGCTCACTTTAAGAATTTTCGATTCTTTGTATGTGACATCAAATACTTTTTTTCATGAAATTGCAAAAGTTCTTTGTCGTCTTTAAATTTGGCAAATGGATGGTGATCTAAATATGAGAAATATGGCTTCCAAAACTATGACAAAATTTGATAAATATTGCTGTAGCATAGAGAAAATGAATTTGAATATATATCTTGTTGTTATTTTAGATCCCCGATTCAAGCTGCGTTATGTGGAGTTTGTTGTTATGGATATGTATGAAGGGTCTGATGGTGTTGCTCTATCACAACTTATTAGATCATCATGCCATGATATGTTTCGTGATCACAAAATAACAATTATTGGTGAAAGCCAAGTAGAAAGTGATCTCCATGAGAAACAAAATTTTTCTAAAGAGTCTAGTGTTTTACAACTGCAATCTTCTGGGAGAAGATATTCAATGATAGAGAAATTCAAAAGATCTAATTTTGGCAAGAATGATCTAAATAATAAATCAGATCTAGATAAGTATTTAGATGTGAAGTCTGAAGTTATGAAAGATCATTTTGATATTCTAAATTGGTGGAAGATTAATGCACCGAGATTTCCTATTCTCTCATACATGGCTCGTGATGTTTTAGCTGTTCCAATTTCTACTGTTGCCTCATAATCAGTTTTTAGTACAAATGGTCGTATTCTTGATGCATTTAGATGTTCATTATTCCCAAAGATTGCACAAGCTATAATATGTGCACAGGATTGGATGCGAGCAAAATAGACCGTTAATCTAGTAAATGTGGAAGAAAATATTAATGACATTGATATATTTGATGAAGGTATTTTTTATCCTTAAATTTATAATTATTTATTCTTTTCAATCTTATTAATTTCAATAATTAATTATTCATTTGTATTTCAAATTTAGCAAAATTTACAAGTGAAACACAAAATTCTTGGCTAGGCTTATGATGCTGATTCTAATATGGGTTATAGACTTTCGGATTTCAATGGTCTTCCTTACTATTAGCCTATTACTTTACTTATTCATTTGCTCAGTTTGCTGTTAATTTATCTTTTGTTACTATTTTTTTGCTTTCATCTCTTATAATTTGTTGTTGGATGGTAATTTGGTTCGGTTGTTATGTTGGACTTTGGTAAGTTTTGCTTATTTTTTTACTCAATATGACAATGTAAGTCGCGTTTTTAGCTATTATGTTGGAAAAGCTAGTTTGTTTGCCTTTTTATTTTATCAGAATTCTTGGTGGTTTGGCTAGATATCTTGCATTTGCTGGTTTGAGCCGTTTGGCTATTTGCTATGGTCTCAGGTATGCATTTTGTCTCTGAACAATTACTTACATGCTAATGAAATATTGAATTTATATGCAGGCTTTTTTAGGGTTTAGGGGCAATGATAGCAATGATGAAATGATCAATGTATATATACAGTTGGTGACATTTTTTTGTGTTATCCTCTTAAGTCTTAGCTTAGAGGCTTACATTTCAAAATTATTGATGTATATTTTTCGATATTACACTTAAATCTTGTTAACAAAAGATATTTTATAAATGAGAGCCAAACTATATATATATATATATATATATATATATATATATATATATATATATATATATATATATATATATATATATATATATATATATATATATATATATATATATATATATATATATATATTGTTTATGCTTGTAGATTTGAAGCCTTTGGAGACTTGGAGTGCAAATTGAATATTTCAAAAGAAATGCTTGAATCAACAAGTGATATTTCTGCTTACTCAAATTTTACTTAAAGTCATTCGGTTATCAATAAATATGAATCATGTTGTACTTTTTTTTTTTCTCTTTTTTTCTCTGTTTTTGTTAGTTTATTTTCTTATTTGGTGTACATTAAATTGCATCAATATGGAAACCTCTTTACAATATGTATATATTTAGTTTAGTTAATAAAATTTCTCCTTTTTTTGTTTATAACTTTGAAATCTTTATTTTTTTTTAATTTGCACAAGTTATTCGGTTTATGAAAAACCGAATCGAATAGCAAGTGTAATTCGGTTTATTTGGATCGGTTTAAACGATTTTTTGTACTAATTTGGTCGGTTCGATTTTTTTATAATTTTGGTTCGATTTATTTGGTTTGACCAAAACAACAACCGAACAAATCAAACCGACCGAATGCTCACCCTTAGTCATTTCCATATTTTCTTATATATAAGTTTTATAGGTCTATCTATTGGGCATTAACTCAAAAGTGTGCTAATGACATTAAATAAAATTTTAATTTAAAGTAATTTGCATTTCCGCAAGTAATTAATTTATGCAAACTTATTTTATTTTAGTACTATATACAAGGAAATTTTGGGTGATTGAATGGATGACATTTTAGTTTAATATCATCTAAGAAAAAATATGGGTGATTGATAAGGTGACATCTTATGATGTCAACTATAAACCCAAACCCAGGTGGGCAATAATTCCTAATGCTATGTATCTACTATATGATATTTTGATCAAATCATTTCACCATAAACACAATAAGTTAAATTATTGAGTTCTAGGGCAATGGCAAAAGCCACCACATAAACAAAGACATTGAGTAGGAGAGATACACACGCCAAGAACTCCAACAAGCATTCTAAAAAAGCGAATATATAAGGTTAATCTATCTTCTTTAATTTCAAATGATTGTTCTAAATCAACCTTTCATGCATGCCCTTTCTAGGTTGAGGCAATGGGAGACACTTGTTATGCTAGAAAACCAAGATAGAGTAAAAGTAGCTTCTTTGGGAGTCTAGCACACACGTATTTAAAGAGCCAACAAGAAAATCCGAATTTTACGTGGAAAACCTCAAAAGAGGGAAAACCACGGCCCAGCCCAAGAAAAGCTTCCACTCATCTGCTTTGAGCACAAGATCTTCCGATGGGATTACGAATTGTATATGAGAAATGGACAACTGGTAGTAGACAATGTCGAATATGTTAACTAATGTTGACATAAGCGACGGTTGTTGACTAATGAGGCGATGTTGATCTACAAGTCGGTTGACCATGACTACAATGTTGCGGAACATATACTCGATGATGACCGCAATACTAATGGTCGACGGCAGATCAGTGGCACGGTTGATTGATGCGGCGCGTCAAGGTGGTTGACGAATGGTCGAATGGCGACAAGACGATGGCTTTGGAGGATCTTTAGAGCTCTCCTCTCTCTTGCTTGCCCCTTCTTCTTCTCCTTCCTCTCTTGGCCTCCCCCTATGAGAGGCTATTTATAGAGGAGTGCCTCTTTAAATACATGTAAACCCGTACCACTCCACTTCATCTGATGGCTCAAAATGATCCCCTCATCATGATGTATTTTATGCATTTGAATGCTCAAATGAAGTCAATGGTAAGATCTTTAGCTTGTTGGAACCAACTTCGACTCGATTTATAAACACTTCATATTTGAGAGCTATTTAGGGGTTTAACCGATATCCCAAAGTTTTCAAGGATATTTTGATCTCGAATTTCAACCGGATCACTTTCAACATCAAGATTCGCATTTTAAGTGTCATATAAGTTAACTATGCGGCTAAAACCATTGCAGAGTAAAATTTTACGCTTAGCTTCTTTGGGAGTCTAGCACACAATGGTATTTAAAGAGTGAACAAGAAAACTCCAATTTTACGGAAAATCAAAAGAGAGAAAACCATGGCTGCCCCAGAAAAAGCTTCCACTATGTATCTATTTGAGTACAAGATCTTCCGATAACGGATTACAGATATGAAAAATGGACAATAGTAGTAGACAAGATAATTTTAATAATACGTTGACGACGGTGACAACGACATACAATGAAGTTGATGACGATGTTGACAAATGCGAATGACGATGTTGACGATGACCGACGATAGTGGTCGATGATGACCGCAACAATGGTCGACGACGGAGGATCGGATGGCGGCGGCATGGCGGTATGCGGTTGACGATCCGAATGGCGCACGATCAGGTTTTGGAGGATCTTTAGAGCTCTCCTCTCTTGCTTGCCCCCCTTCTCCTTCTTCACTGGCCTCTCCCTCATATGAGGAATGAGGCTATTTATAGATTGAGGAGTGGCGCTCAGAATACATGTAAAACCCGTACCACTCCACTTCATCGGACGGCTCAAAATGATCCCCTTGATCATATGATGTATTTTATGCATTTGAATGCTCAAATGAAGTCGGAATTGTAAGATCTTTAGCTTGTTGGAATCGGCTCGTCGAGATGCTCGATTTAACTATAAACACTTCATATTTGAGAGCTATTTAGGGGTTTAACTGATATCCCAAAGTTTCCAAGGATATTTAAGAGCTTGATCTCACCAGTTTCAACTCGACTTTCAACATCAAGATTCGTGTTTAATAGTATTTTAAGTGTCATATCTTGCCTATTTTTGGATGACATTATCTCAATCATCCAAAAATATATGTCAAATACTTGAAAATAGCAAATTCTTCAATAAAATTTGAGGGTCCATTAACTACACATTTTGAGAGAACAACTATTCATAAGAGCATAAGATTATGACTACTAAAGTCGATGCAGACAAATGCGTGTATAGTGGGTGCAGATTTAGATTACTGATCCATCTGGAACGGAGTCATGGTGTCATGCTGCTGAAGGCTACTATGGCGTCATGGGCTACGGCCTGTATGCTACGGCTGCAGCGGGCCGGTCGTGGAAACTGACGCTGGGTCGGTCATGGTCTGAACGGATGGTCGCGGTGAGGTCGCGTACATATCACGGGCCATCGTCGGTCTTGCCGCCACGGGTTAATGCGGTCGCCGTGCCACGCGGAGCGTGGAGCGGCGACCCGCGGCCATGAAGCTGCTGAAGGGCGGTTATTCCCGCTGGCCACGTCGAGCGGCAATGGCGGCGGTCATGAGCCACGAGGGGTGCGTGCTTCAGCGAATACCTTCGGCATATGGGTTCGCGAATGGCGCTGGCCGTTATGCTTCATGGACGAGCGATCATGACCCGGTGGATCTAGGTCGCGGGCGCTGGAGCCCACAGCCGAATGACGCTTTTACTTTGAAGGTTTTGGGCGCTTTTAGCCCTGAAGAGTCTATAAAACCCCAGGGCTGGGAGAAGGCATACTTCTTTAATGCCCTAGTGCTTCTTCTTGAGTGTGGTCTGGAGTCGATCAAGGCTCCATATTACGGTTGATTTTCCCTCGAAGAGGCCAACCTTGACCTGACCGTCCGGGTTTGAGGCGATCAAGACCCACGTACGCCGTTGTTCGGTTTTCCCTAAAGAGGCGCCAACCCCGACCGACCGTTTGAGGCGATCAAGACCCGTACCACGTTATTCGCTTTTCCCTCGAAAGAGAGGCATCAACCGCCTCTGACCGCCGGGTTTGAGACGCTCAAGGCCCACCTGCATACGCCGTTGTTCGATTTTCCTCGAAGAGGTGTCAACCGGCCTCCTCAGACCGTCCGGGTTTGGAGGCGATCAAGTTCCGCTGTTCCAACTTTTTCTGTTAGGAAATTTGATTTCTCATGACTTTAATGGATGATTCAGCAGTTGATAACCGCAAAGATGGAGAGCGTAGAACTATCGCTTCAAACGACTTAAAGTTTGGCGTGTAATTTATGAGCATCAAAGGGGAATATCTTCTCTCTCCTCTTTTTTTTTTTATCTTTTCTCATATGTATGTGTATCCTTTTTGTCAGATCGTAGGCAAAAAATTTTATCGCAAGCTATCCGTGAGCGAGAGAGTCAAAAAAGGAGGTATGCGGGTGAGTGAGTTGCTTTTACAAAATTCTCGATTTTATCATTTCTCCTCTTTATTTATTATGTATTTTCACAGGTGATGGCGAAGAAAACCCATAGACGGGCCATGACGATATACCATCCACGCCACGAGATAGTTTAATGGTGTTCCAGAAGTTTTTCTTCCCTAATGAGTTGGTGGCCATTATTGCCAAAAGTCCGATCGAGTCGCTCACCGTGGTACTTTACTATTTATGAGATGATTCTTCATGGACCGGATTCCCTTTGGCTCCTAAGTTGATTGAGATATTCAAAATATGTAGCTTTGTCACGTTTTCATTTCGAGCTTTAATGGTCATCGCCGTTTGTACTTTTGGAGCGTGGTGTTACTTTGAACATCAAATACTTGTGTTGAATGTGCGTGATTTACATGTGATACCCGTGGACGGTTTCATCTGACTATAAAGAATTGGATAGAATTTTCAGACGGATCAATCTAGAAATTGGTTTAATGGATTCTTTTTGTAAAAAAAATGAGTGGGGCCTTCCAAGAGATGGGAAGATTGAATGACCTTCCAAATCCATTGTCGATGTCTGAGAATGAGATCGCAACTCTTAATATCCCGATGTAGAAGCTTGCAACATGAGTTACGTCACATTAGAATATATAGTTGAAGATAGAATGTTCAAGGTTGGCCTTTCTATCCGGAGATCTCATTCTTTTCCATCAAGTAAAGGTGATGAAAGGTCTCCTCATATTCATAGGTTCTTTCAAGAATCCTTCACAAAATCGTGGTGGCAATGTTTCTTCCCTAAAGAAAAGAAGACATGTAAGTCGTGACTACGCCGATATCTGAAGAAGATGTTCACCCAGACCTCTAAGAGTTTAGCTATTTCAACTCATGATGGGGAGTTCTTTCTCAAGCCTCACATTCAAGAGGTGTTAAATCACATATGCATCAAGGCCAACGAATGAATCGTTGTCTTTCCTTCTTTCTTCTTTTCTTTTTTCTTTCTTTTGTAATATTTATGATGGTTTTTTTTTTATAGGTAACTCAAACATTAGCGTGATGGCTCATTTGATGTCGCTTTAGATGAGTGGAATATTGAATTTTGTGAAGATAAAATATCAAAAGATGAGTATGAGCAAAGATGAGTATTAAAGCCAAAGAAGTGGCGACTTTGGAGGATCACCGACCGGTGTAGAACTGAAGCTAACATGTCGACTCTTTTCTCTCAAGTCGAGGTAAGCGATGATTGAGGTGAGGACAGACTCTTCGAAGAGAAAAGACTCAAGGCACTTGCAAAATGAGAAGAGAGCTCGAACGAGAAGAAAGTTTTGAAGGAGAAGGAGCATGGGAAGCAAATGAAATCTCCTTGAAGGTGGAAGACTTTAAGAACTCGGCTTATTTTGGTACACTCAAGACCATGTTCGTGAAGCTCGTAATCATATATACTTGATGTTGAAGTGAAGGACTTGGAGCACCAATGTTTAGAGGAGGGCTTCATCCAGGGTTCCTAAAAGGAATCCGCTAGTACATCGCAAGACCTGAGCTAGTATTGAGGATCTATCCCATCCAAGTATCTGAAGACTCTTCGTCCGATTCAGGAGATGAAGGAGTTGGGAGTGAGCCCAAGGGAGTATCTCCTAGTGGTGAGGAGGACGTTGATATCACCAACTGATATGATGTAGCATCACTTGAGGATGCATTTTTTTATATGTATTATTATTAGTGTCTTTCTTATATCATCATGTTAATGCTATCAAATTTTTTTTAGATGATACGTTCTTATTTTATTTTTACCTATCTGAGGTAATTGGTCGAATATTATTCGAAGACGCTAACCTGTACGGATGAGGTTGAATTGAATCCACTCATAATTTTTGACCTATCCGAGGTTATTTGTCAAAGTCTCCGCTCGATGACGTTAACCTGTATGGAAGAGGTCGTGGGGAGTCCACCAAGGACCTTTTGACCTATCCTAGGTTGTTTGTCAGAGTCTTCGCTCGATGACATTAACCTGTATGGAAGAGGTCGTGAGGAGTCCACCAAGGACCTTTTGACCTATCCTAGGTTGTTTGTCGATTCGCCGGCGATGACATTAACCGTGGAAGAGGTCGGAAAGTCCCCTGGGATTGATCATGCTCGAGATATAACGCGAGTTGTATATTTCAAGTGGGAGGATTAAATGAAGAAGAAACAAGTTTGTAAGAAGAAAGCTATAAATTCATTACTCGATAAGTTCGGATACAATCATAAGATGATTTTAACACGGATATGAGTTTTAAGAGAAAATGACAATAACAACAACAACAACAACAAGTCTTTATCCCACTAAGTGGCTACATGAAGAGGAAATGATAAACGAGACAAAATAAAAGTGATAATTATGCAAGAGAATTACCGATAATATTTTGGAGATTCTCGTGTGTTCGAGGTAAAGTTTTTCCTCTAATCCTTGAGCTTGAAAGTTCTTTTCACCATAGCTATAACCATATGGGCCATCCCAAAGAGGTGAGAGTTTATCGTTGAGGGCCTTGCTCAGCCTTCGAGACTTAGGACCAAGTCACCCAGATATGGACGAGGTTTTACTCTTCATTGAAGTGACGAGCTTTGGTGATAGGAAGCAACCGGCAGGGCCATGTCACGAAGTTTGGGAGTAGTCCGTGTGTCGGAGTTTTTCTTCATTATCGCCATGATTGAATAATTGAACTCTTGGACTTGGAACCCCGATATCGGTATAATAGCTTCTCAAAACACAAGTTATACGGTGTCTCACCGGTGCTGATGAAAAGTAAGCCCAAAGAACATTAGAAAGCTCATCAACCCATTGCCCCTGCCTTCTCGAGATGTTTTAGTCCTTTGAGTTGTTTGGTAGCTTCACCGCCTGCTAGTTTGAGGATGTGCTACCGTATGCAAAGATGAATGTGAAGATCTTTGCAAAAGGACGTAAAGACTTTTCCAAGAATAGGTTCCGTTGATGATCTTTAGAAGACCGAATCGACATACTATATTTTTCCAAACAAATTGTTTAGCATTTACCTATAATTTTAGCAGTGGTTCGGCTTCCACCCATTTAGTGAAGTAGTCACGGCTAAAATGATAAACTTTCGTCCCTCGATGCTATCTAAAAGGTCTCATGATATCAATCCCCACGAGCAAAAGGCCACGGGCAAGAGATGAGAGCTCAGAGTGCATGAGAGAGGTTAGAGTGCAACTGACAACTTGCACATTTTTGTGAACTCCAAGGCATCTTGTTTCATCAGGCCAATAGAACCCTTTTTATAATTTTAAGGGCTACCTTCCTCCTAGTGTTCTCCACATATCCCGAGTGAACCTCTTAATGCAATCGCCTCAAGGTGAGAGGCATTTGAGGCGGTCCAAAAAAGCTCGCTTGTATAGTTCACCTCCCATAATAGTAAAGTTTGAAGCTTGTCTTGAGACAAATTGTAGAAGTTGGGTCTTCGTGAAGAGTTCCTTCTTGTAAAAGATGGGGTCCATCCATGAATGTTCCTTTATCTCATCAATTGCTTGAATTACCCATGACCCTTGGATACTCAAAATGTATTTCTTCAACATGCCTTCTCTTAAAGATCCCAAGTAGCAGATGAAGCAAGCTTAGAGAGCGCCACCGAATATTCTTCGCAAGATGTGAATGATTTGATGTGTCTTGAAATGGGCAAGAAGAGACTTCACCAAGTGGAGGTATTGTGTCAGCTGGGGATTATGAGCATTAAAGTTTCCCTCAACTTGGGAGGCAACAAGTTGAGAGTCAGTGTGTATCACTAAGTCTTGAGCTTCACAGTCAATGGCGAGTCTCAACCCTACTATAAGAGCCTCATATTCAGCCATATTATTAGTTGCAGGAAATTTTAAGCTAAGTCCATACTCTAGGTCTCACTGGGGAAATAAGTAAGATTCTCGCACCAAAGACCGCCTAAAGCTCCATCAACATGAGGGTCCATTGAGGACTAAAGGCATGTAACAGATAGCTCCTCTGAGTTGGGCATTCCACTATAAAGTCTGAGTACTTGAGACTTTATAGAGATAGAAAATTTATATCAAACTCTCAATCCCACTGCACCACTGATTAACCTCCCGTGATGCTTCGGTTTCAGGATGGCCCTTAATGGTAAATGAGTGTAAATGCATAGGTGAGCTTGAAGTATGGACGCAATTTTCGCGCTGAGAAAACTAAAGCCAGAGCCACCTTATCGGCAAGTGGATAACGACTTTCTATATCAGATAGAATTTTGTTGACATAATAAATTGGTCATTGTATTCCACTTTCTTCTCACACTAAAACTGAGCTTATCGGAAGAGATCATGAGATATAAGTATAACATCTCTCTTGAATAGGCTTGGATAGTAGGGTGGAGATGCTAAATACCCCTTAGTTGCTCAAAAGCACTAACATTCATCGCCCATTGAAAATTATTATTTTAGCTCCCTTTAATATTTTAAAGAATGGCAAGTATCTATCCCCGTAACGCTAGAAGCAATAATGCAGCAATTGGCCCCATTCAAATGTTGAACTTCCTTAATATTCTTCAGGAGTCATATTTTGAGAGCTTTGATTTTCGGGGTTGGCCTCTATCCCACGGGTTACCATAAATCCAAGAAATTTTCCGATGTAACCCAAAAGCATTTGGTCGGGGTTGAGTCGCATGTTATAACGTCGAAGAAGGTTAAAGCATATTTCTAAGTCGAAATATGTTGTGATTCTTCCAAGCTTTTCACTAACATGTCATCCACATATACCTCCATCAGGGCCTAGTAGTCTTTAAAGACCTTATTCATAAGGCGCTGATAGTAGCACCAGATTTTTAATCTAAATGGCATAACTTGGTAACAAGATAAACCTTTATATGTTTGAAAATCTTTGTAGCTTCTTCATCGTTGGGTTCATTTTTTATTTGGTTGTAACGAGTAAGCATCAAAAGCGAGCATTTGATGTCCGGTAGCATCAACCAATTGATTCGAGGAAGAGGAAAACTATCTTTTGGGCAAGCCTTATTAAGATCAGTGTAATCAATACACATTCTCCATGTTCCTTTTGTTTTCTTAACCATGACAACATTCGCTAGCCATGTAGGATAATGTACCTCTCGTATGAATCCCGCTTCTAGAAGCTTGTTAACTTCTTGCTCAATAGCTTGGAGGCGATCAGGTGCAAAACTTCACTTCTTCTGGATGATCGGTTTGAATGTCGGATCGATCTTGAGGGAATGCATGATCACATTGGGGTCGACTCCTGGCATATCCGTCGGACTCCAAGCGAAGATGTCTTGATTTTTGTGCAAGAAGTCTATATTTTTCTCTTTGTTAGATGCGAGCGGATCCAACTTGCTGTGTAATGGTTGGTCATCCGATAATGAAGTGCAAGTCTTACGGAAGCTTTGGGTACTTCTTCATCTTGAAAATTAAAATCTTGATCTTGAAGGTCCGCGAAGGCGTGGTTGAGCTTATGCGAGATAACATGATTGTCTTTATCTTGATTTCCACGACCATTCCAACTCCACGGGGTTGGAAATTTCATCTTAAGATGAGATCTTGAAGTGATCGCAAAAAAAATTGATTGGAGGGCCTTCCAAAGATGGCGTTATATGTCGAATCGACTTGACCACCATGAATTGGATTAAATGAGTCACTTGTTGAGAAATTCACCAAAGGCGGGAAGGTGATTGTCCCCTCTTTGCGGGCAATTATCAAACCCGTATAATGGTCCTGCAGCGGGTTGGAGCTTTTCCTAACGGGCCCATGCGAAATGTGGTAAAATAAGACATCAATAGAACTACCATTGTCAATCAAAATTCTCTTAACATTATAGCATGGGTCACCGATCCCTTATGATACAAGTGGATCTTGATGAGGAACATGGACTCCTTCTAAGTCTGAGTCATTAAAAGTGATGGAATGATCAGTACAAGACTTATTTAACTCGACTCTTTGAGATGGTAATGAGAACTTGATTAGATAGTATTGGTCCTCCTGTAATTATTTCAATTTCTCCAATTATTTGATGATTATTTTGTTATTTCTGTGATGATTGTCCTGGTTGCCCCCCAGTTGGAGGTATGTTTGTTTGAGTCGATTGATTCTTCACAAATCGACGTAGATATCCTTGCTGAATGAGTCTCTCAATTTCTTCTTTGAGTTGTTTGCATGCCTCAGTAGTATGTCCACGACTTGATGGAAGTGACAATATTATTTCTTGATTTCCTGAATTTGGTTTCAGTGGATGCAGCCACTTGATATTTTCTTCATCTCGAATAGCCATTAGGAGGTTAACACGAGATGTGTTCAGCAGCGTGTATTCCTTTTCTGGTCGTGGTTCACGTCGTTGATATGGGGGGTCGTGGAGGAGATCACTTCGCCTTGCTTCTTTTGATAGGGTCGGCATTCCACTGGGTGCTTTTACATTTTCACGTAGATTGCTCAAATTGTTTGCGATGGATAATAACCTCATCGGAGATTTGTTCTTCCACACGATGAACCAAGTCGGCATATGAAGCGGACCGTGTCTGTTGGCGAGTAAAAGGCGGGCGGAGTCCTCCAAGGAAAACTCCTCTTAATAGTTCTAGGTCTACTCCAGGTATTTGGTGAGCTTCTAAGGAGAACCTCTGGAAGTATTCCTTAAGTGATTCACCCTTGTTTTGACGGATGCCGGAAAGATGGGAGGAATCTTTGATGATCCTCTGATTTGCAATGAACTATTCTACAAAAATCTTGGCGAGTTCGTCAAAGGTATGGATGGATTCTCTTGGAAGGGAGTAGAACCAAGTGCGAGCTTGTCCCGAGAGAATGCGGAAAGAGACGACAAAGCGGTGTGTCGAGCTCATTGGATATGCATGATAGTCTGTAATTGATGTGTTCATGTGGGTGATGCCCCATCGTATGAATCAATGTTGAGCTTGAAACCAACGAATAGGATGTTGAAGAATAGCTTTAAAGGTGAGAATTCCTCATAGCGGTGAGGGAAGATGATTTCTATCTTGAGGTAAAATTCATCTTGCATTAAGCGTCGTAATTCTTATAACATGACGAGAGTGGGGTCAGCGAGAATGTGTCAAGCTACCAATAATTGGTGGATTAGCGGTCGGTTGGTACGTGATGGATGAGTAGAAAGCGGTGTCGAAGTTTAACATCACGGTCTATGCGGAGAACTTCAACGTCAAGGAGATTAGCATTTTGACCTCCCCGTCGATCTTGGGGAGATGTGTTTTCCGTAGTGGTTGTTGTGTTCCTACAAAAGTGGATCATCTCATTTTGAGATTCTTCCATTCGCCATCTGATCTTAAAGAGATTTGCGCCTTCACCGATAGTCTATCGTGGCGAAGGTTGACATCCTTGGTTTAAGGATTGGTTTGAGTGGCGAGTTGGAGCGGGAGGCTCCATTATTCTGAGTGTTGCGCTATTGGCCATAATGAGGTGTTCAAAGGAATTGTGATTGAAGGGTTCTTTCCACGGCATGGCTTGTTGCGTGCTAGAAAACCGATTGCGGTAGAGTAAAGTTTACTTTCTTTGAGTCCAATGCCAGGTATTTAAAGAACAGAAAACTCGAATTTTACGTGAAAACCTCAAAAGAGGAAAAAACTACGGGGCTAGCCGATAAAAGCTTCCACTATGTATGTTTAGTACAAGATCTTCCGATACACGGATTAAATTGTATGAAATGGACAATGATTCTTAGTAGTGAAAATGTTGGACGATGTTAATGACGATGTTGCGACGAAGTTGGCGGTTTGACGATGATGAAGTTAATGACGATGTTGACGGCGATGTTGACGATGGCGATAGTGGTTGATGATGACCGGCAACAATGGTGGCAGCGAGGATGTGGTGGCGGTGATGTGGTGCGGTGGTTTGACCGTCGAATGGCGATGATTGTCTTGGAGGATCTTTAGAGCTCTCTCCTCTCTCTTGCCCCTTCTCCTTCAGCCTCCCCTCATATGAAATGAGGGGCTATTTATAGATTGGAGGTGGCGTCTCGTAAATACATGTAAAACCCATACTGGACGGCTCAAAATGATCTCCTTGATCATATGATATTTTTTGTGCATTTGAATGCTCAAATGAAGCTCAATTATAAGATCTTTAGCTTGTTGGAACCGCCCGAGACGCCGATTGACTATAAACACTTCATATTTGAGAGTTATTTAGTGGTTTAACCGATATCCCAAATTTTCTAAGGATATTTTAAGAGCTTGATCTCACCGCTTCAACCGGATACTTGCTTTTAACATCAAGATTCGCGCTTCGACTAATAGTATTTTAAGTGTCATATCAACACTAAAAGGATAGAATATGAGTTCGGCTACACAATCCAACACTACACATTCATCTAATTTATCTCAAATAAACAAATGGTTGAGATGCTACATCAACTAGATGAGATGCATGTAAAGATAGCTCAACGGGATGATATTATCCGAGCAATGAAAAAATTATATATATACTGGAAGCAGAGCTTAGTCGAGCTAGTTACAATATAGATGGGAAGATTCACAGGTGATTCCAGCTTTTGTGTGATTGATGCACATACACAAACACATATTTTTTTCTAAGAAAATTATACTAAAAGTACTTGATAATATATCTTAATTATATTGAACAATATACGACGCTATATTATCGGAAATAATATAAAGGTACATCAGAATGGTATATATAATAATCTCTTAAAAAAAATAGTAAAATTACAGCCGTACAAATATAGCTAACTAAAAGTATGCTAATGCAAAGAATATTGCTACGTTGTCATATATAATGTCAAATATATTTTTTAGTACCGCCAAACCAATAAAAAAAAGAATAGTTGACTTAAGACTTGCAGCATAATATCGATCCATATGAAGCTACGTAGATACCCACAATAAGAAAACTACATGTCTACTTGATGGCGACCATAACTCAACTTCAAAACCAAAGCCAAAAGGATAAGTCCAAACCAATCCCGTCATATTACCTCTGTAGCACATGGCTTTGCCATCGGAGCTTCAGGGCAGCTTTCTTATCCTTCTCTTTTTGGTCTATTGCTAACTTAAGGCTTTACTTTTTTTTCAATTGGGATCTCTAAGCATTATTTTATATAACTATTTTAATAAGATGCTATATGACTTAGTTCAAAACGGAATCATTTTTACTATTAGAAGGATGTTGAATATTTTAATATGGGTTGAGAATGTGATTTGCACAAAAAAATATGAAAATCAAAGCCTTATTGAATAAGAACACTACACATTATTTTTCCACTCAAAACTACTCAACTCATCAAATTTCTCAATCTCAAATTTTATTATCAACAATCTCCAAATTATGCTTTGGTATCACTTACTAATGAGTGTGGACTAAAAGAGGACCAAAGTTGGGTAGAATATACTGGTTCTCAAATTAATTTTACCCAAAAAGTTTAAGTTTAAGAATTAGGGCCAATCACTTTGTACTTCAACATCAATATAGTTTTCACATAACTTATGCCACAGTAAAACAAACATCGAAATTCTAGATAATCAATTACAAACACTTCATACTAACAGAAAAAGCTTTATAAAACAATAAATCTCTTAGTCATGGGTCTCACAAATGCATTTATTTATATATTAAAGGGCTGCAAAAGCTTATCATAGGTTTGTCATCAATTTTATATTGGAGGGGTAATCAAAAGAGCCGATGAAGGGTGAAGAACAAACATCAAAATCATTTGCGGCTGTGATTTGTGAATAAAGAGAGTAAAAGGGTTTCGGCTTTGCATGCGATGATCAGGTCAAAAAAGTGAGAATCATACTTCTTTGGGTTTTAATTAAAAAATTAAAAGTATGTCAATTTTGTTCTCCTTTTATTCTTTCAATTCACTCGTTCTCTTCTTCCTAAATAATGGAGGATTAGTTTTCTCTTCTCTCTCTCTCTCTCTCTGAGTATTAGTTTGGCGGTGGAAAATAAAATAAAATTTTGAAAAAGTAGAACAAAAGTCACAAATGCTACTTCTGTTCACAATCTATTACTTCTTGACGGCCATCGACGGCATGGGAAGCAGATCAGTGTTGTAGCGGAACTCGCTGGCTTTCAACTAATCTTAGTAGAGGTCTAGGAATAAGCTTTGTAAGAATTATTAAAGACTCGGTGATGGTTAGTCATAGGTTACCTGTTAAGGAGTTGAATGATTTGAAATATACTTGAGGGGTTAAAATTTTAACAAAGAGTGTTATTTTATTTTAGCTATATGTTTATGATGATGATGTGAAATAATTAATCTAAAATGTTTTCAGTGCTAAATAAATAAAAAATTAGTATTTTATGGGTATTATATTATCTACGCCTAGTTCTCATAGATAGTCACAATATTCAATTTAGTTGAAGGACCAAGTGAGGCTTAAATGACTTGAAAGAGACGAAAAAGAAATCAGTGCAAAATACAGAGTGAGGCGATCATTAATAAGTCATTTAAATTGCTAAAAATGACCTCTTGGGTAGGTTTATAGTTATTTGAGTGTGTAGTGTGCAAATAGATATTGCATTAAGTGCAAAATGGCCTCTTGGCATCACACTTTTTGAATATTAGAAAGATGGATAATTAGGTGTTGTTAGTCATCTTGCTCTTGATGGCGAATGTGTCGAATAATCTTTGTAAAGTTGCCACCTAAATTTTCTTTCTCATTCTTCTTATGTCATCAAAGAAAAAGTACATGATTTATAGATGATAAGAGATTCATTAAAAGTTGGCCATAGATTCAAGTGAATGAATCATTGCGGCCATGATGAAAGTTATGGTGTAATTCATTTTGATAATGATGGTTGAGTTTCTTCTTACTGTTCTCACAAAAATAAGCAAGTAGCTGGACTATTGTAGGCTGCTATAGCAATGCAATTCATATTAAAACAGGGAATGTAAAAGTTATATAAAATATAAAATTATGATATATTAAATGGAAAACCTCGACTCTATTCAATTCCTAAATCCGTTTCACCATCAGTCCTGGGAACGCCAGGATCCTCAACAGACTCCTTGATAATACCCAAACCATCGTCAACTCCCTCAGCACCTTCTGCCCAACCTCTTGACATCTCATTATCCGCAGTTCTCACATTAGTAGCTGGACTCTCATACGCTGTCACAGACATGAAACAGTGAAGGTTAAAGCTCTAAACTCAAAAATGTTTATTTTTTCATCTAAAAAAAAAAATTTGACATATTAGATGGTAAACCTCGACTCTGTTCACTTCTCGTGTTCCTTTCTGCTTCAGTCCTCGGTGGTGCCAACATAGTTCTCCGTGGTCAAACGCAAGCCATCCCCAACAGTAATTAATTGGGCGACTGGCCCCGAACATAGGACCCAATCGGCCCTAATACCTCGTTTGTTTAATTTGAGTGCTATTCGACGATTCTCATGATTCCTCATAATATCCCCAACCGACCGCTTCGAACATCGGAGCTTCCACACCCAACGATTCTCCAACCCTTGGTGTCTCCTGGGTATTCAAATAAACTTATTTTTCTTGTCGATGGCTTGACACTTTCATGCGGGTTTGGAAGCCATCATTAGCTTTCGGCGACGATTCCGGCGGCTCCATTTTCTTCGGGGAAGTTTCCTGTGGCGGATTTACTTATTTTTTCGCACATCCCTGTCGTTATTTGTAAACTCACGGTAAATCCCTATTTCTATCAATTTATAAAGTAATAGAGTATGCATGGTAGGAATTTGAGTAGTATTTTTAGACTTTTGTTTGGGATTTGAGTTGTATGTTTGCGTAGGCGTTGTGATTCAGGTGTTAAGTAGCTATATAGTTTGTTTGGCAAGAATGAATAGAGAATTTGTTTCGCTGATCCTTTTCTATGGAGGCGAACTAAGTATCGATGAGCGTTCGATCCAAGTTACGGGAGGTGAAATCGTCAGTTAAGGTTACGCATCACCTTCGGAAAGCAACGAATTATGAAAATCTTGCACATTGATCAAGAGCGTCACACAGTCACTAACAGGTCGTTATCCGGTGAGTGGCGGATTTATAGTGTCTTTAATATCCGACGATGACGTTTGCGAAGTTATACTTGACGAAGCATCACATCAGATGTTGGTGTTGTATGTCGAAGTGGAAGATGTTAATATTGCATCCACGTCGGTAGTAAGGTCGGATATACCGCTAATGCATACACAAGATTTCATACAAGCACCTTGGATACGCGGCTTTGATGAGTTGATTCCGGGTAGTATATGGTCAACATTTATCGATTATACTTGTAATAATTAATATGATAATTTGTTGTTGCTCAACTTATAAGTTATGTGGCGGTGGCGATCATGTCGTTCATATATGTATATGCCTCGAGTCTTTGTCGAAGATGATTATCGACCATGAGTAGTGGCTCAGTAGCGAGTCGGTAGGATATTAGTGATGATGATGATCGGGTTAGAAAGCTACTTGGGAATATAGATAGTCATAATCTGTTGAAAAATCACTCATTTCACAATATTGAGTGAGAGTCATATGTTGTCCACAACGTATGTCGGATGTGGTCGAGAGAGAGTGAGGACAATGATGTTTACTTTGGACCCATCTAAAGCGCCTATGAAATTGAAATTCCAAATGACCTTGTTGAAGGTATGTGTTTATGAGTAAGCGAATATACAATTTCTTGTTGTTGGGTGGTGCATAGTAAATAATGTTCAATTCAACGATTACCTCTAAGAAGCTAGCGGTTATATGTGTATAGACGATAGTCCTACAAGACCACCACAAGTGGCGTTTGCATTGTAGCGGCGGCAGCTTAGGGGTGCTTGGAGAATATCAAGTTGGTGAAAACCATAGATGTGTCAATCATTAAGTCGGTCATCGGTGTAGTTTCAAAATTCATGGCGTACTTCATCATACACGTGATCGGGCGCAGATTGATTTGAAGCCTAGAGAGATTATAGGTAGAATGGAGTCGAAATTCAAAGTTAAAGTTTCGTATATGAAAGCTTGGGATGCAAGGTGTAAGGCAATAAAAGCAATATTCGACAACTGGGAAGAGTCATATAGAACTCTCAGTCTTTATATGGAATCAGTTTGTAGTACTTTTATTACAGTCTATAATTCAATCTACCACTACAATTTCAGAGACTTTTGGGCCTTTGGACCTTATAATGGGATGGTAGTTATCGACCAGTGTTGAGCTTAGACGATACTTTTTTGTTGGGCAAGTATCGTGGTACATTATTAACAGTTGTAGGAATCGACGACAATAATGGGTTGTTTTCTCTAGCTTTTGCTATTGTTCAGTACGAGACGGTTGATTCGTGGTTGTGATTTTTGATGTGCTTGAATGATATATATGTAGCCCGTGGTATGCATTTAGGCGTGATTTGTGCATAATATCGATATCTGATACATTCTGCGTGGATGCAAAGAGGTTTTTCCATGGGCAGCTCACAGGCATTGTTTGTGTCATTTGCGTGAAAATTTTAAAAGGTAAATGCCGGGTTGGGGATTGGTGATGTTGAATTCTATGCCAAAAAATGTATATGGTATCGATGATATTCGTTAGTTGAACCGTCTAATGTGATGTCATACTATTATAGTTGTATAAGACACATAAATGAATTCCCTACACTAGATCGTTCGATTGACCATCTCGGTGGCAGACCATGGATTAATGGCGTTTGATACGCGAACTTTCGTAGAAGGTCGACCTATCGAATAGATTCAAAAAATAATGGATGAAAATGTAGGTAGCGAGAACGTAGCATGCACAAGGTCTTCAGTCATTGTCGCTAATATTAATCGGCGGTACATTTTCCCACTTATAGGTTGTTAGATTTTGCACATGATAATGCTTTTCTTTCTCTCTTTCAGGTTTATGCGCTTCTCTTAGATTTTACAATATTAACACTATTATATTTGCGCTTCTTTTTCCGACAAGTACGATGGCAGAGGAGCACCGTGGATTTAGGCATCCATGCACGACCCGACATACAGGAGTGAATTATGACGTAGAAGGCGTTAGATGTTTAGAGACGGTATCTTTTATACATCTTCGTTTTATTTATCATTACAAACTGAGGTCTATGCGCGTTAGATTTGGTTATGCGTAATGAACTTATTATTATTTATGTGAATTTGTCAATATGATTGTTATTAAACTATTACCAACTTGATGCGGTCGAACCATTTCAAGTTTAAACACTTTTTTTTGTTTTAAAATAGGTTTATTACTCTCTACTTTTAGAAGAACAAAATTGAAGGAAAAGTATAAAGTTTTAGTTATTAAGATTTGTTTGATGAGTGAAACTCTATGTGAAAATCGATTCTCTTCATAGTAAACCGTGATGTTGTTACTCATTCACAAATCACACCTTAAAAAAATTAATCTGTTGATTATTAGTGGGCGTAGCTTCAGTGAAGCATACGCCGGTCGGCGTGGTGTAGTCATCATTAATTGGTATATACATTCTTAAATTTTTTTATTGATACTTAATTAAATAATTAATATACTAATCATACTTAATTTAAAAAAATTGCCTACTTCTTTTTTTTCCCAATTTCAGGAATATATTCTATAAATATAGCATCAGAATGAGCTTCTTTGATACAAATTTAGCTAGTTCTCCACTCAGCAATGGCGGAAACCAATATTTCATTGCCTCTCAAAGAGAGAATTACTACGAGGAACAACGCGAAGAGGCTCGCCGAGCTCCTTATACTGTCCCTCCTCCTCTCCCTCTCGTACCGCCTCTCTCTCTCCTTGCAGCCCACAGCTTGGTCTCCCTCATAGCCTTCTTCTGTGAAGCCTGGTTCACCTTTGTCTGGCTTCTCTACCTCAACGCCAAATGGACCCCGGCGATCTACAAAACAAATCCCGATCACCTCCTCAAGCAGTAAGCAAAAAAATTCTCAGATTATTAGCTCTACTGTGATGAGTTAAATTTATATATTTGACGTAAATAAATTGTAATTATTATTAACCACTATTTATTTTTCCTCTTCCATTTGCTTCTCATCGTTTTTTTTTTTCAAAAATTATCTCTTTATGATTTTATTTTCTGGATGCCTATATTTCTAGAAGGTTACCTATGATTTTCTAACGAGTCATATTTTTCTAGTGAAAAATATATATTAAATAGTTTTTTTTTGGGAGATATGTTTTGAATTTTTTGCAAAAAATAAGCAGAGGTATATTAATATATACTTGCTTTGTTCAAAACATACTAGAATTTTAGGGCACATGACCCAAATATCACTGTAAAATACAAAATATTAATATATGCAGAGTTCAAATGTAGCATTATATTCAGACTTCAATAATATTATGCTATGTGTCAAGTACACAGTATGTGTATATAATACATAATATGTGTCAACTTGTATATATAATATATAATATGTGTATACAATACAAATTATATAGAGTCTGAATATAGAGCTATATTCAGATTCCGCACATAATAATTTCTCCAAAAATACAACCTTACATGTATCAGATAATGAAAGGTCAAATTTGTCAAATTATATATGGAGTGTATCCCTTACTAATTAAGTTTTCCAAAATGTTTCATTCTAGAAAGATGTCCAATTAAAATTAGCTTCCAATTTACGACCAAGAAAAAAAAACATCAGGATAAGACAAATTTAGTTACATGTATTATTGATTTCATGCTTCACATGCTAAGCAAATAATTTATATTTGTGAATATTTAACACATTAGCTATAAATTTTAATTAAATTTATCTTTTAAATTTATTTATAGTGCTTAATAATTTAGCTTTATTCAAGAGAAAAATAATAATAATATATATTAGTATTTATCCCATGTTGATATAAAATATTTCAAAATATCCCAACGATTTTTTTTATAAAAATATAAAAACTAATTGTATAATATTGCATTTGCAGATTTGATAAGGATGAACTTCCATATTTATTCGACGACTCAGTTAGACCACCGTCATTCATCTGATTATTATCGCTACGGTTGATTATCCAAGAATCTTGCGCTGCATTATCGATGATGGCGGTTAATCATCTACTTCTTAAGAAGCTTCAAAGTTTGCGCCCATTGGATTCCTTTTTTGTAAAATATAATGTCAAAATTGCATTTATGTATTTCTCTCATGACCGTCACCAATCATTGAGTGAATCTTGACTTTTCTCAAGATTGGAAGGTCATTAAAAATTTCTTAAATTATATATTTTAGATTAAGGAGTTAATACTCATCCAACTTAAAATGTAGTTTATAAGAAGTGATGTTTGATTCTTTTTAGAGTGTAAGTAAAAAGCGAATCTTTAATTTTTGAGTGTTTGATAAGGTGCAAATTAAAATTTCAACACATTTGTAGAGTATCTGAAATGCATTAGAATGATCATTTTCGTCTGATTTGGATGAATTATAAATATCGATAAGATAAAGTGTTTTATTCTGCTTGCGTCATCATTCTTGGCCGCCAGTCGATTATCGCCTCTGCCGTATAATCTCAAAAATACTTTACATTAAATTTATTTTACCAAACAAAAAATCATTTTTCAACTAAATAAGTTAAAATAATTAAAATACTTGTATTCTTTTTACATTACATTTATTTTACACCATATTTTTTTTTTGAGGCAACCAAATATTGTATTATGTTTATATTTATGTATGTAATTGAAGATGTCATCTTTCGAATGTTAATCATAATTTAAAATATGACATAAATAAATTGTATAAATAAATTTAAATTCTAACAATGAAAATACTATATATATATATATATATATATATATAATTTATGATAGAAAAACATATATAATTTGTTTAACATTGTAGAAGGAGTATCAAGAGCTTTGCCAAAGGATAGAAGATGCAGAAAGAAGCCATTTCCGGCCTCTTGAAAGAGACGATTTTGCTGAGTTCTCTAACATTGAGAGAGGAAACCATGAAAGCATAGTGAAGGTAATTAACTAATCTTTAAACATTTTCTCTATTCTCTCTTGAATTTCACTATCTATATTTTCTTTTAAAAAATTACTTGTTATTTAAATTATTTATTATTTAGTTTTTTTTATTTCCATATTTGATATTTAATTACAGAAATCTTTGATTTTTTTATTTTTTTTTATTTTTTTTTTTTTTAAGATATTATGTGAGAACAAAGATGGGAAGGGTGGAATCCCACATTTGATTTATGTGTCGAGAGAGAAGAGGCCAAAACATCCACATCACTTCAAGGCTGGAGCCATGAATGTTCTGGTAAGCAAATATTCAGTACATATTTTTATATATTTTATAAGGGGACTATTTTTAAATTGAGCTTTAATAACAATTAAATTAAAAATTAATGATTAATTATTAAAGTATAATTTGAATTTATATTTTTTAGTTGTTGAAAAAAAACATTCTATCAACCTTTTAAAAGCTAAATATTAAGAGAAGTATTTAGTTACTTTTTTAAAAAAAATTCATCATTAAAATTTCTTAATTGCACGTATAACTATGATAATGATTAGAATATGATAATGTCCTTTCAAATTAAAAAAAAAATCAATAAAACAATTTAAAAATATATTATCTTTCATAAAATAAAATAATATATATACTTTTCAATTGTGAAAGTGACAAAGCATATAAAGACAAATTTCACGCTATATTCATGCGCACATGCACGCACATTAGGACAAAAACAAAGAAAAAATTTCAAAATACTATCGTCATGCCTTAGCTCAATTATTTTGGACTATTGTATTTCTAGATACCTAAGATACAACGCCACAAAAGTTGCAGAGATCTTTTTTTTTTTTTAATGGCTGATCGTATGTGGGCCCCAATATGGATGATTATTTTTAAAATCACTCTAACGGTAGTGCAAGTATCTCAGCTTATTGGTGTAGAACTTTAATTTTCAACTAAAATATCTTGAGTTCAAATTTTTATATATACATTATGTGTATGAATTTACGATTAAATTTACTTAAATATTCTTAAAAAAATCACAACCATTCAATTTCAGCATCAATTTTTAGCACGTCTAAAAATTAGAAGCAAAAATATGTGGTAGTGCATTTTCGTACTGCATTATTATCCTATTTAGACTCATATTTTAATTATATTTTGATTATATTTTTAAGAATTTATGATGAAAAATATTATCTGATTACAGGAATTTGTCAAAAAGCAAATCTTGATGTTAAAACAAAGACATTGAACAATATCGGTTAAATCCCTAAATATTTCAAACATGTATTTATAGTCAATCAGCTCGACGACGGATCTAATAAATACATAATTAAATTTTTTTTTTAATATATCATTATGATCAAATCATCATGAATTCATCCAGATATACATGCGGGTTTTTTTTACTGTATTCTGAATCCACTCATAAATAGCATCTTTGAAAGCAAAAGAGAGGAGAGAGTACAGCTTGAAAATCCTTTAATTTGCACTCATTGTTAATATGATTTGTCGTCGTATATTTTTTTATCATGACGACCTTCATCCATTTGTTATCATCTATCTATATTATAAACTATTACAACGAGCATTATATATATTTGTTTTATATATTCTCATCTATTTTTTATTATTTTACTCAGTTATCGGAAATTTTGTACTATGAAAAAAATACATAGTGGAAGATTATTGTTTTTTTTATTTTTTAGTAAAATTTATATTTTCTTATTCACTTTAAATGATAATTATTATTTTTCATAAAAATTAAACTTTTTCTTTTTAATAATATAGCATTTTAAAATAACGTAAAAAATCCCTCAATCACAATTTTTGAACACCAATATTATTCAATATTCAATAATCCCACTCTAACTCATCACTCAAACCAATTCAACCAAGGGCGCCTTACGCTTTCTTCCCCACGATAGCGGGCTGTCGATGAAGGTGCGACATGAATCTCTTTAGAAGATCGTGGGAATGGAAGAGTCTCAAATGAGATGATCCCACTTTTGCGAGGCGGCATTCTAACACATCTCCCCAAGATCGATCGTTAGCCGTGGGAGGTCAAATCTAATCTTTGACGGTTCCTCGCGAGACTATGTCGATATCCTGACTTTGCTGGCACATTCGTCTGATGACTCACCGAGATGTTATCGTGTAGAATTACGATGCTTAATGCAGATGAATTTCACGAAGACATCATCCTCCCTCACCGTATGAGGAATCTCACCTTTAGCTTCAACATCTTTCTTTCGTGGGTTTCAAGCAGCATTGATTCCCATGATGGGCGTGACCCCACACGCCGACCATTACAGGCTTCATGCATATCCAACGAGCTCGACACCTTTGTCGTCTTTCCCATTACCCTCAAGGGGCAAGCTTCGCATTCTACTCCTCCCAAAGGAATCCATTCATACCTTTGTAACTCACCGAGATTTTGTAGAGCAGTTCATTTATTAGGATCATTAAAGATTCCTCCCATCTCCGATTCATCAAAATAAGAGTGAATCACTTAAAGAATACTTAGATTCTCCTTGGCTCGCCAAATACCTGGGGTAGACCCTGAATTATTGAGAGGAGTTTTTCTTGGAGGGCTCCGCGGCCTTTCTACTCGTCACTTTGTCATTCCTTTCGACTTGGTTCACCGTGTGCGCAAATTCTCGATGAGGCTATTAATGCCATCAAATAATTTGAACTATCCAGAAAACAAGAGTGCTATAGGAAACACAGATCAACAATCATCGAGAAGCAACAAGACATGATCTCCTCCACGGCCCGCATCAACGACGGAACCATACGAATACGCTAAACACATCGTGTTAACGTCTTGTTGGCTATTCGAGATGAAGAGACCATCAAGTGGCCACATCCACTAAAATCAAATTCGAAATCGAGTAATATTGTCACTTCCATCAAGTCGTGGACTTATCAAGCGTGTAAATAACTTAAAGAAGAAATTGAGAGGCTCATTCAATAGGGATATCTACGTCAATTTATGCAAAACCAAATAGTTCAAGCAAACATAACTCCAATAGGGGGCAATCAGGACAATCATCACAGAAACAACATAATATCTGCCACATAGTCAGAGAAATTGAAACGATTGCAAGTGGGCCACTATTATCTAATCAAGTATTCATCGTCACCTTTAAAGAGTCGGAGTTAAAAAAATCTTGTATTAATCATCCCACCACTTTTAATGACTTAGACTTGAGGAAGTTCTCGCATCAAGATCCTTTTGTCATCTTGGAAATGACATTATATTGTTAAAAGAATTTTGATTGATAATAGGAGTGTCGTTGATGTTTTATTTTACTCCAACTTTCTTAGCATGGGCCTAGTTAAGGAAAAACTTCAACCCACTACAGGACCATTATATGGGTTTGATAATTGCCTGCAGTGGAGGGACAATCACCCTTCCCATTGTTCTGAGAATTTCTTAACAAGTCACTCACTCACCTCATAGTGATCAAGTCAAATTGACATGCAACGCTATCTTTGGAAGACCCCTCCAATCAATCTTGGTCTTTGTCGCGGTACCTCATCTTAAGATGAAATTTTAAACTCCTATTGTGGTTGGAGTGGTCTGTGGAAACCAACAAATAACACAATCATGTTACCTCACACAAGCTCAATCACGCTATTCGGTGACCTTCAACATCTGCAAGATAAATAAGTATCTCAGAGAGTTTTGCACAGAAATATTTGCTTCCCCCTTATCAAATGACCGTCGTATGACCAAAGATCCAGAGAAAAAAATCTTCCCTAAAACTTGGAACATGGAGGGTCTCTAAAAAGTCTTATATGTAAAATCCTTAGTGCATAAATATTGTAGTCTTTAATTTACCCTACTTATCTTTTCCTCTCCACCTCTTATCTTTTGTTAACTCTTTCTAAAAATGTATCTCGTCCCTTTTGTTAAGTTATCTCAATATTGTATCACCAACATTATCAAAGTAATGAGTTTATGATTTTTCTTACAAGCTTCTTCTTCATTTCTCTCAGAGAAATATACAACTCACGTTGTATCTCGAAATGATCAATCCAAGACTTAATCGGACTCTTCCATAGTAGAAGTCAAGTAACACTTTGTCGATACCTAGATAGGTCAAAAGGTCATTGGTGGACATCCGCCACCTTTTCCATATAGGTTAATGTCATAATTCTCACAAACAACCGGATAGGTCAAAATTCTCAACGGATTCAATTCAACCTCTTCTGCAGGTAACATCAGTCACTCTCACAAACAACCTCGAGTCAAAAGTCTTCGGTTCAATTCAACCTCTTCCATAAGTTAACGTCATTGTCACTCGACAAATAACCTCGGATTGATTAAAATCCTCAGCATTCAATTGACCTCTTCCATAAGTTAATGTCATCGAAGTCACACGACAAACCTCGATAGGTTAAAATCCTTGATTCTAAACTCTACGTTATCGAAGTCGCCTCGACACAACCGGATAGGTCAAAATTCTCATCGTCGCCGGTCATCCCGAATTACCGGCTACCGCCACCGTCAACTATCGCCGTGTTGATCTTGACACCCTCGGTCCCGTCATCATCACTTGGTCCGCCTCCGTATCGCCGGCCATCTCGCCGGTCACTATCGTTGCGGTCATCCGCTGACTACGTCGGCCACCCTTCGTCTATCCGCCGCTGCCGATCATCACCTCAAACCGGTGGTCCGACAAGGCGGTTAACCTCTTTTGGACGGAACCCAGATGAACTACGGCTCGCTCATTCGGTCCGGCGCTTGATGCTCTTTCGAGGAAAATTGAGCATCGTCGTATGACGTCTTGATCGCCTTGAACCCGGTCGGTTTTAAGGCGGTTGATACTCTTTCGAGAAAAACCGGGCCCGCGTATGAACTACGGGCCTTTGATTCAACGGTCGGTCCGAAGGCGGTTGCGCCTCTTTCGAGGGAAAATCAGCCCTTTATGAACTACATCTTGACCTCGAATGACCTCCTCTTAAGAAGAAGAGGAACACGCAAGCATATGAGGAGTCTGCCTTCTCCCTTGGCCCTAAGGGTTTTTATAGACCCCCTATAGGGATAAAAAGATAAAAAATCAAAGAAAAATTGCAAAAGCCTGCTGAAAATCATCCAAAATGGGTGAAAATGGGTCAAAACGGGCAAAAACGGACAAAAAAAACCCTCATGGGTCCGCTTCGTCCCGGCACCATACGCTCTTCGCTATTATCGCCCAACTGCGCCGGTTCTGCGGCCGAGACCAAGTCCCGACAACCCAACGCGTTGTCCATACTGTGGCGTGCACGGCCCACCGCCAGCCCGGACCTCCTCTTTTGTAGCGCCGACCATGACCGCGCTCCAGCGTGACTGTGTGTTTTCACCGCCGACCCACTTTCACGGTCCATGCCCGCTTGTCCGGCTCCGGCATCATGTGGCATCCTGAGTCGTGAAGCCCATGGCCGTATGGCGCCCGCAGTGCACCTTGAGACTCACAGTGCCAAGCTCATAAATATCCGGAAGGGTCCATAACCGAAATCTCTCGCTCGTGTACACATTCTACTCACCCGCTTCGTGATCATAATCTTGTGCTCCCATGAAGATCTATTCTTTTAAAATGTATGATTAATTGGCACACAAATTTCATTGAAGAATCAGTTATTTTCAAGTATTTTGCGTATATATTTTTGGATGATTGAGATAATGTCATCCAAAAATAGGGGGTAACTGATATGACACTTAAAATACTTATTGAGCACAAATCTTGATGTTAAAAGCAAGTTGATCCGAAGTTGGCTGGAGATCAAGCAATTAAAATATCATTGGAAACTTTGGGATATCGTTAAATCTAAAATGCTTTCAAACAAGTGTTTATAGTCAAAAATCTCTTGGAGCCAAATCTAACAAGCCCAAGATCTCATAATTTCGACTTCATTTGAATATTCAAATACACAAAATACATCATATGATCAAGGGAATCATCATGAGCCGTCCGATGGAGTGGAGTGGTACGGGTTTTGCATTTATTCTAATATCACCTCCATCTATAAATATCATTTTTCACATGAGCCAGTAAGAGAGGAGAGAGCTCTAAAGCGAAAATCCTCCAAGCACGTGTCACCACGGTTGTCAAGCCGCCAGCCGTAGATTGATCCCTCGTCATCACATCTCCGTCATACCATGGTTAGTCGTTGATCCGTTGTTTATCGTACCTTCTCATGCAACTATTACAACTTGACTATATATGGCGTTATCGATTCTTATTGTCTCTTCTCATACAATTTTGTACTTCCGTTATCGGGAAATTTTGTACTATGAAACAAATATATAGTGGAAGATTCTTACTGAGCTAGGCCCCGTGATTTTCTCTCTTTTAGAGGTTTTTCACGTAAAATTTAGAGTTTTCTTCATTTCTTTAAATCGTGTGTGTCTTTGGATTTCATAAAGGCTAAAAGTAACTTTCATCTACTGGTTTTCTAAACAACAACAATCATGTCATTAAAAAAAATGTTGTGGATTACTTATTATAGCATTACTCTAAACATTAGCACTTAATTTTGTCTCATGATTTAATAGATACCAAACTTAAATCACATCATACTGTAATACTAATCAGATGATTGTTAAAAACTTAATATTTGAATAATTAACAATTGATAACTTAATGTTTTCATAATATAATTAAACAAAAAAATAATAATGAAAATTTTTTAGATCAAAATTAGTGACTAAAAATGATTAGGATAACTTTTAAAATCCTTAGATTTGCTTTAATGTAAATACAATAATAATTACTTATTTATTACACTCATCTTAAAGCGGATTTAAGGACTTTTTAATCCATTCAAATAAAAATTTCAGTTAGAATATCTTAAAAGTATTTTAAAAGAAATTTTGGATGCATGGCACATAATTCTTATGCATTTATTTATCTAAGAGCTAAAGTTTGATATTTACTAATGGGCTATTTGGGTCAATTTTATTTTGTATTTTTTATTTTTATTTTCATGCTATTTCTAAAATCATATTTATTTGATGTACTTTTATTTATTTTAAAAAATAAATAATATTATTTAAAAAAATATTCAAAACAGTTTTTAAATATTTTGAATATTTTTAAAAATAATAATTATCATAAATATGCTTTATTTTGAAACAAAATAAAATAAAAATATAAAACAAAAATAAAAACAAAAGAGATCTCAAAAAGCTCTCCAAATATAACTTTTTTTATGCATGAAAAGCTGCATTTAATTTTTAAAAAATAATGATGATACTATTTTTTTATAATAAAATAAAATTTTAGATGCTATTTATATAAAATAAAAGTTTAGATATTACATATGTAAATATATAAGAATTAGGCGCTGTGTATGTAAATATCCCTTTTTCCTATTAATAATTGGCAAAATTTTTAAACTAAGTATGATTAAAACTTTAATTAGCGGAATAAGCACGTTTTTAAAAAAATTTCAAAATAATAGTCGATTTAAATAACTAAAAATAAATTTTTTTTTTTTTTAAGATTTACATAGATTAATTCTTATGTTATTATATCCTAATTTTTTTCTCTCTCATTTTTCTCTCTCTCTTTAATTTTCTTCAATTTTTATATATAATTTAAAATTATTTAAAATATATAAATAAATAATTTTTAGTAAATAAATAAATTATATATTAAAGTATATATATATGTATATATTTAATTAGTTATTTATTTTTAAAATATAATTAGTTAATTTTTTAAATAAATAAATTATATAAATAAAGTATATATATATATATATATATATATATATATATATATATATATATATATATATATATATATATATATATATATATTTATATATTTATTTATTTAAAATATATAATTAGTTAAATAAATAAATAAATAATTTTAAATATATAAATATTTTGGTTATTTATATATTTAAAATATTTAGTTATTTATATATGTATATATATATATATAATATATATATATATATTATATATCATATATATATATAATATAATATATAATAATAATATATATTTTATTATATATTTATTCCTTTCTTTTTTGTTTATTAAAATTATTTATTTTTTTTTTTTTTTTTATTTTTTTATTTTTTTGTGTTAATTATTATTATTATGGACTTGTAATAATGTATATATAATTAAAATATTTTATATAAAATTTTTAAATTATATTTTTTAAATATTTTAAATTATTTTATAACTTTAAAATTTATATAATTTAAAATATAAATAACTAAATTTAATAAATGTATAAAATAACAAAATATTTATATAATTTGTTATATGATTTATTTATTTAACTATTATATATTTTTAAATAAAATAAATATTTTTTAAAATACATAAATATTAATTAAATAAAATAAAATATATATATCATATATATTATATATATATATTATATATATAATATATATATATATATATGTATATATACCTTATACATTTATTTATATATTTTAAATATTTTTATATTATTTATCATTAAAATATTTATATAATTTTAAATATATAAATAACTAAAATATATGTATATATTATATATATGATATATATATATATACTTTATTTATATAATTTATAAAAATATTTATATAATTTATTTTACTAAAATTATTTAAAATATAATTATATAAAATATAAATTAATATAAATATATATAAATTTATTTTTATTTTATATTTAAATTATATAAATATTTTTAGTTATATAAAATAATATAAAATATTTAAAATAAATAAATAATTAGTTTTATATATATTTATTTAATTAGCTATTTGTAAAATTTAAATATTTATTTATTTAAAATATATATTAATTAAATAAATAAATTTTTAAATTATATAAAATTTTTGTTATTTATATATTTATAAAATATTTAGTTATTTATATATTTAAATTATATAAATATTTTTAAGTTATATAAATAATTTAAAATATTTAAAATATAATTTAAAAAATAATTTATATAAAATATTTTAATTATATATATATATATATATATATATATGATATATATATAATATAATAATAAAACATAAAATAATAACAAAAATATAAAAAATAAATAAATAAATAATTAAATAAATAAAGAAAGGAATAAAATATATAATATAAATATATATATATATATATATATATATATATATATTCATATTTTCTAAATATAAAATAACTAAATGATATAATTTAAAATTATTTATTTATTTATTTATTTAACTAATTATATAAAATAAATATAACTAATTAAATATATATTAATATAAATAACTATTTATTTATTTATATATTTTAAATATTTTTTAATTATTTACCTAAACTTAAAAAATATTTATAATTTAAAAAATAACTAAATAAATTTATATATATATATACTTTATTTATATAATTTATTTATTTACTAAAATTATTTATTTATATATTTTAAATAATTTTAAATTATATATTAAAAAAAATTGAGGAGAAAATAATGACGAGAGAGAGGGAATACGTTCTGCCATTTTAGGATATATGTAAATATATAAGAATTGTAGATCAGAAATTCTCCCCATTATACCGGTAATCCATAAGGCAGATATAAAATCGGCGATTAATCAATATCTCTAAATTTTTAAAATATTTTATTAAAATAAATTATAAAAAATTTATAATTAAGCAATAATTGTCTGTTTAATTTGTTAATTTACATAAACTCAGCATGATGACAAACATTCTCTAAATTTGGACTGCGACATGTTTGCTAATAATCCCAAAGTAATCCTCCATGGAATGTGTCTTCTACTTATTTAAGAAAAAAGCGTCTTGTGGCTACGCTCAAATCCCTCAAAGATTTTATGGAGGTCTGAAAGATGATTTGGAAACCAGTTGGAGGTCTTGCAGAAGGTTTTTTTTTCCTTTAAAATAATTTAAAATAACTCATGTTCTTTTAATCTTCCAATAATCGATTACTATCCTGATGTTTGATCCTAAATTATTAATTAATCCATATGGTTTCAGTTTTAAAGGACTTGCAGATTCAAGGTCCTTTAAATGCAGGAACTGGATGTTTTCATAGGAGAAAAGCCATTTATGGCTCTTCGCCCTCTCAACTTGAAGGCCAGAATAAACAAGCAGATGGTAATTATCAGTAGTAGAATAATTATATATATATATATATATATATATATATATATATATATATATATATATATATATATATATATATATATATATATATATATATATATGATTTACATACATATATATATATATATCTAATATTTATATAAATAATATATAAATCTTCAATATCATATAAAATTATCATCATCATTAACTTTTCTAAAGTGAATATATATTCTCAATAAGAAAATATTATATACATAAATATCAATTTTTGGATGTTAAATATGCAAATGCATAAGACATGTGATATATATATATATATATATATATATATATATATATATATATATATATAATAGTTATACAACATATATATATATATACATGCATACATATACATACACTTTCATTTTCATTTTTGCTAATTAGCAATAAAATATTATTGTTATTATCAGTAATGTAATTAAAATTAAAAAAATTACTGAATAATAAACATCTAAAAATATATCCAATTTTGGTTGATTTGGATGGATTGGATACAAATTTTAAAACAAAAAATAATATTTTTGTTTTATTTTAGTTTGGTTTTGGATAAATCGGTATATTTAAAATTTTTAATTTTTTATTGTATAATAAAAATAAAATATAAATATAATAAAAATATAATTAATTCTTGCTAAAAAAATATTTAAAACTAATTTTTCTTAAGAAGTTTTGACTTAAAGTTGATGGAGCCTATTATATATTAAAAGTATTTTGAAAAATTAATGATTCAAAAAGCAAATCAAAATAAAAAAATAATATATAATAGATAAACTTATTATGTAAATTAATATTGTATTATATATAATTACTTTGATTTATTTAGTTTCAAAATTTTATTTAACTGATAAAATCAAAATCAAAGTTTTTTAATTAAAATCAATCAATTACTAGTTATATAATTACTTTGGTTTTGATTTTGGTTAAAACCAAATAATGCACTAATATCCATTTCCTCATTTCCAATTTCAAAATAATTTATTTGAATTAAAGTACTTTTTTCTTATCTTTTATTTTAAATATTGTGCAATGTACTTTCAAAAGTTGAAAGAATATTTAAACTCGAGAGCTTTTGTCTCTTAATGAGATAATTAGATTAAGCGAGATTTTCTTTTCTATCTTTCAGCGAATAAAATGGCCAGTAAGTAGCGTCGTCCTGAACAAAATCTATGTAAATATTATATGCTTAATAAATTAAAATTTCAGGATTTAACAGTAAAATCAAAAGATTTTATATATATATAGATATAGTGGTTAATTATATGATGGTATATTTTATGGAAAAAATGTCTTATTAATTATTAGGCTTTTGCAATGTCTGTAACAGATAGGATGGGTCTATGGATCCATGACAGAAGACGTTTTGACCGGGCTACGAATTCATTCCATGGGCTGGAAGTCAGCCTTCTTCAATCCCGACCCACCAGGATTTCTTGGATCTGCACCGACAGGCGGCCCAGCAAGCCTAACCCAGTACAAGAGATGGGCCACAGGCCTATTGGAAATCCTACTCCACAAAAATAGCCCCGTGGTGCCTAGTCTCACCAAGCAACTCCAGTTCCGCCAGTGCCTTGCTTATTTACTCATCAATATTTGGGCTGTTCGCTCTGTCCCCGAATTAACTTACTCTCTTCTCCCAGCTTACAGTCTGATCACCGGAACCTCCTTTTTGCCCAAGGTATATAATTCATAAATAAAAAAATTAAAAAAAAATCAATATGTTAAACAACTAATATTATGAAGCCAAATTTTTTAGTATGGAGATATTAAAACATAAAATAAACATAAATGTCTGAATAATATCTCTAGTATGTATATAAATCAGTGGTATATGCAGGCATCAGAGAGAGAGTTCTTGCTAGTAGCAGCGCTGTTTGTCAGCTACATAATCTACAGCTTCGAAGAATACAAGCAAGTCGTATCGTGGAATGGTGGAAACCGCGATGCAACGATAACCTCGTGGACCGCCTTCCTCCTCGGCTTCCTCTCCGTCGTCTTCAAACTCCTCGGCGTCTCCGAGACCGTCTTCGAGGTCACGCGGAAGGACCAATTGCAGCAACCCGGCCATTGCAATCCGGGCCGATTCACCTTCGACGGGTCGCCCATCTTTATCTCCGGCACGGCGTTGGTGCTCGTGCACATGACTGCAGCGGGTGTGGCCTTGCTCGGGCGGGCAGGGTGGGCGATCGGAGCGAAGACGGCGGGCGAGGTAGGGGAGATGGTGTGTAGTGGGTGGATTTTGATCACCTTCTGGCCGTTTGTAAGGGGACTATTTGGGAAGGGGAGTTATGGTATTCCATGGTCAGTGGTTGTCAAAGCAGGAGCATTAGCATTTTTGTTCTTGCAGCTTTGTATCAGTTTGTAAAATGTCAGATTTTATTTCTTCTTGAACTTAATTAGGCTCATATGTTTTTTTTTTTAATTTTTGTATTTTAATTTGGATATTGATTTGTGCTTCCAGCAAGAATAGAAAGCTTATGTTAAATTTGAACTTTTATTAGTTGATTTTCAACCATTTGATGATTGCAGTTATAAACAGTTATTATTTGCATCTAGTTCATTAGTTATTAGTATTAATAAATCTTATACTTGTCGAGCAAGAAGAGCATCGCAGAGAGGAACCCTGCCTTCTTCACGGTATCACAGATACATTCAGAACCACGTTAGTTGAAATCCAGGCCTGGAAGCAGACCAGAAGACGACCAGACACCTCGGCGGACGGAGAGCTAATCATAGCCGCAGATTCTAGTAGCTGTTATCGCCTTGTTGATCAGCCATGAAAGCATTAAAACAACCCTGCCTTCCATCATAGCCATTGATGACGGGGAGGGATCAACGGCAAGATGGTGAAGCTTCTGCTTCTTCTGAAGGTTTTGCAGTGTTTGTTGAAGCGTTTTTAAGTAGCGATTGATTCTTCCAAGAAATTATTAAGTGCGGAGTTTGGATGTAGCTTTATTTTCAGACTCTAATATCAATGTCACTAGAAATTTGCTCGAAGATCGGATTGCTCGAAGTCTCGTATTTAGCTCATCGGGTTCGAATTGAGTAAATGAGCTCGAGCGAATTGTTGGCTCGGTTTTAAGTTCGAGCCGATTTAGATTCGTAGTTAAATCGGCTCGTTCGATTTTTCGAACGGCTCGAATACAGTTTGCGGCCTGCGGAAATCGGAATCACGAGCGATTGCGAATGGTGATTCTCCTTCTCTGCCTCTCCGAGTCCACCATGAGATCAAAGGTGAACGCTTGATATACGGTTTCAGTTTTACCCTTTCAAATTCTAGCCTTGACGCTTCGTAACTCCGACTCCGTGAGGACCGTGACTTCTTTGAGTTCTTTCTCTCATTCTCGGTTTCTTATCTTTGCGGTTGCGGGTAGGGCTTCACTCTTGAGAAAGGGCTGAGAATGATTCTCAATTCTTCACCTCTTTGCCTCTTCGGTCCTCACTCCTCACTGATCTCCTCAGGTTTTCTCGCAATCTCGCTTCATTATTCCGTGAATCGTGCTTTATTTCTTACCAATCTCTGAGGCACAGCCGCGCAGACTTGCATTGTCAGTGTGGCCATTTTTTCTGTTGTAGAGTTATTGTTATTTCTTAACTTTGCAACTTGGGTTACTTGGCTCAACTGCTTGTCCCTCGGTTTGTTTCTTTGTCGAAGTCTCATTTGATCATTTCTACGGTACAGACAGTAGCAATACTGGTTAATTTTACTGGTTAGTTTATGGCATAGATGTTCGTTAGTTATTTATTTTTATATATTATAGTTTCATTATTTTGATCATATCTTAATTACTCTTGAGTCTTGACGGCACTCTCAAAGGCTCAAAGCCGATCAACACAATCAATGTATTATCCTCTATTATAAGTGAAGTATGTTTATTCTTTGACTCAACTTTTGGAAAAAGAACAATATCATATTTCATGTCCATTCTCACATTTATGGATGAATGTGAGATAATAAGGCAAAAATCTGTTATGACTTATGAAGAGATGATTCTTGATTTCTTGTGTATCACCGATTCACCGCTCCACTGATAAGTGATAAATACACCTCTTGAGTCTTGACATGTTATTCAATATGGATATGGTATGCTGAAAATTTTGTATAATTTAAAGTATTGAAGCTGCAAATTTTTTTGCACTTGTTTTGTTGTATTATTGTATATGGTTGTCGGTAATATACTTAAGATACAATTGATTAAAACTTTGTAGAATTTATCCCTCAACATTTATTTCTTTCTCATTTCTTCAAAGAAAACTTTATTGCCTTCATAAAATTTCAATCCTATTGATCTGTATAAGTTATAAGATGATGTAAGTGTGGACTTTCACAATCCTATTATTGGGTAATAAATTTATGGGTTTTATTGCCTTCATAAAATTTCCAATCCTATTGTATGTGTGGACTGAAAGTATAACTTGTAAGATGATGTTGATGAGCCAATGGCTTTTTATTTTTGTAAAGAAGAATGGCTTATTTTCTAGCATAAACATGTATGGGGTATGGCTATTGGTTGTATGAGAGTATGAGACTTAGAATGGTGTTAATGTAGAGTTTATTTTTGTTTCTTTACCTAAGAAAATGGGATTATTGTGGGTTTTTGGCATGCAAGTGCTCTTTAAGAAGTTAAAACTTAAAAGTTAGCGTGAAACATGGGCGTAGTTGGTGTGGTCCATGCATAAATATGTGGATAAATTTTAATGCCTAAATATTTTTCATTAGTTGATTTAGGTTTTAATAGCTGAATGTTCTAGGTTATGAATCATACGTATTTGGAGTGGTTAATATAAAATGCTGCATGAACTTTTTTTTCCTTTTTCTCCAAAATCAAGATTTTTTTTTTGATAAATTACATTCATTTTGGCTTCTTCAGGACTATATGTGGTTCATGCATCTTGCTATATTTGTGGTACCATTTCTCATATACATCTTGTGAAAGAAAGATTATATTTATGTCAACAAGTTGTTTACACATAAGATATATTTTGTTGTCTCACATTGCAGGTATTGGAAATATCTTCTGTTTAAGTCCTCTGTCGCTGTTTATAAATATCTTTTGTATAAATCCTCACTTGCTATTTTTCTTGTGGGTCGTGGCTAGCTGCTTTGCTGCTAGGTTGTTTTCCTATCATTGTCGGAATCAGTTTCAGTATCTGGATTGTATGATTGGATGTTTGCTGGTGTTGCCTGGCTATGGGTTTTTTTCCCTTTCTAGGTGTTGCTCATGCTATTTTTGTGACCTTCCTGCTATGCCTGGAAGTTCTATCTCTTTGTGTTTGCTAATCATGATGGTTTTTCCAGTTGATTTTAGTTGTCCTTTCTCTCTTGGTTTTGCTATCTTGCTGGAGTTGTGTGACCTTCTGCTCTTTGTTATTTTGGTTTTAGCTTGAAAACTATTTTCATCTATCTATCCTTTTTTTAGTGCTTCTAGATGAGTGTAAGGTTGGATGCTTCTAGATTGTTATATCTTCTAAATATTGGGTGTGCCTTTTATATCGAGGTTCTATTTTTAATTTGTGTTATGGCTGGAAGGTCAAACTACGGGTTGGATGTTTTTTGAACTTGGTTGATGATGACTCTGTTGGGGTTCTTGTTTGCGACTATCTCTGGTTGTTGGATTATTTGTGATTCTAAAGGGAATTTTTGGATGCATCAGACTGTTTAAATTGGATTCTCTTGTCCTTGGATTTCAATTGGTGGCTGTTGCCTATGGCTTTTCCTTGGGATTTTTTTAGTGTTTATGACTGAATAACTCTTTCTATCTTTCATCCTAATGGTTCAAAGTCTAATGTTTGAATTCTTGGTCTTGGTGGCTCATAGGGTGGGCTTTGTCTTTTAGGAGCTCTTTGATTTGGCCAAAAAGTATATTCTTTATTATAATTTTTTTTGATCTTTTAGTCTATGTTTGGAACCGACTACTTACTTTTCCATTCTTCTTTATGATTTCTCTTGGGATTTTCATTTCTGGACTGTGGTTGAACCTCTACCCTTTCCTGTTTGGAGGGTTGCCTTGCTTCCTAACATTCTTGATGTTAGTCTTGATGTTCCTCTGGATATCATTGTTTCTGGATCTTTGCATGTTCTTTTATGAACGACCTTCTCAACTATGGTCCTACTTTTGCCTTCGTTTTATCTATGCTTAGTCTTTCTTCCCATATTGTGAGTTTTGGTCCGCTTAGTCTTTATGGTGGATGTGCAATTTTCAACATGGTAGATGTGCGAATTTTCATGGTTTGGGATTTTGTTGGTATTGCATTCTCTGACTTGTGGATTATTACATATCTTTTATATTGGCATTACCAATTATATGATGCATTCTTTTCTATTGTATATGCAGGTATTAAAGACCATATCAACTTCTCCAAATGAAAGTTGTTCCATCTCAGGTATGTAGGCTATGAAGGCTATGATGATTTCACTCATCTTTTGGTTGGTAGTAGCACTCGTGATGCAACCCTTCATTTAAGTTTGAATCTTATGTTTGTGGCCTAAATTTGTGTGGTAGCGCGCTCATTAAATCCTATAATTCACTCATTTTATTCTGTTTTCACCTTTAATTTGATCTGTATTGCCTTGTTAATTATTTGCGCTAACACTTTTACCTAAATGCTTGCAGATTTGATGCTACTTCTCTAATATTTCTTCCAACAAAAAATTATGATCCATCATTGATGGCTCTCATTGCAAATCTATTTTAGAAACATTTTAATGGCATTTATTGGATGGCAGCCAAGACTGAAAGTACATGAAATTTATATATTCAAATCTTAAGATGATTATAATCTTGTATATTTTATTTATATTTTTTGTAAACTGATTTTTTTGTATTGGCTACACAATTAAATATGTACAATGTAATTATTATATTGATATAAATTTCAATTTTATACAAATTCAAGCAAATTTCAATTTATGTGATTTTTTTTCTTTGTCTTCGTGTATTAAGTTTGCTACTTAACTCAAAGCAGACTCATTTTAATTTGAGAAAAAAAATCCAAATTGAACTAAATGAATTTAGCATCAACAAATTCAATGATCCAAGCTCAAATCGAACTCGATTCACATTCGGACCAGCAATGTCTAATCACAAAAAATCATAAAATATTCGCGATTTAAGATCTCGCTAAAATCGGATCATTCACGAATATCCATCATTCATATCTTATTACTACATATTGATTATAAACTATATATTACTATATATTGATGTGCTGACACAATCATACAAAATATTTAAATATACTATCATGACAATACATAATAATTTATAACTAATATATATTAGTTCTAAAATATAAGATATTCATCGACCACCATCATATCATCTCAAACAATGCTGCAGGAGAAAGAAGACACATTACAACACTTTTGAAAGTTAGAACAATTCCCAACAAACTGTAAGTACATAAAAAATGCAAAGGGAAAAAAATAATAAGCTACAGAAACTTGGAGATCCAGCTAATTCACAGAAAGAATCATTCAAAACATCTAAAAGGGAAATAAAATGAAATAATAGATCAGGAGATGTAATCGATCTACTTTAGCCTTCAAATCCTTCATTCTTCTCTCCAGATAATAACGGTTCTGTTCAGCATTCATTCTTTTCTTTCCCCCTAACTTCTCTTTTTGGTCATTAAGCTGCCACTCCCAACAGCAGAAGGGTTCTTCGTGAAGATTTCAGGCGATATCTCCCAGTTGCTGCTTCTTCTTCCCCAGCTTGAATTCCTAGCATCAGCTCTTGTAATGGGAATCTCAGTTCCAGTAACAGGAAGCTGCTTATCCAAATCAGAACCAAATTCTGACTCGGAAACGGTTCCAGCCCTCCCACTGTCATTTCTCCGGCCAATCTCCTCGTCAAACTCCTCGATGTTCCGTCGCTGGGAGATCTTCAGCAGGTCCCCACCAATATCAAGGTCATCTTCTACTTTTGAACGATGGTAGCTCCCTAAATCATCTTCAGGTTCTGCGGGGCGAACATTTGTAGTCGGCCTCGGTGCCTCTTCTAGCACGAAGGCGCGGAAGTCATTCCTCGAGGGCTTAATTTTAGTGCAGAATACCTCCATGAAGTTGTTCAGGCAACCCCGGTCGTAGACATTGCGTCTACGATTGTTCTGTACCGGAAATTCTCGTATGTGGTCTGAAGAGCAAGAAGAATATTCACATCTCAACAAGAATGAATTTGAAGCTTGGCCAACTCAAGTCAAGCTTTTTCCTCATGAACAAATGAGAAGGTAGGATACAGAAGTGACACATATAAAGATCATGATGAGGTGACATTAAGCATTGGCAAGATAAATATATGAAACATGAAAAATAATTAAATGCCAGATATAACATTCTTTTCAAGATATCTTTCCCCTCTCTTCATGTGTTTTTCATCAATACAGTAAGTTTCAGAGGTTGTAGACAGCATGTACTTCTCTTTTTCACTGCCTTCAGACTAAACTTCAGAACGATGTAAAGAACAAATTTGCTACAAGTATTTCAAAGCAAGCATCGTAATTTAAAATATGTTATAATTGATCATTAAACCAAATATAAGCTGTTGTTTTGCTAGACCTATTCAACAAAAGAATCTTCCTTCAGCTATCAATAATTTCAGGACTTCATTTCAGAGCGACTATCTTCACTGTTCAATAAAAAGAATGAAAAAAAACTACTTAAAGAGCAAATTTGCATTTCAGGTTTGCTTATTTTCAGAAGAAGATGGCCATTTTGGGATTATAATACAAACCACACAAAATTTGTGTAATTACAGAACTAATTCCTTGCACAAGAAAACAATGAACTAGCAAATTTATATATTTGAGTGTGCCGCTACTTTGAGAATTTAATGAAGGCAAAGAAATAAATAAATAAATATATATAGACCAAGCTGGAAGGTTTTCCAAAGTAATCAACCAAACTGCAAAAGTACATTTCCTTCCTTCAACTTATCATTGTAAGCTTTAGTACAGAGTTTCCACTCTTAGTAGCTGTTACTAGAAAAGAGTTGCTAGGCTCCTTATAAGACCTGTGTGTGCATATACTATAACCGGTAAGTCTCCGTGGGTTCAACGACAGACAGAAAAATGTTTTTGAAGCATTTTAATGACTATAACAAGAGAACCTTATGATAATAAAAAAAAAATCATAATAGCGCATGACCTGAAGTTCAAAACTCAATCAAAACCTTGCTTCTACCATAAATCATAAAATTAGATATTTCCCTAATCAAATTCATTTAATACCTATCCTTAATCATTGAAGAGAGATGTAACTGATAGAAAATCCTATGATGCAAACTTAGGCGGTGGAGCTTGGGAGGGGCTTCGTTGTAAAGTTGTTGGCTTTGCACGGTGGCAGCTGGATTTATCACTTTTTCATTTATCAAGTGAAGAATGGTCTATTTCTGCAGTAGGGAGTTGCACAAATCACTTTCAATTGTCCACCCAAGGGATGTGGTGCGCGAACTGTGGAGTGCAATAGCAGACAAGATGACTCTAGACTTAAACTTTGTGATCTTACACTGACCGAATAAAAGTTTTTTTGTCTGCTTTGGATAAGACTCAATGATTGAGTTGGAATTAATTTAGTCTTTTGAGTTTAATTTGAATTTTGAAAGCAACTTTAACCTAGCGATTGAGAGCTTAGCATTTTAACCAAAAAGTCTTAGATTTAAAACTTGCATTTCTGTTGTGTGTGCATTTGCCATTAAATTGGCTCAAATGTCTAGAAAAAACAAACTTGAATTGAATGGATTCTATGCTAACAATATATCCTAATCTAGGGAATGAGGAATCATAAATGATGTTTTGAGGAAAATAACATATTTTGGATTGAATGAAATTTCTTTATCTTATTCTCAATATTGTGAAAGTGAGAAGTGTGATTCCTTGTAATGTGGCATAAGTGCAGCAACCTAATTCTTGAGTAAGTTGTCTACTTTAACCAAGTATAATTTCTTACTTTAGTACTTTAGTTAGTTCTTATTTATCTAAATAATTCGATATTGATTTGATCAGTGAGCTTGAATTTGCTCAAATTTGGCACTTCAAAAAATGCAATTTGTGAAAATTAAATTACAATTGCTCATTATTTTATATGGTTTTAAATCCTCATTGAACTTCTCCAAATATTTCAATTTCATTATCATTTAAGTTTTAATTATACTATATCGATGTTGACCTACACACACATTACATGAGTTAGGCTAAACAGATGTGGAGAAATCGATGGACACCTGATGCAATGTTACAAAAATCGGGATTAAAACGCCTCAATCGTGATCAAAATTGATCAAAATGTCCTTTGCTCATAAAATAGATCGCGTCGATGCATTTAGGATGATGAAATTGTCTAGAATGGACCCCTCATGTCACCAAAAATGACTTGGCAAATAATATGAATCGTAGGTGCAGTTTCACACATGTTGAAGTCAAAGGGCATTGACATCAATCATACACACTTCGTTTATGAAACGGACTGCACCGATATCACCGAAACTGCCCAAAATTGCTTCTACCTAGCGTTGTGTGAATGATAAGTCATGGATGCGATATCGCATAAATAAAGATCAAAGTCGTCTCGATTAACGTCAAAATCGCTCGAATGACCTCAGATCACAATACAAATGTGTTGTTAAGTTTGGAATGATGAATTTGACCAAAAACAACACCCATATTATATGGGATTAGTTTCAACAAAATTCACATGAATTTTGAGGCAATATCACATAAATCGAGTCGCACAAGAAATGAGGGTATATCAAATTAGATATTTATTTAAGTTTTAATAATTAGAATATATTAGAATTAAATTAAAATTCATACATATTTATCAAGTAATTAATTAGGTTATTTTCCTAAACAGCATTTCAATGCACTAAAAAAAATTCAAAACCTATGCCCCAACAAAAAAAAAAACCTATGCCCATTGTTCTAATGTGGCAGAAAAAATGCATAAAAATTAAATAGCCATGCACATTGTTCTTGCGTGGCGGGAAAGAGCACAAAAATAAATACTTGTGTGTGTTGTTCCAACGTGACACAAATTGTATTTGTTTTTTTATGCAGTTATTTTTGAATGCATATGCAACGCTTCTCATAAACGTGGCTAGTGTGAAGACCCCAGGTCGCAGTGTCGTAAAACACCAACCATACATACTTCGCATAAGCATGGTGAAAAGGCGTTAGGACTCCCGGTGTAGCCCCTATACAAGGACAATGATGGGAGGATGCCAAACTTTTCAATAAACTAGACTTATTAAGAACATAAATTAACACAATTAAAGTGACTTGGACAATAAGGTGACATAAAATAATAAAAAAAATGAATTAGAGCTGAAGTTATAAAGAATGTCTTATCAAAAGAAGAGAACGGAATTGAATCACAAAGAAATTATGAGTCGACTTAAATGGCTCGACGCGAATGAACAAAATATTCTACGAAAACTCGTGGTACTTATTGCATCGAAGGAAGTAAATGCCACGGATCTATAACATAAATCTAAGAGCAAAAGCATCAATAAAAAGTATTAAATGAATCTCAAACATGCATCACAAAATAATATTTTGTTTGATTCAATTGCTTTGAGATCCGTGCATATAATTGAAAGAAATAAAATCCTGTACGAAAGTAAGAGATAATTCTCATTTAGCTTAAGCGCTTCAAAATTTGTACAAGTGCTCTAAAATACCCGCATGTGCTCCTATACCATATTGAGTTCCTAAATTCGATGTCCGATGGCGCTGTGCAAATTAAAAATAAAATTGATCCAATCTTTTTTTACTATAGAATGCATGAAAGCTAATGAACATCTTTGATATAATAATATCTTTCAAAATTCAAAATGAACATACATACAACTTCTTCAATGGGTCACTCTGTTTTTGCCTTAGAGTTATAAGTCTCACTTAATCAATTTAATCCTCCTCCTTATAGAGACTAGAGTCAATAAAACTAATATTTCTTAATAATACTTTTAAGTACAAAAGTTCAATAAAAATGCAACGAAAAGATTGCTCTAAACTCATTACTTCAACTTAAACTACAATCATGATATCTCATATGTATATATATATATATATATAATATTCATCAATATCCTTAATAAAGAAATTTCATGTGTGAAAAGTGCGAATACTCAATTTCATAGAGTATGACTTCTTGCAGTAGAATTAACAGGACCTGCGATATAATGGATTTTCAAAATGACCAATCAAATGTAATTAATAAGCTTGATCTTTTATGCTCAAAGTAGAGTTTGATAGAATTAGTTGCAGGTTAGAGGTCCATGCTCTAAAATGATAATTCATCTTGTTTTATATTTGTATACAATCAAAAAAGGCTGTAATAAAAAAAATCTCATAATCAAAACTACAAATTTCCAATTTCAAGATTGAAAATAGATCACAAATCCTAATTGCAGACCTTATCCTCTATGCTTATAATAGAGTTGATAAGGTATGTGATGTAATTAATCTCTGAAGAATTTAAACCATGTACAAATCATAAACTCAATCAGCTATAATTGAACATCTAGAGTTCACAAGATCTGAATTGATAAAACAAAATCAATCAAGTACCCCAATGATGTCCCTATTGAAAGATAATCTCAACCGGAGTAATCTTAAAATTGGTTGACTTTCTCTCCGCATATTAAAATTGAGGATTCAAATAATATCTAGCGGTATGCAAATAGAGATGAAGCTGAAGCTCTCATTTTTACATCAATTATCTCTTAATCTCCTTATAGCTTGATTCCTCTTCTCCGAAATTTTGAGCAATCATATCCTTAACCTCATTCATTGTATTATAAATGAAGCTCATGGCTGGCTTTTTTTAGCACCTACCATCCTTAAGACCTGAACCAAGGGCTTGGTTGTCATTATGACAGCGCACACTCATCCAAAATCTTTCATTCAATGCAATCTTCCTTCTCATTCTTCGGGTTTATTAGCCCAAGCACAGCTCAACCATTGAGTAGAGGTGAGCATAACTTCTAAAGGTTATCTTGCATCCAATATGCTCTGCAAAGTCAAACAAGCAGTGACCAATATGCTCCTTCTCATTATTTATAAACTTTCTCATCGGTGCAAGCACACAATTATAATTGTAGAAAAATTACTAATCTTCTTTATCTTCATCAAAACATTCTTATGCGAAACTTACCAAGTCTCTCAAGGATAAGATCTGTACAAAGTGACCAATATATGAGCTTCCTCTTCTCCATCAATCTATTCCCAACAACCCTATAAGCACTAGTATTGTCAGTGACAACTTTGTACAACTAAGTGCTCTCTATTCTCCTCAATCACTCCATCAAGAAGGCCAAAAAGGTAGCTTACATCTTTAACCTTATCTAATGGACCAATAGATTTCAAGAAAATTGCATCATATAGATTATTCACTAAGATATTAATCAAGCTTCTATTCTTAACATTTGGTCATCCATCAAACATGATGGTAATTCCAGTTTATGCTTAGGTTCTCCTAATCTCCTCAATAAATTTTTCAGCATTAGCAAATTCCTCCTTCATATTCAAATTCTCAGTTCATATATAGAAGAAGATCTAAGCCCCCAACATAAGATCCTATTGAACGGACCATGTTGATACAAGATCGAGATATCGCCACATTTAATGTAATGTCATTTTCACAAAAAATGCCAATATCCATGCATACAGGTCTACACACCTCTCCTGCATGTTCAAGAGAAATTTGATGGGCTACACTAATGATCTTTGTCCTTCTCGTCCACTAAATTCACCATAATATTGATCCATGGGTCCCTATACATCTCTACTAGATTATAGTGCCAATGGCGATAAAGAATCATTGACACCACACTCACTACCATAATATGAGCCTACATCCATCCTATCATGAAACTATCATCATGTTAGGTGCTTCATCATTATTGCCATCTTCATATAAACACAAATTTCTTCTTTGACCTCCTTTAGTTACTTTGCATGATGTGCAATATTCTTGTGAGAGCTAGATAGATGTTCTTTCATTCTTGTCACACCCCCTTTCATAATCTTATAATAATAATTACATCTCAAATATACATTAAGTCTTCTCAACCCCTTTGATACCAATTTGCATACTATATTTCTAAGCCAAGTCCTTTCAATGTCCAGTTGTGCTCTTTCCCTTTCCTCTAAATATATTGTAAACCTCTAAAAATATTTTTAAATTAAGAAAATTGACAACTAAGATACAAAAAAACCCTAACTAATCAAACAAAAAATATAAATATAAAAAAGAAAGAAAAGCTTACAAAGAGAAATATGGAGGCGAAAATACAAAGAAAGATGTGTTTCTAGCAATGGTGGCGATAAGACCCTCCAAAGGTGGCGAAGGCGACAAACAATAGCGCTAGAAGCAACAACCGATGGCATTGGAGGAGGTGAATGATGGTGCTGGAAACAATGAACGATGGTGCTGAAAGTGGCTTGCGACGAGGTCGGCGCTTGACAGCAAGGCATGATTGGGCTCTACATGTGTCTCTAGGTTCAATTTATGAGGAAGAGTTTGGATTTGGAGAGGGCGAGGCCAGGCAGCTTATGTAATAAAAATATTTATACCCTAATTTTGTGAGGCATATGCCTAACAAAAATAGCATTGAGGCATCCCTATAAAATGGGGAGGCACATGCCTCACCATTTGCATATTAAGGTGAGCACCTCATGGTGCTTAGGCATCAAATTATGCCAAGGAATCAAATGGTGCTTAGACACATCTCTTATTGCACAGTTTTAAACCATAATCACAACCAAATTAAACTCAAACATAATAAAGCCAAAATGATTACATAATAGAACATTTTTTTATTAAGTTAAGAAGCTCATTAACATATAGAAATTGAAAATACTAAGAATATTAATAGCTTGACACAATTATGCAAATTTAATAAAATAAGAAAGATGACATGAACTTTCAAAAGAGACATAATTTTAGATCTATCCATTTATTGATCATAGAATGAGAAAAGTTATACTAGAAAGATGATAATAGTAGTACTTGATGGGGATAAGATACTAAAACAATAGACTCAAGTTAGTTTGAATATATATAATATAGAATAAAAGATTAAACAATAAGATGTATAGATAAAGCCAAAATTTTAGGAAGGAGAAAGGTCTAATGGTAAGATGACTCAAAGTTGTACAAAATAATTTGAACAACAACAACAAGCCTCTATCCCACTACGGGGGTCGGTTACATGAATCCTTTTTTCTCCAATGTGTCCTATTAAGTGCCATTATCTCATCTAATCGTAATAAATTAAAGTCATTTTTTATACTTCATAATTATGTTTTTTTATGTCTACCTCTACATCTCTTAACATAGGCCGAATCTAATACATCTGCTCTCTTGATTGGGTTATTGGATGGACGACATTTAATGTGACCAAACCATCTAAGAAGACTCTCTCTAATCATATCTATCATTGGAGTAATTCCAACCTCATCACGTATAAATTTATTTCTCATTTTATATCTTAAGCGTAAATCCACTCATCCACCTGAGCATCCTCATCTCTGCAACGCTTAACTTAATTTTATGTTTCTCTCTTATTGGCCAACATTCCACACGATAAAGCATTGTAGGTCTCACCTCCACCACCACCAACAACGACAACAAACCTTTATCCCACTAGGTGGGGTCATCTACATGAGTTCTTCTTCTCCCTTGTGTTCTATTAAATGTCCAATTCTTATTTAATTTTAATAAAATAAAATTATTTTTATACAACCCAACCAATTCTTCTTAGGTCTACATCTACCTTTCTTAACATAGGTTTAACATAGGTCAAAATAATACATCTACTCTCCTAACTAGGTCACCAAATGACAGATGTTTTACATGAACAAAACATCTAAGACAACTCTCTCTAATTTTATCTGCCACTAGAGGTACTCCAACCTTTTCACGTTATTTTGTATTTTGTCTCTAAGTGTAACTTATCCACCTGAACACCCTCATATCTGCAACACTTAATTTTATTTTATGCTTCTCTTTTATTGGCCAACATTCTGCACTACAAATCATTGTAGGTCTTAACACCATCTTATAAAAATTTCTATTAAGTCTATGTGCTTTCTCCACCACACAATAGGCCAAATGCATTCCTCCACTTCAACCATCCAACTTGAATTCTACTTAATAACAACCCCATCTATTTCACCATCATTTTGAATAATCAACCTAAGATGTCAAAAAACATTCACTCTTTTAATGACTTGATCACCTAATGTCACAACCCCACCATTAGATCTTTTACAACTAAAATTACGCTCCATATATTCAGTTTAAGATCTACATAAATGAAAGCCTTTAGCTTTAAAGTTAACCTCTATAATTTAAATTTCTCTTGAACTCTCACTCTAGTCTTATCAACAAGAAGAATATCATCAACAAAAAAGTATGCACTAAGGTACATCCTCCTATAAATGCCTAGTAAGAGCATCCATAACTAAACCAAAAAGATATGGGCTTAAAGTTGATCCTTGATGTAATCCAACTAAAATAGAAAAATACTTGGTCAATCCTCCTTGTGTTGCACAAGTAACAGCTCCAATATAAATATTCTTAATGACTTGAATATAAGCAATATTAATTCCTTTCTTTTCTAGAATTCTCTAAAGCATTTCTCTTAGAATTTTATCATATGCTTTCTCTAAATCAACAAATATCATATGTAGATCCTCCTCTCTCTATACTTCTCCATCAAACCTCTCAATATTGGGTCTTACCACATCTTATAAAATTTTCCCTTGAGTCTAGATACTTTCCTATCACACAACAAACCCAATGAATTCTACTAATAACATCCACTATCATCATCACTTTGAACAATAGACCCAAAATATTTAAACTTTTTAAATACTTGATCATCTATTGTCACCACTCCAACTATATCTTTTGCAGCTAAAATTACACTCCATGTATTCGGTTTTAAATCCACTCAAACGAACGCCTTTAGACTCTAAGGTTGACCTCGATACTTTAAGTTTTTCTTGAACTCCCTCTCTAGTCTTATCAACAAGAAGATCATCACCAACAAAAAGCATAAACTAAGATACATCCTCTTGTAAATGTCTGGTAAGAACATCCATAACTAAAGCAAAAAGATATGGGCTTAAAGCCGATCCTTGATATAATCCAATGGGAAAATATTTGGTCAAGTTTTTCTCATCTAGGGCATGGGACCTGGCAATGACAATGTTACAAAATAATTTTACAAATAAAATAATAATAACTCGATGGAAATGAATGAAAAATAAGGATTCATGAACCTAAAAAAATACTCAGGATAAGATAAATGATGTGATGATGAACCATTGAAAGACTACTTATGCATGCCAATAATTGTATTAGTTAAGGTAAGATAAAAGGCCAAAGAGACCAGCTATTCTCCTCTTTTATTATGCTAACAAGAAAGATCTTGGAATCTCAACCTTCGCTGAACAATAAGAGCTTTGTGAGGGTTGCAGAGAATTTGAGAGCCATGAAGGCATAGCAGGCAAGGATAATTAGATAACAGAATGAGCAGAAAAGTGTTTGCTCAATGGACCTAATATGAAAGTTCATGTCATGCAAGTGCGATGCAGTTATGTTTCACTCTTCGTTGATGGTATAGCTGGTACTTTTTTTATTTTTCTTTTCAGCCTTAGGATCCTCTTGATATGCCACAAGAAAGTCTTTAGAAACCTCAAAAAGACCTCTTTAGCCTCCAAGATTGAAACACAACCATGCTGATCAAAGAAAATCAAATACTAGACCATTTTATGGCACAAATATTAACTTAATTTAGGGAAGTTTTCCTGCTTTAAGTAGCTAACAAAAGGTTTCCTTCAGCTCCTTGACCGACTCGTCCTAGGCTTCACTGTTTGGTTGTCATGAGGAGAAGTCACTTCATCATGTATTCAAACGTACAATAAAATTTGTTTCTAAGACCATTTGTTTAAATAAATATCAAGTGAAACCAAAATATTAATTCAATCTCTTTTAAGTCCACACCATCCAGCTAAAATGAATAAAAAAACCAATGACAAACAGAACACTACCCACAATGAGTCTAGAAACTAATTTGACCATATCATCTCTAAAATTGCTAATTTACATTTTCTAAGCAGTTAACAAACTGGATATACATACCACGCTATATTGAAAATAACAATAGAAATACCAAGCAGTGCCTCAATCGGATTAATACAACCAGGTCGTCAGAAATATACAGCTAATGAAAAATATCAGTGGTTTCGTGCCAGAACAAACTACTATTTTTCTATCTCGATCAAATTTCATATTGAGCATCAGAAGTTTGTGGAAAATGTACAAAACAGAGATAGACCGAGTCTATGTGCTAATAAGGCTGAGTACAGAAGGTATGACTTACCTGGTTAGTGCTAATGAGGTACAAATGAAATCCAGTAAGTCCGCCCACAAACCACAAAGAAACAAAGCAGTATATCATAAGAACCACTGATGCCGGAGAGTGCCTCATTGCCTTCCATACTGTCGGGTAGTCCCCATCCATGAGAAATTTAATGTACAATGCACACATCGCAAATACATAGATGCATAGAAGAGCTGATGATGACACAAAAAGGAAAAAATAGCGGTAGTTTCTCTGCAAAAATAAATTGAGTTCATGATTAATCATATTTAATATTGATGACAAGCTTAACGAGCATGTTAAAAAAAATGCCGAGTTGCAAATGAACAGCAGCAGAACCGATACTACGAAATTTTACAAGGTCAAAATATCAGCCATCAGACCAGTAAACAGTTGGTTCATTTAACTCTAACCAACCATGCAACCTTATTAATATTCTCATATTTATGCCAAAAAAGGAGAGATGGGAGGTGAGGTGATAAATAGTATAAGAGATGAAATTTGCAAAACCAGTAAAAAAAAAGTGCAAGATAGTGTAATCCACTCCGATCATGCTTTTGTTCCCACTCCTCTAATCAACATTGAAGAATATAGTAGGAACTGAGGTTACTAGACAACTCATCAGCAATCTGCAAGTTTGAAGTTCCATTAGATAATATCAGTCGCATCTAACACTAGAAATCTGTAGTAGTAATGCCTGAAATATATATATATACCAGTTGACACGAGTAAAACCTTGAAATATATACACTATTATATAGAAGAAATCTGGTAACAAGAAAAACACATACACCAGATGAGTAAATATCTAAGCATACTACAGCCAACAGAAGGACACAATTACTAATATGAATATAGTTTAGCATATTGTGGTTATTAGAAGGGCAAAAGTAAGCCAACAGGGGAAAGTACCAAACCAATGCACTGCCCAACCCAAGGACAGTGATGATCGAAACGCTCCACACAATTATTGCAGATTGAACAATGTGAGCAACGAGGCGGCCGATATAGCATGCAGGTATCACAGTATTTGACTTTCACAGGCATGCCATTAACCATCACCTCTTTTGTGCGAGGAAACTGTAAGCTTGGTGTATGCCTTCCACTGGAATCAATCCTCGTTGAAGTATCATAGGAAAATTCTTCCTCGGAGGACAGGGATGCACGAGGAATAATGCCAGGATCTCGAGCTGAAGTAAGCATTTGTAGCACACAAAAAAAAGTAGATAGCAAACTATTAACAGAAAACCTTGCAGATGTATTCTAGGAATGTCATTTGATAAGAAATTACATTTTTATCAAAATAATCAAAATCTTATAGCTACTGGGATGCCTCATATTAGCATCCCTCCCTAAAAAAATCGCTTTAAACAAGAAACATAGAAAGCTATATAGACGTATTAACAATTAACTTAAATATTAAGAATAGCATTAGATGAGAAATCACATTCTCATCCAAATAATCCAAATTATATAACTATTGGAATGCTGGATCTTACCCTCCCTCCTAAAACATATAGCATGCAGTTACCCAAAAAGAAGGAAAACCTTACAGATGTATAGACAAGTAATTTGAAAGGTAGGAATATTGTTAGAAAAGTAAATGCATTCTCAACCAAATAATCACAGTATCTTTTAACTATCGGGATCATTACCTCCCTCATAAAAACTTAGATAACATGCTGTTAACCAAATAAATATATGTATATATACAAGCCTTACATATGTTTTAGCAACAGATTTAAAAACTAGGAATATCGTCAATTACTCAATTAGACTGATTTAAAAACTAGGAATATCGTCAAGTACTCAATTAGATAAGTAATCACATTCTTATTGAATAATCCAAATTGTATGGCTGTTGGGATGCCTGGATATTACTCTCCCTTATCTCAATCTCTCACAGATACACATACACCCTAGAACGCACAAAACCCCAGTACTCCCAAACTCCCCACCCTCAACAAGGTGCTAGTCACACACACACCAAAAAAAAGAAAAGAAAAACACCCCTATCCATCTTAAGGATCCATCGTTCCCTCCCTCACTTGATTCCCACGTACGCCACATGACACAGCCCAACCCCTATGAGTGATACCACACACATGACCCACCCTAATCCATGTATGTGATCCTGTAAGAAGGAAAGTATATAAATAATTTGAAAAATGCCAATAGCTAATTAAGCTATTTTATCTTTAATCTCCAAGGTGTTGGTTCACAATTTCATCACATTAACTATCATGACGATATACAATTAAGGAGGACTACATATAATATTTGTTGATTTAGAAAAAGCATATGATAAAATTCCAAGAAAAGTGCTTTGGAGGAGTCTAGAAAAAATATTGCTTATATTCAAGTAATAAAGGATATGTATACTGGAGCTGTCACTTGTGTTCAAACACAAAGAAGAATGATGAGGTATTTTCTTATTTCAATTTGATTACATCAAAGATCAACTTTAAGCCCATATCATTTTGATTTAGTTATGGATGTTCTTACCAAAAATTTACATGAAGATGTACCTTGATGTATGCCTTTTACTGATGATATTCTTCTTGTTGATAAGACAAGCGAGGGAGTTCAAGAAAAACTTGAATTATGAAGGTCAACCTTACAATCTCTAAAGGCTTTCGTTTGAGTATATCTAAAACTAAATACATGAATTGTAATTTTAGTTGTAGAAGATCTAATGGTGGAATGGTGACAATGGGTGATCAAGTCATTAAAAAGAGTGAGTGTTTTAGATATCACTGGTCTATTGTTCAAAGTGGTGGTGATATAGATGAGGATGTTATTGGTAGAATTCAAGTTGGATGGTTGAAGTGGAGGAATGCATCGGGCCTGTTGTGTGATAGGAAAGTACTGCTTAAACTCGAGAGAAAATTTTATAAGATGATGGTGAGACTTACAATGCTTTATGTCACAATATATTGGTCTGTACAAGAGAAGTATAAAATTAAGTTAACTGCTGCAGAGATGAGGATGTTCAATAGAATGAGTGGCTTTACACAGAGGTAGAATGAGAAATGAATATATACGTGATAAGGTGGAGTAGCTCCAGTGGCAGATAAGATTAGAGAGAGACGCCTTAGATGATTTGGTCACATAAAATGTTGATCGTCCGATGACCAAATTAGAAAAGTGGATGCATTAGACTCGACTTTGTTAAGAAGGGTAGAGGTAAAATTAAAAAGACTTGGTTATGAAATATAAAAAATGATCTCAATTTATTAGATTAAATGAGAATATGAAAAGGATCATAACGACCCACGTGTAAGTAAAACTTGTTGTTCTTGTTTTTTGTATAGGTGGATGGTAGAGGGTTAAGTTTAGGTAAAGTAATACTGATATCAATATCAAATTTGAAGGCTAATTGCTAGTTTGTTGAAGGAAATCAAAGATGAAGTTTGGGGGACGAAATGGACGTAAGTTGAGGGGATGAGATGAAGGTAAGTTGAGACTTTGAATTTGAATATTAATTTGTAGAGATTAGGTAAGCTATGGAGGATTGTTAAAGGAAATAGGAGGAATGATGCAAAGAGAAAATAAGGAATCATAAATCATAATAGCTTAACTATTCACTATGAACATTATTTTCACTATTCCACATATACTAATTAAGATGTTAGTAAACCAGGATTTTACTCTTGTGGATATTGATTTCATAGTTCAAATAATGATGTTACAATTCTACGAACAATATTTTTACAATTAGAGATAAAGTGCAATGATTTTGGAAAAATAGAGAAAAAAATGCTTCGTAAATGATCTTGCATATAAAATAATTCAAAATGATAACTCTAATACAAATTTGATGCAGTAAGACCTTGAAAATAAACTTGAAAAGATAATGGAGATGAAAAAGGTTAAAAGATTAAGAAAAATAACAAACCTCCCTCTTGTGCTAGGAGATAACTTATCTAAAAACTATTGAAGTCTCACACTTAATCAAAGATTAAATAGTGAAATAAATGAAAAAAAAGAGCCTTCACATTCAAAATAATTTAAATAATAATTTATTCATGTCATTAAATTATTTTATATGACTCAAAATTCTCCTAACTATAGATAGAAGAATATAATAAGTACTGAATTATTAACTACAAACCAGTAAACAAATAACAATTGCTAAAAAATTGTTAACAAATTTAATGACATTAATTAGAATAATCCAAATAAAATAACAAATTTAGAAAACATAAAATAACTTCAATATTAATGACAAAATAAAATTTAAAATTTATGTCCACATTTAGAACAAATAAAAGTAAAGAAGCAAGTGTGCTTTTTGACATATTTACTAAAGAGAAAACACGATAATAAATTTTAAACAAAATGATGTATGAAACAAAACCATTTATGGTAGCATCCAAAAGAGTAGAAAAATAACTCCAAACATATGAAACATTTGAGTAGTTCTGTAATTGCAGCTGTGTTTCACAGGAAAAGTTTAGAACACTTACATAGATGGTAAAAGCTATTGCAACCACCAAGATGGCATACCCTGCATTATAAGTGGGAAACTTGTGGAGAAGATGTCTTGCAACAAAGATGCAAAATATCACAACAGGTATAACTACTAGTGAGATGGTAATGATTAGCGACCAAGCATCAGGACCAAATATCAATCTCCCACCAAAGACGAACCTCTGAAATGATGGAAATGGAAATAGTTACTCTCATCCAATGCATAGGATAAAAAAATTAAGAAGGAATTAGTTTTATGAGGAAAAGGTTGTACATAAGTTAAAATATGCAGAAACGATCTAAAATATCAAGAGATCTCAATCTTTTACAACAACTTCAAACATATGCATGACTTTGCATATCATGGGGGTATGGTGTGCTAAATCATTTAAAGTTAAAAAATCTTACTTGATAAAAAAGTATAAATGAGATATAATAAACTTCTCCATGCTGAAAACCAGAACCTCAGAAATAGGTATGATAAACTAAATACAGATGCCAATAATCTTACTGAAAATGTCATCTTTCATCCTACCAGAACCACGAATATCAAATTTGGGCCACATGAAACAGCTCCATCCAGTGGAACTGCTTGAGTCCACTAATTTCCAAGCCTAAACTATACAAGTTTCAAGGGCAAAACTAAAGATTTGCGTCAAATCATGGTTCCACAGGAAATGATGACAAACGAGAGGGAAACTGTGAGAAAATTTCAAGTTAAAATTCATCCTATGTCGGTTAAAACAAACACTCAGACGAGACAACAACATCCCTCCACTTTCCACTCTACAAGGTATAAACGTAGATAAACTATGTAAAAAACATTTTTCTAATCGGTCTATCACTTCCTTTCTTAAATACAGCCTAGGCTATGAAATAGTTCGCATTTGACAATTTGAAATAAAAAAGGACATTTGATGATAATAAGGAGATATGCAGAAGTCAATACTGTGACCTTCAAGAAAAACCAGGTCCCCTCAAATTTATAGTTTAAATGATGAAGCTTCACCAATACCAAACACCCACAAAAAGGCAGTTATATGCAAAAAAATATAGACACCAAAGATCCAAAGGTATCCATGTAAATGCCCAACATAGAAAAAAATAGAGGAAATATAATTCAGTTTAGTTTCATTTAATTTCCAAACTACTCATTCAGCATTGCTGGCATTCGCCAAATTGTCCAACTTCTTTTAAGTGTAAATTATCACAATAATTATTTAGAAAATTTTCCATAATCATTCTTATACGATTTACTAAATTGGTTCAAAAAATACTGTTTTTATTGGGTCCCAAGTTCTAGTTGATAAAAATGAAGTGTTGTATTAGGTAGTCAATAGCCAGCATAAAACTATTAAAAATAAAAAAATTAAAAAAATTTAAAAAAAACTATGACATGAATCCTTTAATACATTATGTCAATGCTAGAGCATTCACTAGAAGTGACGCACTGTATAGCTTAAATATAGTGAAAAATGTGCAAGGGCTTCTACATCGGGCTTCAGATCGAATGCAATGTTAAATAAGCAAGAATTTCCATAATATGAACAAATGCAGCTAAAAAAGCTAGTACTTGAAACTACAATTAGGACAAGAATTGAAAATATAGGTACTCTTATAAATAAATTAATAAAATTAATAGATATTATGGCTCATAGAATAATAAATATCTTATGTATTCAAAAAACTAATGGATTGGGGAGAAGATCAAAGAGATTAATAATTTTGCTCATACTAAAAAAGGTGTATATGTGATTATAGATAAGAGTTTGAAGTATAATGTTATAAAACTTAATAAGATTGAAAATAGAATGATAATTTTAAAGATTGTTGTTGATGCTAAGATTATTAAGTTAGCTTATTCCTCAAGTAGGTTTGAATATTTGCTTAAAAAAATGGAATAACCTAGAAGGATTACTATGAAGGATACATCTTGAAAAAAATATTTATTAGAGGAGAATTAAATGAACATGTTGATAGAGTTATACAAAAATTTAAAAACATGCATGATGATTATGGGTTTGAAGTGACTAATAAAGTAGGATCATATTGGATCTTGATTTAGCTTATGATTTAATAATTGCTAATACTTTATTTTAAAAGGAGATAAATATATTATCAATTATAAAATGGATCTAGTAAACCATGAATTGATTATTTTTTAATAAGAAAAATATATAATTTAGATTGTAAAGACTATAAAGTCATTCCAAGTGAAAATTTAAATACCCAACATCGACTATTGATTTTTAATTTTAAGATTAATGGTTAGAAGAATAAGAATAAATTGAAACATTATCCTAGGATTAGATGCTTAAAGAATACTAATAAAAATATTTTTAAGAGGGAACTACAAGATCTTAGAGTTTGGGATGTTCATGAGAAAGTTAATATTATCTAAAAAAAGATAACAGGTGAGATTAAAGAAATTGCAAATAATGTGCTTAGAGAATCAAAAGAAAAAATTCCTATTAGTAAAAACAGTTGGGAGTAGAGTCAAGATGTACAAGGAATGATCAAAAATAAGAAAATTTATTAAATGTAAAAGCTCATAGAATTGAAAAGGATATAAAGCGACCTGTAGGGTTTCTAAGAAAATAATATGTATGCAAAAAAATTCAACATTTAGAGATTTACAAAATTGATTGGTTACTAAAAAGAGATAAATATGTATGCATAAGTTAGCCAAGTAAAGAGATAAATAAAGATATAATTCAAATAAAGTGCATCAAAGATGAAGATCAAAAAATACTTTTCTTAGAAGAAGAGATTAAACTTAAGTAGATAAAATATTTTAATAAACTTTTTAATGAAGATTGTTAGAATCAGTAGTTTAGTATCCTATATGAAAATAAAAAATTTATTTTATTGTGGTAAATCAAAATTGAGAAGCTTTAAAAAAAAAAGTAAAGTGCGAAAAAGTAGTAGGACTTGATGAAATTCCAATAAAAGTATGAAAATGCTTAAGAGATTAAGAAATTTCTTGACTACGATGTTTTAAATAATACTTTAAAGACTAAAAATGTGTTAAATGAGTGGAGAAAGAAATTCGGTTCATATTTTAAAATAAAAGTGGTACATAAGAGTGTGCAAATTATAGAGGTTTTAAGTTAATGAATCATACATTAAAATTATAGGACAGTAATTGACATAGCCTACGATGTGATACAAAAATTTCTTAAAACCAATTTGGTTTCATGTTAGGTAGGTCTACTATGAATGTTATACATGTGTTAAAAGATTTGATGGAAAAGTAAAGAGAGTAAAAAGAAGCTACAAATGATATTTATTGATCTAAAGAAAATATATGATAAAGTTCCAAGAGAAGTACTTTAGAGAGTTCTAGAAAAGAAACGAGTTAACATTGCTCATATTCAAGTCAATAAGGTTATGTATATTAGAGTTGTTACTTGTGTTCAAACACAAGGAGATTTGACCAAGTATTTTCCTATTTCAGTTGGATTATATCAAGGATTGGCTTTATGCCCATATTTTTTACTTTAGTTGTGAATGTTCTTACTAAACATTTATAGGAGAATGTAACTTGATGTATTGTCTTTGTTGATGATATTCATCTTGTTGATAAGACTAGAGAGAGTTCAAATGAAATTAGAATTATGGATGTAAACGTTAAGGTCTAAAGGCATTCGTTTGAGTAGATTTAAAATCAAATATATCGAGAATAATTTTAGTTATAGAAGATCTAGTGGTGGGGCTGTGATAATGGGTGATGAAGTCCTTAAAAAGAGTGAACGATTTAGATACCTCGGATCTATTGTTCAAAGTGATGGTGAAATAAATAGGGATATTACTAGTAGAATTCAAGTTGGATGGAAGTGAAGGAATGCATAGAAGTTGTGTGATAGAAGAAGAACCTAGACTTGAGGGAAAATTTTATAATATGGTAATGAGACTTGCAATACTTTGTGGTAGAATGCTGGCCATTTAAATATAAATATAAAATTAAGTGTTGCAAAAATTAGGATGCTCAGATGGATAAGTGGTTTTACACTTAGAGACAAATGCAAAACGAATATACGTGAAAAGGTTAAAGTAGCTCCAATGGCAAATAATATTAGAGATAGTCACCTCAGATGGTTTGATCATATAAAACGTTAGTCATTCGATGACCCGATTAGGAGAATAGATGTATTAGATTTAGCCTATGTTAAGAAAAGTAGAGGTAGACCTAAAAAGACTTGGGGAGAAAAAGGATTCATGTAACAAATCCCACATAGTGAGATAAAGTCTTATTATTGTTGTTGTTACTAAATTAGTTATGAAGAAGACACTTGAGACAAGTTATTAAAAAAAATTATGACTCATATCTTGATATAATAGGCCTATAAATTCAATTTTATATCCTTGACATGTTTTTTTTTTTCATTTTAAAACATTAGTTTTCAAAAGAAGCTTATTTAGAAAAGAACCTTTTCCTATCTATGCAACGCAATGAGTGAACTGTAAATTTTTGATATTGCCCTTAACATAGCCAGAAAAGTGAATGCTTTAGTGGCTTAAAACAAAACAATCTTAGAAGTTGATTTGATTTGTCTTCAACACTATCATCACACCACCTTATGTGAATGACAAACAACTGAGATAAATTCAAGTTTTTCTTATCTAGTTTATATCTTCTTGTCATTGCAACAGAATAGTATAATTGAGGAAATCAACATATGGGTGGCAATATATATATATATATATATATATATATATATAACTACATAAACATATTGTATGAAGAAGTAATAGAAAACCCTTCTTCCTTAAAAGAAGAGTGGAATCCAACATGTCGTGACAGACTTTACACTAAGTGGAATGTAGCATGCCCCCTTCTCCCCTGTTTATCTATGATATACAAAGTACACGTGAGTAGACCTGCACATTACACGTGAGTAGATCCTAACTAATATCATCTCACCTATAAAATGTGTAATGATTATTCTATCTCAGCACTTAATATGACCATTATTGTATATTTCTTGCTCTTCAATGTGACCAAGTTGTTTCTTAGAAAGATACTATCCCCAACTGTAAATTTTCTAATCCTCAATGGATCCCCAACAAAGACAGCATTAGAGATTTTTCACAATAAGATTTTCGTTCTTTATGTATAGAAGTCATTGTTCTAGTGACTTGTTAATATATTCAAGAATACACAGAACAACTCTCCACTGTTCATAGTTAGGACTTTGCTTGCATTGACTCACAACTCCTAAAAAAAGATATTTGACTAAGTGATACTAAAAATAGATCAAATTTTCAATCCACCATCTTCAAGCATTTTCTCTTTATTTGAACTTATTATATCAAGCGTGAATAAGTTTGTAACTTAACGTATCAATTTATTCAAGAAAGTCAACCTAATTCTATGCTCAAGAAATATTTAGGAAGGCCGAAATCCTTATGTTAAACATACTTTTGAAGATAGTATTTTACTTCACTAACTCTATTATGATCACTTCCAGTTAGAAGAATATCATCAACATAGATAGCTAGGAAAACAAAACAAATTAACTACATTTGAACAAAATAGAGTGATTTGTTGCACTATTGTGAAGACCAAGTTCAGCAAAAATATGGTAAAACTCATTTAATGAAGCATAATGGCTTTGCATACATCCAAACATGGTCTTGTTGAGTTTCATCACTCACATCAATTTATAGAAAAGGCTGTCTTGAAGATAACATGTTAAAGGAGTTAATCCTAGATAGTAAAACCTTTGGTAACTAGGAGGAATTTGTCTCTATCAATGAAGATACAAGAATGAAACTAGGTGTAAACCAAACAACAAGGGAGTCTAATGCCTGGAGTCATACATGTCAATGGCACAATATGGCGCGCGTCATAGCGCATGGCATGGTGCACCCTCAACGCCATCTGTATAGCTCGGCACGGCACATCAAAATAGCATGCGCTATTTGCGTCATGCGTGAGCAATGGCGCATGGCACTCGTGGCACACACCAAGTTGATGTTTTGCAATTTAATATGAAATAATGTATATATATTTGTATACATGTTCATACATATACATATACATATACACATGTATGCATGTATGTATATGCATATACACACATATGCATACATATATACACATACAATAAAGGTGGGGTTATAATAATAACCTCCTTTTTAAGAATGAGTGTTCTAAAAAAATATATTTAGTAGCTAGAAGAGATAGTTTGTAACTAAAAGATAAAAAAAATAAACAAAAAATATGCAATCGCGAAATCTTTAATGTAAAAAAAAGGATTGCCCATAATACAAAATAGGTAGAGAGTGGTGTTACCAAGGGCAACAAAGGACATTCACTTAATAAAATTCAAAATTCATGCAAAACATTCATATTAAACATCAAGGTTTGGGCTACATCAAGCATATAATGATGTTTTCGTTCAATAAACCCAATCTTTGGGGATGTATAGGGATATGAATCTAATGTAAACACAAAAAGGCTAAATTGAGACTGCATAAATTATAAAATGTTATCAATACTAAGAAATTCTATCATTGTAGAAGAAACTTTGATTTACTAATACAAGGTGCAAAATTTAGATAAGTCTTCAAACCACCTAAGTAAATATACTAATGTATCACAAGAATGATCATTAATAAAAGTAATAAAATGTTCAAATCATTGGCGGATGAGAATGGGACTCAAACCCAAGATAACTAAATGGACTACCTTAAAAGAGATATTATGAGTTCTTAATGAATATGTGGAGATAGATAATAGTCTTTACCAAGGTTACAAGAATTACATTCAAACTTAAAATTAAACAAGACAGAGAAATAAATTCTCAAATTTATTAAAAAAAATGACCTAACTGATAAGGACATTAATACAAAGTGATGGTGGAAAAAGTGGGATGGGACCTCAAGAGTTAGGTAATATAGTCCAATGGTTTCAACCACTTATCATCTTCCTCATATTAAGATCTTAAAACATAAAATGAGAATGCTGAAATATTATAGAGTCATTATGAGTTGTTGTACGACAATAAATGGATGGCAAATTTATAAAAAAATAAAATAAAATAAAATAAGAAAACATAAGAGATCTAGAGGAGATAACCCTTTAGTGAGAGTTCTAGAGCCTTTGCTAGATAATTGTAAGGGGAAACCATCAATAACAATGATAAATGGGAGAGCATAAGTGAATAGATGCCAAAGTCTAAACATTTTGGATGTGTCCAATGGGAAAATGGCGTGAGATGCATACATAAAGGCTTGAGATCATTGAATGATGCTATATCCAAGGTGCTAATCAATGAGGAGCTATAGGCATATTAAGAAGCGGAAAGATAATAGAACTTGGCCCAACAAAATTGGATAAATGATTAGCGTGGTCATAATGAGAACAATAAGAAAAGACTTTTCCTCCTCGACCACAATCACCATCAACTTAGCCAATACAACCATGACCTCCACATGCCCCATATCAAGAATAGAGTAGTCAAAAACTTAGTGACCTGAATTACTCATAATAGACCATTGCCTATATTGGGTATCATAAAATAGACCAATATATGAGATTGTCCATGTTAAAGAGAGGGAAGATATACAAAAAATTAGGTAATAAAAAACTCCTCATTCCATTTTACCAAATAATCAAACTAATAGTAAATAGTCTATACAATGGAAGTTCTCTTACTTTTCTCACCAAATATTATAACATTCATAGATGAATAAATCATATTGTTCAAGAGTAAATAGCTTAAAATAAAGGGTGTAGACACAAGAGAGATTATTTTTCTAGAAATGTCTGAAAAAAAATCTCAAATTTTCTTAGCAATCTGTTGAAGTATGATAGTGGAAGAAATGGATGATTCAAAACTACATAGTAAACATATGATAACAACATATGCTTGGATTAAAAGGCCTCATTCGTATTCAAACTTTTGCACCACCAATTAAAAGTGAATGTTAAATTCGATGATTTTCACTTGAATTTAACTAGGCACATGAAGAACCTTCATGGAGGAAGACCAAATAATTGAAATATATAGATGTGCATGTGTTGATTTCTCTCATTCTAATTTACATATCAGCAAAACAAAGATACATTTTAGTCTACATTTCCTCCCATCTTCCAAAAATCTATGCAAGGCCTAAAATTTTTTAAAAGTAGCCCTCCATGCGATATGATTTTCCAATAACAATTAGGAAATATAAATATCTGATATAAACAACAAAAGGGTGTCAAATGTTCTTGCATTATACCTAGTAGCTCATACCATGAAAGTCGCACAAGCATGCAATGACATAAACTAGTAATATTAATTTGTATTATACCTACATGCATAGTTGATGTTTCATTATCATAATATCTTCTCGCATGTTTACATTAGATTCTAAAAATCAACTTAGGTGGTAAACTTTGTTTTTACAAGGATACATCATCATTGACAATGATCTATAGCTGAAGATACATCATCATTGACAAGGATCTATAGCAATGACTACCTCAGGATAAAATTTCACTACTAGATATGTAACAATTATCACCAATTGTTGATCACTAATATACACTATAATTCATAGAGTTGATCTAGCTCCATAGTGCATTGTGTTTCTTACTTCCTATGAATGCAAACTTTGATAAGAAGCATAAATCAATCAAACATAAACTAATTCAATAATCTATTTTCTAGAAAACAAGTTGATATATGGCAATTGAACCATCACATAGAGTTGAAACAAACAACAAGAATGTTGTCAAGCATGTTGTCAAGCTCTTAGTGAGCCAATAGTTGGAAAAAAAAAGAGAATGTTCATAAACATAAATACCTATATTCTTTAAATTGTTCATTTGTATGTTGATGCTTATGGCAGATTAAGAATAAATCATATGAAATCCAACTATGAGTTAGTCATGTCAAGTCCACATCTTTGAAAATATTTCATCCAATCACGTAGACTATATTCTCAACCCAAAATACATTAGCCAATATCATTAAATGTTGGTGGTTAAAATTGGTTGTTAAAAATTGTAGTGTAAGCACAACAACTATGCCCCTAAAACTGATAAAAAATTCCCCTAAAATAGATCCTAACAAAGCCATTTTTATTAACTCACCTTCCTATATTATTTTCAAGACAATGGGCCCTTCGACAATATTAAAAGTCAATAAGGCAATAGCAACTGCATGAAAAGAATGATGAAAATACCACAAAGAAGCCAACGATCAAGAAGTAAGTGATATCAATGCTAAAAATCAACTTCAAAATAAAAAACACGAAAAATCCATAAAATGTTGGACCAGAAAATCCCAAAAAGAACTAACAATAAAAATGAATCACAACATCTCTCTACTTCCTATTTCAACAGTTTGGATTGTAAATCAAAGTCAGCCAACTTTCTCCCAATAAAAACTTATTTTGGGACATCATCAAAAGAGCTTGGTTGTTCAAAAAAATAAATTCTCAAACACATTCAGAACAAACAAAAAAATTACTACTTGGATGGTAGGCTTAGAGCTTCAAATCAAATGATAGGAAACAAAAGCATCTACCACAATTACAGCCCGTACCATGAAAATTATAATGTCCAAATTGTAGATAAATCATTACAAAAAATAATTGGAATAGATTTGTTTCATTCTCTTAAAAGATTGACACTTGGCTATGTCCTTCAAATGCCTAACATATATTGCAACTTATTTTCAATTAGCAAACTCACCCGAGACAATTTTGTTGATAATTACCCATCTAATCATTATAACATTTAAGACTTGAACTCAAGGAAAATGATTGGTTGTGTAGAGATGTGTTCAAGACTCTAGCTTCTAAAAGATGATTCCTCAAGTTAAATATGTTCTCAAATAATGGCTAGTATACCCACCAAAACACCAACTTCAAATTCTAACATACATCAAATAATGATAGTAATGTTTGGCTTTGGTACTATCACTATGGGCATCAAAATTTATCTTTAAAAATTAATTCTTGCTCTATTCATCAACATAAATTCAAAGAATTTTTACTGTGAAATTTGTTACCTAGCTAAACACAATTGTAGTTCCTATTTTACTTAATCCTCATCCTAAAATTTATAATTTCCTAAAATTTATAATTTTAGTCCATAGTGATATGTAGGGACTATCTAGAGTCAAAAATATCTCCACTACTGCATGATAAATTTCTTTGATGATACTCATCTCACCTATGTTTTCCTAATGAAAGAAAAATTAGAAGGGGAACATTTTTTTTATCCATTTAAATACTATAATTGACACAATCAAACTTAACCCAAAATTTAAGTCTTTAAAATAAATAATATTAAAAAATACTTTACATTGATCATAAGAAATTATATCCAATATCAAAAGATTATACATCAAAATTCTTATGTCAACAACCCTTAATAAAATGAGATTGTTGAAAAGAAGAATAGACAGCTCTTAGGGGTGCTTAGATCACTAATATTCTCCATAAATATTCTCAAGTATCTATAAAAGGAAGTTGTTCTAACAACTATATATCTCGTTAACAGAATGCCCTCTAGAGTACTAATCCTTTTACATTATCAAAATCATTTCTTCACTTTCTCCACAAGTATTTAAATGTTTAGTCTTCATTCTCATTCATTCTCAATATTCGAGGAAATAAAAAATTAAATCTATAGATGATATGCCTATTGGATATTCCCCAAATCAAAGAGAGTGCAAATAATATTCTTCAACCACCAGAAAAATTTACAAGTCCATGGACATAACCTTTTTTGAACACCAACCTTATTTCTCCAAACCTAAAATTTGTGGAAGAAAATTCAAGAATAAAAATTGCAAGTTCAAAACTTCTTTAACCATCCACCATCATCTCCCATAGAACTTGTAGACAACTAACATTTCTTATTTCCCATCAATAAACATATTAAAGGCTCGCCATAACTACAAATTCTCTCATTACCTTAATAATATACCCAACCAATGAAGAATGAGCTTCATATCTTAAACAAAAGGAGAAAAAAAAATCAAGAAGGGGAACAATCAACATGTTTCTCCTACACACCCACAAACCTGAACTTGGTTCAAAGGCCAATGAAGTACAATTGATAAAAATAAGTACATATATAATGATACTAATTCCCACTATCTTATTGCTACATCAAACACTCAAGCAAGAATTTAATGACTCATAAAATGCTTTCAACAAGATTATGTCACTTCTCTTGATAAAATATAAATTCCAAACAATATTCATGAAGCTCTTAAAAAACTAGAATGAAAGAAGTCAAAGCCTTAGAAAAGAATAGTATATAAAGAGCCTATGAACATCCAGTAAGAAAAAATCAGTTAGAAGTAAATGGATCTTTACATTCAAATATAAGGCAAATGACAGCATAGATAAATTTAAAATATAACTTGTTGCAAAAGAATACACCTAAATCACAAGGTATTGAAAATTTTTCTCCGGTTGTCAAACTCAACACAATTCAAGTTTTGCTTTCTTTTACAACAAATTGGATAGGTTTCTACATCTACTTGATATTAAGAATAATTATTAATATGGGATTCAAAAAAATTGGTGAGATTTTATACATAAAAAATGTCCAAATATTTTTTATATATCTACTATGGATATTCACCATTACTTCAAATAATATAAACATTTTATAAAGATAAAACTACTAAAGAAAAAAATGGGTGAGCTTTTACACAACTCTAGAATATTGTGCATATGAATCAAGGAGGCTCTCAAGAGAGATAAAAATTTATAACCTTGAAAGGATAATTTTGCAAATAAAATTGAAGAAGAAATAACTTGCATTGTCAAAATTCTGTGTGAGTAATAATATTAAAATATAAAAAGGATTTATGCTCCTAATTTTCTCCACCTACTTATAACTAGTTGACAACCCTTTAAGATGAAATTCTAAGGAATACTCCTTCAATTGGAGCTATAATTAGTCATAAATTTAATAAAGGTAATAAATTTTCAAAAAGGATTCCTAAATCAGAGTGTTTGGTTAGAATTATGTATAGACATGGATTGACATCAACTTTCTTACAAATAGAAGGCATTGGATATAACAATTAAGCTTGAAGCAATTAAATCAGTATGGTCCATTCTTCTCATTCTCTCTTTCTAATTCTCAGCTAAAGAAGCCTCTCCCTCTCTCTCTATATTCTATAATATATGTCTCGAAATTGTCAAAGTCCTAAGGGGCAAGATTCCCTATTGACTCCTCTCTCTTCTTCTCTATTAAATAGGTAAAGCCTTATTCCTAGATAAAATATATTCACTCAACCGAGTATTCCCTGTCAATTCCACAAATATTTTAGAGGCCAATTACATATTAAGTTGATATCAAACATAGCTCCAACCAATTAATTTTATTATGGTTTGTATGAGAATAACAAAAAGAATCTTCTAGTCAAAAAAACCATTAATCAAAAGAAAAGGAGAAAAAGTTTAAAAAAATAAAAATCATTTACCAATGTCACAAATACTCGATTAAATGACTACCTGTTAGTGGTCTTAAAAAAAATAGTTGTCAAGAGGTTCCGCTAACATAACATGAAGAAAAAAAAAACTATCTCACAAAGGGCACTTCTTGTTTATCCAAATCTTGAAATGTCCATGAAGGAGATCGGTAAGAGTTCAATATAATACAAATATGAGTAATATGACCTAAGAGTACTTAGAATACCATAGTAGACTATAGCGTGAACACCAAAAGAGATCAAAGACGTACCCAAGAGACCTAATATGATCCTAAAATTGATTTGATGGATTCAAAGGATACAACTTATTTTTATAAAATGCTTTAGAACAGGAAAAAAAGAGAAATTATCTTCTATTTATACAATTACAATTCATTGATTAGGATGGTAAATCAACTTTAGCCTCATTCAAAACTGACCAATCTGAGATTAATCAAAATATGGTAACTCATCATATAGTTGGAAGCTATGAAAATAGATTCTACTAAAGAAATCATGTAGATTACTTGTCAACAAAAAAAATCATAAAAAATGTGCAAGCTACTTAGTTTGAAAAGTAGTTCTAGTTTTAACGCAATTGACATCACAATTATTAATTAAGTATTGATCTTATTTCCAAGTTATCATTACTTTGTGAATAATTGTATTTGTAAGAACAAGTGATATTAAAGGGGAAGTCAAGATTTAAGAGGATCTCAATAAAAAATAAATTGAAAGTTTAATCTTAGAAGAAAAAGTTTGCAAAAAAAAAAAAAATTAAGATGAGGATAATGTACAAAATTAGGAGTGCACAATCAAATTAGGATAGGAAAGAAATTTATGAGAAAGAAATTACCAATATACTCTTTATAATTTTCTCCCATTATTTCTAAATAGTTCGTCACCCTTTAAAGATAGATACAATGGAATGTTCTTTATTTATTTAAGATAAAGTTATCTGCAATGTGAATGGATGAAGATAACTTAGAATAAGAATTTTAAATTAATCAATTTTGGTGGAATAGTGAATAGACATGGTTTGGCTCCTCTTTCTATAAATATGAGGCCTAAGGACATAACTTTTAAGTTTGAAAAAACTAAGAGGATGTTTCATTAGATGTATTTTTGGCATATTATATTTGAAATGCAAAAAATTTCAAAAATCTAGTGTTTGATTTGATGAATTTGAATTGCAATATAAAATTTCAAGAAATTTTGAACTCAATTTGCAGTTAATTTCTAATGTATTCTAAAATCCATCCGACTTTAGCTACGTTTTAAGTATATCGAAGTCGTTGCTATGCACCCACCCATAAAGGGCTTATATTGTTACAGTCGGCCATCAGACATTGATTATCGGCCGCCGACCACCACAACTGTCAACCATCCTACTGCCACTCACCACCATCCATCGCAAACATCACAACTACCATTGTCGTATTGGCCACCTAACATCAACCACTATCCATCACTAACGCTACTAATGATCACCATCTTTTGAGCTTTATATTGATTATCTACCTCAAACCAAATAACTCTATAGCCAAATAATTCTAAAATATTTCAAATACACTATAATTCAAACTGCATTTCAATTACATTATATCTCTTTTAATTTGCATTCCTTTTTCACCAACCAAAAGTCCCCTAAATGATTTTTTTCTCCTAAATTTCTTTTTCCCTCCATCCAATTCTTGACTAAGATAGACTATTCAAGCCTCTCTCTTTTTCTTTGGGACACATATCCTATGGCATCCAATGCCTTAAAGGACATGATTCAAAAGAATAAAACCACTAACTCCTTTTCCTCCACACAATGCATACTCCCCTACAACAGTATTTTATGTTGTAACTATAGGCGTCAAAAAACTTGAAGTTGACGCGACAACCATGATTGAAAATGATATAACTAAGCATGCATCCATAGAGACACCTATACTTAATTCAACTGCAATCAAGCATATGTCAATAAGAAAGAAGAAATGATATAATCCACAAATAAAGTTACAATCGTGATGTATTAACTGCCAAATATAAGCACTCATCAAGCCCTTTTCAAAATCCTGAGTATATACACACAAAAAAAAGATACCTTGTCACACAGATTATCTCATACAATAAATCATCTCTCGCATGTATTGTAGAATCTTCCAAATGCTTTAAGACCCGCCACCCAAAGGATATGTGAGGAATGAGGAAGATCAACACTCTAGGACTCCAAAACATTAAAAGCATTGATCTTTATATAACTATTGAAGAAGTACATAAATTGAAAAAGAGTAGAAGTCAAGGCCAAGTGTCATATGGCATAATCTTGAGAATGGGATTTCACAAAACACAAGAATCAAGAATCCCAATTCGGAAGGACTCCTGATCTACTACAAGGGTAACCTTAGACAAGGAAATCTTTGGGAATTTAGTTAGGCCTATCAAGCAATTCTCAACCCCCTCCCCTCAACTCATCATTGTGGCAAATAAAATCTCCTCCACTATAACCTCTTTCCAAACCAACCACTATAACCTCCAAAAGACCTAAAGCCATTAGCATCATGCAACCTCATTAGGCGTAAAGAACACAGGCTAAATACCTATGACACACTTCTATAACACAAATGCTACACCACAAAGCAGTACTATATAACCAAAACATGCAAATAGAATGAATGTTCATATACACGGCATGACTATTTTCACGCTCTCAATGTTGCAATAGTATGCCCTAGTGCTAGAAAAGATTGTAAAATGCAAACATGATCCACCTAATCACCAAAAGTGTTTCCATCATCTTATGTCTAAACATGTTTCAAAACTTCATCTTCAACCTAAAAACTAACTCTCCTCTATTTCCCTTAATATGATGCCCCCCCAAAAAAACAAAGAAATAAAAAAAAAAGTAGCTTACAAAATTACATCTAGGCACTTATATAATCCACTGACTCTCTTATTTTATAACCATAAAATCCCTATAGGTCTTGATGATCTCAACATCCCCAAAAAAACTAATACACTACAACAATTATGTGTCCCAATGCAAAAAAGAGTCCAATCTTACAGTCTTACACCTTTATTTCCTACATAAACATGCTTAGAAAATTAGGGGAAAATTTTATTATGATGCACATGTAAAGAACATGATAAGTAGAGCAGTCACTAGTCAATATGCACGTAGCATAACTTGTAGTCACAAAAAGAACATCATAATTTATAGAAGTTGTGTTTGCATCTTTTGTCTTATTCTCGTGATGGTTGTTACCTAATTGTTTTTATATTTTCTCCAAAGCCATGCAATATCTCTCGATGTACCCCACCTTATAATAAAAAATATATATTATTTTTTAACCAATACACTTGACTTTGAAGATAAGCAATCTCATCATCATCATTATCATTATTTTTTTTTACAACACCATCTAGCTTAAAAATCATATCATTTAATAGAAGATAATTCCCCACGTCTTTTAAAACTCTTTTGTACAACAATGTCATAAAAATACTTACAAGATAGATAAATAACACAACAATAATAAAGTTCAATCCTTATCATTTACAATCACATCAAAAGTCATAACTAATCTCAACCTTTTAATTCGAGTGTGACTAGATCAGCATATCTTCCAGCACACACAACTAATACAACATTAAATTCTAATAGAGTTTATTGGAGAAAATTTTGGCCATGAGCAATAACTTCAACTTGAGCTAAACCATCAAGTGACTCCTTCAAAAGAACTCCATCAAGATCTTATCCACCAAAAAAATTTGAATCTTGTATTGTAAGTGTGTTTTCATCCATCTCTAGGTTGTCTTCATTCATCATTTATGCATCTTCAAGCACCCCATGAATGTTTTTATCAAACCTTATTGGAGAAGAACTCCACACATCTTAGTTCTCTTAGAGACAATTCTTTGACCCTTCAAACTTCGCAATCTCGAATTTCAAGGCAATCAATCTAGAACTACATGCTAATACAAATTTATTCTAACAAAAGATGCCAAAAAAACTTTAAAAAGGAAGCAATTAATGATGCATCTAAAGAAAAGACAAAAGAGAAAGACAACATAAAATCACAAAGGCACCAAAATTTACAAATTTCAACTTCAAAAGCCTCTTATACAAAAGAGGTGAGGGGATCCAATTCACAAACAAAAAGCTACAATTGTCATATATAAATAAGAGTGGTCACAGAGCCTTTTCCCAAAAATCCAAGTACACCTACACGCAAAGAAGAAGAAAAAAATCTAAGAATCTCACCACATAGAAACTACATATTGAAAACCTTATTCTCATATGCAACTTCAAGCCTTCCAAATCCTCTAAGAAATCTAGCCAACCAAAATGTTTTTGAGATGCAAGTATATATCATAATTTCCAGAATACTCATAATCCTCATAATCCTAAAAGAACTCCATATATATTCACCAAAGAAGCACATAAATCAGAAAAGAATGGAGCCCTAGGTAAAGTGCCAAATAGACCAATACCTGATAATAGAATTTCACAAAGCCCAAGATTCAAAAATCCTGATTTGGTAGCATTCCCAATCTACTACAAGTGTAACATTAAGAGTATTTAAAAACTTGCTTGAGTTGATACAATTTTTCCTACCAATTCCATCCTCCAAAACCACTCTCACATTAGAAAAGTTAAAATCTGAATTTTTTTAATATTTGATGAGGAACTTGTCAATAACTTATATGCTACCATAGATCACATAAAATAAATAATTTTGTATATTCATGGGAAAGCTTGGCTTCTTTCATTCTCCAAATAAAAGCTAAGGGGTTGTTTGGTTGGTTGAGTTTTAAGCGCAAAATAGAATGAATGTAGTGTGTTATACTTTTTAGACATTTGGTTTGCTCAAAAGTAAAAGCAAAACAGAATATGTGGTGTATTTGAAATGCTTTGACTTTCTATTTTAGGGTGTATTTCATTCTCGTCCGAATCAAGCGAAAAAAAAACTCAGGGAAAATGTTGCCCATGAAACACCCTTTTCCATTGCCCGTTATTGTGCTGGTGAAACACCCTCTCTAGTTCGCAACAAGAACGCCGTTCAACCCTATGGTCATCGAACTCCACCCTTCAGTCCAATGCATCGACAGTGGAGCTCACAGATCACGACGACCTAATGCTTAACAACTCTGACACCGTTGCCTGGGACATCGACCATCCGTGCAATACTTACCTTGCTGGAATGAAAATATGGCTCAATCTTAGCAACAACTCAAGCAAACTGTTCACCTCTTGGAAGACGTCAGATGTTCCTTGTCAAGCAATTTCTCTATGGGAATACAAGACACGGTGTTTGTAGCTGCTTATGGATTTAAGCTGTCTCTTTATCAAAGGAAATAAGAGGTATTACTACACAGATTTCAATAGCTCGCATCAATGGGATTTTAGTCCTTGTGGAACCCTTCATCACTAGAATTGAGGATTAGAATCTTGGATGCTTTGATTATCTATTTCTACAGATTAATATAGGTTTATTTTGTAGTTTATAAGAAGATTGAGGGTTTGAATGGGAAAGAGCCGGTGAAGTTTTGCAGATATATAGAAATTAATTCATTGATCTTGGTAATCTTTCTTTTAATTGTTGTTTGTGAATCATGGAATTTTGTATTTGGCACTCGATTATTTGATGTGGTCTTGGCTTTATGAAATATCTATTTTTTGGGAACATACGACGAGCTAAATTCCTTGTGCATAATCTCTAATCATATGCGGACTTTTAGAACTTCAAGAACTTGTTATGTTTAACAATGTTAATGAAGTTTAGAATATGACTATTATACTATTACATTATGCATGTCAATCTTTTGTACCCTATAAGAATGAAGTATTTAAGGCACATGAAAGTTTATTTGGTAATATAATATGAATCAATGCTCTAGAGATTTAAAGAGTGGATTCTCCTCAAGTGAGAAGAAATTTGGTGTGTGCTACGTGAAGATTTTCAACCTATTGTTATTGTTGTTGCATTCCTTTTCATTGATTTTTCATTCATCTTGTTCAATATGATTATCCATCTAGATAATAGTTGGTTACATTAGAGATGTTGTATCAATTTCTTGATTGTATCATCCATATATCCAACTATATATATGTATATATGATTTTGTAAAGTTATCAATATATTAGTACAAAAAAAAGCTTTTCTACAATTACTTTACATACAATCAAATAGCTCTAAAATATTTAGAATTCATTAATTTTATTTTATTCTGTATATACTCAACCAAACAGAAAAAATAATTTCTCTGCATTTACTTTATTGACAACCAAATAGCTATAAAGTATTTAGAATACACTATATTAACTTTACTCTGTATTTCTTTTTCAGACAATCAAACAGCCCATAACATTGGACAAGAAGATAGTTTTAAATCCCCATGGTCAACAATCACAAACATCAACTTAAAAAATAATAATAAAAAAAGGGATTACTCTGTGACTTGTAGCATTATTTCAACACAACAATTTTAAGAAATTCTAGCATTCAATAAGGCCTCTCAAATTATGCCAACGTTATTAATATTTGCATAAGATCCCATAATTGGCAATTTTAATATCTAATCTTCTTTCTAGTGGACACATCTAGGGGTTTTAAACTTTTATATCGACCTTTGTATCAATAGAGATTGGCAAGCTTTATCCAAAGTTATTAGGATAAGTATAATGATGATGAAGATGGTATCATTATTTGTACTTAGTCAAATCTAGTTGGACTATGTCTAGAGGCTAGGTGGATGTAGTATGTTTACTTCAATCGCAAAGTTAACTAAGGAATAAGGATTATAGTAATAAATGTATTCTAAAATGAATGTGATATCTAATAGCTTTTACAAGCATCTCCCTTTCAAATATCCAACTTCTATTCATAGTTTCAATATTATTTTAATATTGATTTTTCATAATTCAAATGTGCTTGTCAAGTGGAAAATCACTAAAACATTAAATGGAAGAAAGCTGCAACACCGAATAGATATTATGCCAGGAAATTTCATTATAATCCTCTCACTATTTTTCAGACACATCTTCTCAATCACTCCATTCTCTATTAAGACCTACCTCATCTTTTCAACCCCTCATTCCTCTGACTTGATAATTTTTCAGCACAAACTAGACTGAATACATCAATGTAGCATTAGAAAAGCAGTCTATAATAAAGGTACAAGAACTGTCTATAAGGTATCCAACAGAATAGATTAAAGATTAAATTTCCCCAGTACAATTCTCTATGCAAATATGATATGCATGGGTTGATGAAATGCTGAAACTTCAAATCGATTTGAACTAGAACAGCTTTCAGATTAAATGCCACTGTTTCAAATACAAGTCTGATGATAATATACAAAAAAAATAAATTAAAAGTCTAAATTTAATCGAACTTTAATCTCAGACAATAAGCACATTTAGTAGAACTGCTTCTCCTACGACAAATGAAGTTCATAAACCCATAGTGCTATCAAAACCAAGATGAAGCCAGTCAAAACAAATTAAGCAATCAAACAACAAATTCAAACCCTAAGAAGTGACTAAATAAGAAAATTAGACGTCGGCAATAACCAAACCACATCGATCTCAGCAGGTTAGGATAAAAACTACATGTTTTCAGGCGGTCAATCCTACCACGATACAGCGCATCACGCACAAAATTTAACATAAATCCCGAACATAACAGCAAAGCAAGCGCATCACACCATCGGAAAGCCCGCGAATCCTCCGAAATCAGTCAAACCCCATTCACTCAGCAGACACTGTAGTATATCTATGTTAAATCTCATGGAGTAGAAAATTCAGAAGTCATTAAAGTGCAAGATTCTTACATTGCTCCCTTTCCAAGCTTGATAGACTCGTTTTGCCATGAGAAAACGAACACGACAAATCCTTAAGTGGGGAGAGAATCCGAAACAAGAAACTCCAACAACTCTCGCATCTTCCTCCTCCCACACCACAAATCAAGATAAAAAAACCGTTCGAGACAGAAAGAACGCTGGGTTTGAGTTACCTGCTTCTCGTCTCGAACTGGAGGGAGTAAAGAAGGGCTTTTCCCCTTCCTCTTTCTTCTTTCTCCATGGCCAAGGTTCTAGAAAATTAGAGCAAGGTAAATAATTTTTAAAAAAGAGCCTATTTTGGGGAATCTAACCCAAAGAAGGGCAGGCAAATAACACATTTCCTCACATTGTGCGTCACATTTACTAAGTGGAAGCTGAATGACGATTTTCTCCATAGTAAAAAACCTAAATTCCTTTCTTCTCTTCTGATCTCTGTGTGACTGTCATGTAGCATGCAGGAGCAGAGCAATTCTCGTATGCTTCAAATTTATTTCTGATAATATATCAAATTTTATTAAAATTATATTTCAATTATTAATATAAACATTAATTTAAAAACATTCTATTTGGAGAATGCAACTTTTTACATTATAAATAATCTTTTAAAAACCCCCCTCTGTATAATTAGGTTTTTTTCTTAATAAAACACCAAAATGCTGACGCTTATAATAAAGTTTATTCTAATAAGAGGCAAAGATGTGAATTTTATAATAATTTCTTAACTCATTCAAAGTAATATATATATATATATATATATATATATATATATATATATATATAAATTTAATTATCTGATAGCTAAATTAAAAGAATCAGAAGAACTAATATACCAGTAGTAGTACTAAAATTATAGTGAGATAGATCAGTAAACTCACATATTTTTATAAGTAATATAACACATATTTATAATAATTAAGAATATATTAATAATTTGTGCGATAAGTGCATAAGTTGAAATATTAAAATTGAAGGCACCGAAATGATCAAATCCATCGGAACTACAGAAGCCTGAACTAAATTAATGCAATATTTAGTACAGGAAAGCAACGTAAAAGTATATTGAAAATTGTACGTGAAATAAATATTTCTAAATTTTTATTTTATATTAGAGTTTTTGGGTGTTTTTATGGGATGCCCATATTGGCTGGTGGATGCTCCACCCTGGCAGTTAAAATATTTATATTATTTTAAAAAGTTCCAAAAATAACGTTTACTGTTAATTGTTTGACGACATCATGATATAAATTAACTGTAAGTTAAACGTATTAGAGATATAAGAATTTTTATGTGAAAATTTAGAGAAAAAAATTACGAAGCTTGGCCAAATCAATATACTCTGCTAAGTAAATAAAGATCATAGAAATCTGCACTTTTTCTTTATTGAAGAAGATGAGATTATAAAATATAAAGGGAGTTTTTTTAATTTAAGCATAGTTTAAAATGTAATTAGTAAATTAAGTATCGTTAAAAAAAATTTAGATATAATGTCACTGTGGTAAGCATACGCCAAATTTGATGTGGCGGTATCTGTGTAGAAAAGTCGCCTCACCGAGGGCACAATGTCGATCAACCGATCTACCTCATTTGTGAGCCATCTTCATCCGAGCTCCCATTCCGCCATCCGAAGTCTCCACGCTCCACCCCACCCCGACCGCTCCTCCCTTCCGAAAGCACGAAAGCACCTTCCTCTCGACCTTTTCGATACCGTCACTTTTGCTCCAACCGGCATATTATCTGCTTGCCGCTTAATGGACGACGCTTTTTTTTTTGTTCGACAACGCGACGCTATGTTCGACGCTTTCCTCTCCATCTAACGTAACCCAACATTAGCTTTCAATCGCTTCGTTCCTTTTCGTGGAAGTTTCCGTGGTGGATTCTAGCCACATTGTCATCAATCTTCGTAAACATATGGTAAATCTCTAATTTTTCTCATTTATAATTAATTAGATTGTGTGTACTAGGGCTTAGAGTTGTGGGCTTTGAGTTGTGGTTAAGGGATTTGATTTGTAATTTTAGGTGATAATACAGTTTTTAACGTTTAATATATGTAGAGTATATTATTAAAAATTATTGTAAAATATTTAGGGATGATATGAGTATGATTTGAGTCATTGTAGTTGGCCTATAAGATTAAAGTCAGTTACCTTTAAAGTAAGTCACCTTAGATAGAGGCGTTCGCATAACGTGTGGATTGAGTTAAATATTGTTTGATTTATGTAGTCTATACTACAAATAAATTTGGACGCGCGATATTTTTCTAAATTTATGGAATACTAATATAATTGGTTATTTTTTCAGTTATTTGAGGAATGAGTAAAGAGTTTGTTCCATTGATCCTATTCTATGGAGGTGAACTAATTGTCGATGAGCAGTTCATTCCAAGTTATGTGGGTGGTCGAAATCGTCCAGTTAAGGTTATGCGGCACAACACCTTATTGGAATTGAAACAAAGAATTATGAGATCCTTGCACATTGATCAGAGCGTCACACTGTTAGTCTTACATGTTATTATCAGGTGGGTAACGGATTTTTAGCGTCTGCTATTTCTAATGATGAAATTTATGACATTACACTGGACAAAGCTTCTCGTTAGATATTAGTATTGTCTGTGGAAGTTGAGGATGCTAATGTTGCATCCACATCAGCTGATCCGATGTTAAGGTCAGCGGATATACCATCGACGCATATACAGGATTTCATCGCACTGCTCTATGGCACATATTTAATTGATTCTGTGTAATATATTATTTATCTTCGCTTATATGTTATATTAATATTTAATAGCAATATGTGTCATCATACTTATGAGTGTTGTGGCTGATGTTATTTATCGATCGGAGGAACCATATATGTGAGTGCTACAGCGATGTATGTAGACTAAGCGTGGTTCAAGTAGTGACTCTCGTGATATCGGATGATGATTGTTCACCGAGTTAGAAGTTACTATAAAAAATGTATGATCTCTTAAAAAATCATTCATTCCAAAATATTGATAGTGAAAGTCAAATATTGCCTACTGACGAGTATGTACAGATGTGTCAAACCATGAGAGAGTGGGATAATGATATTTACTTTGATGGTTCATCCGATGAAAATGTTTAAACAGATGATGTTGAAATCTCAGGTGATCTTGTAGAAATAATGTGTTTTACAAGTAAATGGAGCATTCAATTTGTTGTTATTGGATGGTGTATAGTTAATAATATTCAATTCCAAACAGTTACCTCAAACCAAAAGAACTATACTATGATATGTGTATATCACGATAGTCCTAACAGAGCATGTAATTGACGTCTGCATTGTAATAGCAACAGACGTCTAAAGGGTGCCTGGAGAATCTCCAGAATTGAAGATCATCACAAATGTGTCAATGCAGTGAGTACTGGTGGTCATCATCAGTGTAGTTAAAAATTCATAGCTTATTTCATTATACCTATAATCAAGCATCAAATTGATCTAAAACCTAGAGAGATTATAGGTAGAATGGAATTAAAGTTTAATGTAAAAGTTTCCTACATGAAGGCCCAGGATGCTAGGCGTAAGACAATAAAAGTAATTTTTGGTAGTTGGGAAAAGTTTTATAGGGCACTCAGCCTTTTCATGGAAGCAGTTTGTATTACTTTACCTGGTATAATATACAGAATTCAGTCTAGTAGTACATAGCGATTCCAGAGACTTTTCTGGGCATTTGGTCCTTCCATTTTGGGCTCGCAGCCGCCTCCTCGCTTTAGATGGTACATTTTATTGAAAGTGTGGTACATTACTTATCGTTGGAATAAATGAAAATAATGATTTGTTCCTCTTGCTCATTGCCGTGAGTCAATCGACTGATTCTTGGTTGTGTTTCTTAATGTGTTTACATGATATGTTGTATGTGGTGTCAACTAGACCTGATTTGTGCATAATATCTGATAAGCATGCTGGCTTGTTACGTGAGTGTAGAGATATTTTTTCATGGGCCACTCACAGACACTGCTTGTATCATCTGCGTGAGAATTTCAAAAAGGTGATATGTAGATTGAGAATTGGTGATGTTGAATTTCTTTGCCAAAAAATGTATATAGCTGGAAACACTAATGACATTCATAAGTTTAATCAATATATGACAGATATAAAATATGTGAAAGAAGAAGCTCACAAATAGCTTGTGAAATGAGATAGCTTAAATGGTCACTAGTGCATGATGGTGTGTTGTGGTACAATGATGACCAATGTATCTAAATGTTTCAATGATGTTCTTAAACAAGCACGTGATTTGCCAATTCAAGCACTAATCACTGTATTTATTACAATTTAGTTACACTGTTCATGAAAAGACTTGTCACTATAACTCAGTAGTATGAGGCTAATTTATTTATGTTCACCCAAAGGGTATCAACCATGTTACAGTGTACTGAAAGGGAAGCCAAATATTTCCCAGAACCGGTGAACATCAACCCTCGGGAGATACAAGTGTTTGATAGGCCAAACCGATCATTTATAATTGATTTATTAGATAATGGTCAGTGTAGTTGCAGTTGCAATAAGACAGTTATATATCATTGGTCATGCCCTCATACTATTACTGCACTAGGGTTCAGAAGATTAAACCACTTTGACTTGTGTGTCATAGTATTACACTTTGCATCTATATAAGCTGACATATTAAACTGAGTTTCACACTTTACTTGACCATTGACCGCCTTATAGTGTCGAGCAAGGTTTAAGAATCTACTTTACTCAGATGGTCAAATAGACCTCATACTACTAGATTAAGAAATACAATGGTTAAAAATAGAGCTAGAAATAGCAGAACCTGTAGTCTATGCAAGACAGTTGGCTATTATAGGTCATCGTGCCCACATAATGTCAATAGTAGAAGGTATGTTGTAGTCACAATAGCAATCCATTTATATATTCTATGCTCCTTATTAGAATTGTATTCTCTTTTTTTGGCTTACTTTACGCTACAACTTTTTCTTAAAAATTTGTAATTGCCTCACACTGATTACTACATATATATTTTTTTCAATAGTAATGGGTAGGAGCACCCCACTTGTTAGGCGTGATCGGCTATGCTAGGGAGGACACCCCATAGTGGGACCAGCCTCCTACAGAGGTCCACCCTAGCATAACTTTCCTACGTGGTCGGCATAGAGCCTTCCACCCTGATACTGTAAGTATTATTTTAATTTAGTTTCTATGTTACACATGCACTGGAGCGCTGCTTTGACTAATGGCTGATCATTTTTTTTATTATAGAGCACTGTTCTAGAGGCCGCTTCCGACCTGCTTATGCTAAAGGAGTGACCCATCACTTGCAGAAGATTTATCACTGGCTTGGAAGCAGTAGGCTTACAATATGCTAATCAGCTACATTTCATTCACTTGGATCATCATCTACTTACTGCTCTGGTTGAGAGATGGTCTCCACAGACCAATACCTTCCACCTTGCCGTTGGTGAGATAATAATGACGCTTTAGGATGTGGCGATGATCCTGGGTTTACGCGTTGATGACACCTGTTATTGGCTTAATTATGATTGGTGAGGGGAAGAGGTGGCATAGCTGGCCAGACCAATGTGATGAGTTGTTGGGTCAACATCCTCTAGTAGATGTGGTGTATCATGACCCCATAAGCTCACACATCACATCGACCTTTAGGATGGGTCAGGCACAAGCGCAGACGTGTATGCCGCTGAGGTGACTTTGGTGGTCTTTCTTTAGAGAGTCGTATGCTCATCTAAGCTTTGAGGAGTCTGTAGGCACCTACGTGCCTATATTTTATTTCTTATTGGGTGCTTCCTAATACCAGACACGTCAGGATCGGAGGTCCATCTATATTATCTTCCACTACTTGAGGACCTAGATTCATTCAGTACACAGTCTATAGGAGGAGTAGTTCTGGTGCACCTGTAAAGTTGTAAGAGTCTATTAGGCCCAGCATGGGCAATATGACTAGTTGTCAACATCTTCTGCATATATGGTCTTGGGAGCATCTTCATGTGGGAAGGCCGACCCCGCGTGTGTCATTTCTGAGTAATCTTGATGGGCTCAGCATTGGATTGAGGTATATTTTAATTTCTGCAATTTCAAATTTTCTGCTTATATGTTTATTTATAATGTGTTGTGTGCATGAGAACGAGATATGTTCATGCAAATAAATAACGTGACATTATAAAAGAATGAGCTAGATGGTTTGCTGCATACACAGGTAAGACTTGTAGAGTACTTTTGATTTTAATTTTCATAATGTGTATAATAATTTAATATAATTTTTAATATGTGCAGGTGATTTATGAGCCATAAGACCGATCATAATGTCCATGTACATGCTCAAGAACTCGATATGTTACGAGTCCTAATCGTTGGAAGAGGGTTGAGTGACACTTACCATTTTTTTGTATATATCACAAAATTTTATTGTATCACATTATTTTGGTAATCTTCTATGTGTTTGGATATAACTATTTTTTTTCTCTTTTACTATCTATTTCACCATCATTTTGAACAATAGAGTCTAAATATCTGAATCGCTCACTCTTGTTAATGACTTGTTCACCTAATATCACAACACTAACACTATAACTTATACAACTAAAATTACACACCATATATTTAATTTTAGATCTACTTAAATGAAAACCTTTAGACTCTAAGGTTGACTTCCATAATTCAAGCTTCTCTTGGACTCACTCAATAGTCTTATCAACAAGAAGAATTACATTAGCAAAAAGCATACACCAAGGTAAAAAATTGTCAATCCTTGATATAAATGACTTGAATGTGCCTAATTGTTGATCTTAATATTTAAATCATTTACATCAACGATCGGAAAAAAATTGTCTATCCTCAATAGTCTTCCTATATATGCCTACTAAGAACATCCATATCTAAAGCAAAAAAGATAAGGGCTTAAAGCCCATCCTTGATGTAATATCTATGCATATATCCTTAATGACTTCAATATGCCTAATATTAATTCACCTTAACGATTTGAATATGCTTAATGACTTGGAAACCCAATTGAAATAAAAAAAAATTAATGCAGTTAGCTTCAGAACTAGTAGACGTACAGAATCGTTATGACTAGACTCGACGTACGATTGTTGCACATAAAGGTAGCTACTATACCACACACAAATTATCACGTCAGTTATAGGTTAAGCCACTTAGGCAATATACCTATTTCTAAATTTTTTTAACGATACTTAAATTACTAATTACATTTTAAACTATACTTATTTTAAAAAGTTGCCCAAATATAAATTGCTAACTTAGCTTCGTATAAATGGAGTAGAGAATACTACAAAGATAATGAAGGGTAATGATTATTGTGGCCAAAAGATGATCTTCAGTCAACAAATATTTGATATATCATATTAGAATTTATAAAATTAAACGTGAAGCTCAAGGTAATACGTATACTTAATTTTATAAAATTAATTTAAAAATAATTTCATTTCTAGTTTAACAAATTTATAAGCAAATTAAATATTTTAATGAGACGAGTTCATCTACATAGAGTTAATAGAATTAAATGATCAGCTTCAAAAGATAAATAAACCTTTAAGGCATTAATAAAATGTTTAAACAATATCTAAATATTTATAATGAAAATTTAAGAAGAATCTAACGGAGATCACTCAAATCGGAAGTCATTAAGATACTTAAATCAATAATAAATCATCTATGATCAAGAAAATCAATATGGACCGTCTGATTGAGTATTTTGGAATTTTGGCTAAAGTTATCAAAATACTCTTCTTAAAATACTATAAATAGAACTCTTGAAAGAGGGAGTAAAAGAAGGATTGGAATAGAGGTGAAGAACTACGTTTAAAAGTCTTATTAATATAGTCATCTCCAACATAACGCAACCACAACCAATCATATAAACCACTACCATACAATTATGTACGATATTTATTAACAAAAAATAAGGTAGATTACATCGCTGATGATACATTACATAAATGTAAAGACGTCATTAAAAAAATACTAAAAATTAAAAGAGCAAGTGCGTCCTAAATAATTGAATTAATATTATATAAAATATTTTTTAAATATAATTTATCATATTTTTAGCACAATGATTTTTAGAAATTTGAAAAATATGTTTTGAATGAGAAAGAGAAAGTAATAATATATATTTATTATAAATAATTAAAATTATAGTAATTTATAATTAAATTTATAAATTAAAAATTGATAATGAATTTTACTCATTAACATTATTAAAGTACTTAAAATAAATTAGATATATATGTATTACTTAAGTAATTAATTTATTTTTTATGATTAAATGATTTCTCTTTTTTATTATTTTTTAAATATTGCACTATATATTATTTTTAATTATTATTATAATGTCATATCTGACGTGTGTCTGTGTCTCATATTTTTAATAATAAAAGTTCTAGTGTACGTGTTTATATTCGTGCAACATAAACTACTGTAATTTGATTCAAAGACTGTTGTTGCCTAACTTTATTAGTGTTACAGGTGGACAATAATAATTAGGTGATGGCCGTTGAGAGACAAATATCAAGCCATGACAATTAAATTAAGGCATTAAGGTGATGATAACTCAACAACTACGATTACTAACAGTGATTATCAACACCAATCTTGAAACAGAGGTTTAAAATTATTCTAATATCCAAGCTACCTATAAATTTTTCTTTTTTTTATTGAGAATGCATTTTATTTATAAATTATGGGTATTTTAGCCAAAATCTATAAATACTATATTACACGGTTCATATTTGATCTCCTTGATTATAGGTAATTTCATAGATATTTAAGTATCTTAATGATAAGAACATTAAGTATTTTTAGGCTCATTGGATTTTAATGATCATGATACTTAGTTTGCCTATAAGATATAGATTTGAAAATCACTTGGTTGTGGAAACATATCATTAAATTTTTAAGTATATTTTCAATAATTGATTTAGACTTATTTGGACATGAATCAAAGCACTTTTAGTATTATTTGATTAGTATTATTGAAACATTCATTTAAATTATAAATTTGCTCAAATTCATTTTTAAATGACCCACAATTTAATTTTTTTTAAAAATAATTTAAATATTATGTTAAACTTTATATTTGATAATTTTTTTAATGATATATTAATGATAAATCAATTTTGCAAATCCAATTCCACTATGAATTGAAGCAAAAAAAATAAATAAATAAAATCAATTTCAACTTCAATAAATCTATGAAAAAAAATCAGCTTAAAATGATAGCACTGAAAAAGAAATGATTTTAAAACGTTGATTTATTTGAATGACCTACGGGTGCTGGCCTGTTGACTCGGTGAACATAATGGGAAAGCAAGGGAGTTGTCCAAATGTGAGAGAGGGTTAAATTCGGACAATAAATTAAAATAAATTATATTTCTTTCAACACTAACAGGAATAAAAAAACCGAAGCAAGCATCCGGTCTATTTTTAAAAGACGGAGACTCCTAATTTTAAACATTATCAGGCTACTAGGAATAATTGATAGGACTCATTTCTAATGAATAAAAAATAAACAAAATTATATATATATATATATATATATATATATATATATATATATATATATATATATATATATTATTACATAATTTTTATATATTTACATGTTTAATATTCAAAATTATATATTTATTTATCTAATACTATCTATGTACTTAAAAAGATGTATTTTATTCTAAATAATAATAATAATAATGATATTTTGATGTAATTTTGAAGATTTAGATGTTAAATATATAAATATATAAATATATAAAAATTAAAATTTAGATATTAGATATATAAATATATAAAAATTATATGATGTGTATGTAAATCATCTTTAAAAATTTATGAATTATCATCCAAATTTTTTCTTTAAGGCTTATTTTATTTTATTTTTTGGCCAAAAGGGTAAAAACTTGAAATCCTATAAGTTTAGGGTATTGCTTAAAAAAAAAAATTTATCGTTTTGATTTTTTTTGACTTTTCCTTGAATTAATGAAAACATTTGGGTTTTTAAAATTGCAAGTCAATGTTATCATTTATTTCAAGGGCTAGAGTTCCTGCAACTTGCTGCTATCATGTCTTGCCGGCGGGGTTTGGATGCTTTCAACTTCACACATTAATTGCGAGATAGTAGTCTGAACTGCATATCACGCATTTGAATCATGCTGACTAATATAGACATATATAATTAGTAGATATCTTGTCCCAATGCAAATACATGAAACATAATTAATATAAGTAATTTTACCCACCGTCTCTAAGCTTATGTGAATTTAAACCCCCTGACAGCTCAATCCTTCCAAGGAGGCCTATACCCAAGGTGGGGAAAGTAGTTCAATAATTTAAGCTAGGGATTAATACAGATTCCCCACCCATAAGATAGGTGAGGTGTTGGGTGAATACCCATTGCAAAAAAAATATAAATAATTTATGATAATATCTCAAATATATTTAAACAATTAACTAATATGAGATATATATATATATATATGCCCATAAGTTCATATATTAAAAAGGTTAGATACAAAAATGACCTGGAAGGTTATAGAGAAACCCACAAAAAGCTATATAAAGTGGTTACACTTGAGAAAAGAGAAAAGAAAACGAAACATAAACCAGAAAACAGGAAACAGAAGTGAGCTTCAGAATCCAGTACATTATACAGAAAATCAGAGCTCCATGCAAGACTATTCAGGGTCAGTTTGCACTGTCCAAGAGCTTACAGTCTCCAAAATGATGAAACATAAATCGCATCTTTTTTTTTTTTTTCTTACAATGGGTATCTCTACCCAACACCCCACCCATCTTTAGACGTCGTTAACTAATCCCATGTGGCCATTATATTCATTACCCATGGGCCCCACTTATTTTCCCCATCTTAGGTATAGGCGTATCCACCCTGGAGAGGATTCGAACTCGGTATGGGAGAGTTCCCGGCCATGCTCGCCCACCAACTGAGCTAAGAGACGGTGAGTAATCACATCTATTTGAACATGAAGAAGAGAAAGTGACAGAAGAAAGGTTCACAAGAAACTAAGAGCAACATATTAGTATCGCATGTTTGATAGTATCGAGAGATTCCGGCCAAAAGGGATGCTTCATATAATCAGAGAGGATATAGACAAGCCAATAGATCTATCACAAACATGTAGTGACAAATGAGCGAGTTACAGGCAGTGACCCATTGGACGGCAATCTCAAGGTAGCAAAAGATAGTCGTTGAGCTCAAATAAAAGATGAATTTCATCATAGCTCACCAAAAGGAAAAGCTCCGATAATAAAATGTATCTCCAAATATCAAAAGTATAACCAATAGAGTGAGTAAAGCAGAGGCCAAAAAAAATGCTTTAGACATTATATAGTCTTGTAATATGAACCGGTATCCCATCACTGAATTTCCACCGCCTCGTTTTCTGTTTTATAGCAAAGTGTATATTTTGGATCTACAAGGTTAAAACTAGCAGAGGAATCCTTGAAAATTCTTCATTTCATTTCCTTCCAGATATAATGGGCAGTGATATGAACAACTATACACAATTAACTATTATGATATATTTTTTTGCACAATAAAATCAATATAAAGAAAATAAAATCATATATAAAACATGAAATCAAGCAATTAATAGCATATAATATAAACTTTTACATATTTTTATATGTTATTTACTAAAAATTTAGATGTCCTTATTTTTTGTACACATTATTTATTTCAAATAAATTAATTAAAATGCCATATATATTACTAGAATGAAAAGGAATAAATAAATGTATGAGATTATTGTTATAAACATGTGAATATAATAATAAAAAATCCTAATGGATGCATTTTAATTATTTATGTTCTTTTTGCGAGCATATCACCCATGGAGATGAGTTTTGTCTTCCTTTGGAGAAAATATTACGTGCTGAGACTATAGTTTTCCCCGATTCTAATGAACGCAATACCTATCATTATTAAAAAATACTATTTTCACTTAAGCTGTCACTTGATGGCAATCCATTTATACGCTACCGGGCCCCATTTAAAATAGAGAAATATCGCTCAATACGGGAAGAAATTTAAAAGAAATATATATATAAATTTAGGACATAATATATATATATATATATATATATATATATATATATATATATATATATATATATATATATATATATATATATATATATATAGCAATTAATAGCATATAATATAAACTTTTACATATTTTTATATGTTATTTACTAAAAATTTAGATGTCCTTATTTTTTGTACACATTATTTATTTCAAATAAATTAATTAAAATGCCATATATATTACTAGAATGAAAAGGAATAAATAAATGTATGAGATTATTGTTATAAACATGTGAATTTATAATAAAAAATCCTAATGGATGCATTTTAATTATTTATGTTCTTTTACGAGCATTTCACCATGAAGATGAGTTTTGTCTTCCTTTGGAGAAAATATTACGTCTTAGAGCAGGCTTTTACGTCCGGACTGAACAATAATACTATCCATTATTATTAAAAAATACTATTTTTTCACTTAAACGCTGTCACTGATGATGAACGACCACGTTTCATCCCATTTAAGGAGAAATATCGCGAAATATATATAGATTTAGACATAATATATATATATATATATATATATATATATATATATATATATATATATATATATATATATATATATATATATATATATATATATATATATATATATATTCGAACAAACCAGCTTGGAGAGAAACATAAAATCTCATTTTCAGTATTTGAAGAAGCGAAGATGGAGAATGAATTCGGAAATTATGACCTTGATGATATTGCGACCAATTTAGTGGATGGTGTATTAAATAAAAATACATCGATAAATTTTCTGAACCGTTTTATATGTCCAATTTTTTTTTGAGTTTATTAATGATATTCTTTGAAATTTTTTTATTTAATGTATATTTCCTACAATGTTAGGAGTTCTTTGCAAGAGGACTTTGCTTATTTTGTGAAGCTTTTGTCAGTTCTCTCATACACAACCCACTTTGTCTTTTTTTTATTTCAAAATTTTGACCCTATTTGGATATAATATGAGTAGTATACGGCATTACAAGTTGTTTAGAGTTTGGTTTTTTAGTTGTTTTGCAGATTCTCCTCTTCTCATGAGAGTGCATATTATTTTTTCAATTTTATCGATTTTTTGGCTGTTTGAAGAGAATATATTTATTAAGTAATTTAAGAGAATGATTAGATGGTTTTAGGGAGATCGACATCGTACTGCACTTTGTGGGGTTTGGTTGATTTGGATGGATTGGATGATAAATTTTAAAACCGATTGGTTTTGGATTCCTAAATATATTGAACCAAACGACCAAATAAAATGTAAAACCAAAGAAACCAATAATAATTTGATTAGGTTATTTTAAAAGTTATTACATTTAAAATTTTTTGCATAATTTTTATTGTATAATAAACAAACTATAAGCAAAATAATATATAAATATAATCAAAATACAATTAACTACCATGCGATAAAAATATTTAAAACTAATTTTACTTACGAGATATTTGAACTTAGAAGTTGATGGAACCATATTACCATAGTATGAGATCAAAATATTTTGGAAAATTGGATAATGGTCCTCCAAAAAAGCATCTACTAAGTATTCAAAATAAAAATAAAATAAATTGTAATAAATAAGTCTATTATACAAAAAGTAATAATATTATATTACATATAATTACTTTGATTTATTTAGTTCCATCCAAAATTTTATTTAACAAACTGATCTAAAAATCAAAAACCAAAGTTTTCATTAATTAAAACTAAAATCCAAATTATTAAGTTCAAAACTGAACCAAATTACTTAAAAACTTTGGTTCGATTTGGTTTTTTGGTTAAAACCAAATAATGCACACCCCTATCTCTCATGGGAGTACAGATTATTTTTTAAATTTATGTCAGATTTTTTAGCTGTTTGGAGAGAATATATTTATTACATTTTAGTAGAAGCAATTTGGATGATGATTGGTTAGTTTTTAGGGGAATTGACATTTGTATTCTATGTACTCTCATGAAAGTACAAATTATTTTTTTAATTTTTGTCAAATTTTTTGATTTGTTTGTATGTTAGATTATATATTTATTACATTCTTTGAAGATGATTTGGTTAGTTTTTTGTGTTTTTCTATATTCTCTGTACTCTCATAATAGTACATATTATTTTTTTCATTTTCTATCAGATTTTTTGGCATGTTTGGAGAGAATATGTTTATTACATTCTATTAGAAGTAATTTGGAGGATGATTGATTGATTTTTAGGGTAGATTTGCATCTGCACTCTTTGTACTCTCATGAGAGTACAGAGCATTTTTTCAATTTCTGTCAGATTTTTTGGCCTGTTTGGAGAGAATATATTTATTACATTCTAGTAGAATCAATTTAGATGATGATTGGTTGATTTTTAGGGGAGATTGACATCTGTACTCTCATGAGAGTACATATTATTTTTTCATTTTCTGTTAAATTTTTTAGCATGTTTAGAGAGAATATGTTTATTACATTCCATTAGAAGTAATTTGGAGGCTGATTGGTTGATTTTTAGGAGAGATTTACATCTATACTCTTTGTACTCTCATGAGAGTACATATTATTATTTTTTATTTTCTGTTAGATTTTTTGGCCTATTTGGAGAGAATATATTTATTATATTCCATTAGAAGCAATTTGGAGAATGATTGGTTCATTTTTAGGAGTATTTTGCATCCGTACTCTCTGTACTCTCATAAGTGATTATTTTTTTATTTTCTATTAGATTTTTTGGTCTATTTAGAGAGAATATGTTTATTACATTCCAGTAGAAGTAATTTGAAGGATAATTGGTTAGTTTTAGGAGAGATTAGGGTCTGTACTCTCTGTACTCTCATGAGAGTACATATTATTTTTTCAATTTATATCAAATTTTTTGGCCTGTTTGGAGAGGATATGTTTATTACATTCTATTAGAAGTAATTTGTAGGATGATTGGTTGGTTTTTAGGGGAGATTGATATATGTACTCTCTGTACTCTCATGAGAATACATATTATTTTTTCAATTTTTGTCAGATTTTTTGGCATGTTTGGAGAGAATATGTTTATTATATTCCATTAGAAGTAATTTGGAGGTTGATTGGTTGGTTTTTAGAAGAGATTGTTATCTCTCTCTACTCATGAGAGTACAAATTATTTTTTATTTTCTTTCAGATTTTTTGCATCTGTACTCTCTGTACTCTTATGAGAGTACAAATTATTATTTTTTATTTTATGTCAAATTTTTTAGCCTATTTAGAGAGAATATGTTTATTACATTCTATTAGAAGTAATTTGAAAACTGATTAGTTAATTTTTAGGGGAGATTGACATATGTACTCTCTGTACTCTTATGAGAGTACTACATTTAATTTATGTCGATTTTTTTGGCTTTTTGGAGAGAATATATTTATTACATTTATTAGAAACAATTTGGAGGATGATTATTGATTTTTTAAGGAGATTATCTATACTCTGTACTATAGATTATTTTTTCATTTTATGTCAGGTTTTTTGGGTTGTTTGGATAGAATATGTTTATTACATTCCATTAGAAGCAATTTGGAGGTGGTTGGTTTTAGGAGATTAACATCTAGTCTTTGTACTCTGAGAGTACATATTATAATTTTTCAGCTTGTTTGGAGAGAATATGTTTATTACATTCCAGTATAAGTAATTTGGAGGATGTTTGGTTGATTTTTAAGAGTATTTTGTATCTCTCACTCTCATGAGTACATATTATTCTCAATTTCTATCATATTTTTGGCTGTTGGAGAATAAGTTTATTACATTCCATTAGAAGTAATTTGGAGGATGATTGGTTAGTTTTTAGTGGAGATTTAAATCTGTACTCTCATGAGAGTACATATTATTTTCTTAATTTAAGTCAGATTTTTTGGCCTGTTTGGAGAGTATATGTTTATTACATTTCATTAGAAGCAATTTGGAAGCTGATTAGTTGATTTTGGCTATAAATTTGCATCTGTACTCTCTGTATTCTCATGAGAGTACAGAGCATTTTATCATTTCTGTCAGATTTTTTGGCCTGTTTGGAGAAAATATATTTATTACATTCCATTAGAAGTAATTTGGAGGCTGATTGGTTGGTTTTTAAGTGAGATTCGCATCTGTACTCTCATGAGAGTACATAGCATTTTTCTCATTTTTGAGCTATTCTGCATGTGACATATTTGTGTTTGCGCAGGTGAATGCAGTAAATGAGCAGTGTGATGATGAAGCCGTGATGTCTAATAACCCAAATGTGAGAAACTTCTTAGCACCACTATTCATAATGAAACAAAGGCCTATACACTATACTGTCATTATGCACATCAAACTAGGTTCAGTGTTAGGAAGGATCATACTAGCTATTGGTCAAACTCCAAGAAATTAAAATCAAAGGATTTGTTATGTGCAAAAGGAGGTCGGAATAAAGCTGCAAATCTAAATTGTGCAGTTAAATTCCAAAAATAGATACAAGGAGTAGTTGTCCGGCCATGATTAGATTTTCTATTGATTTAGATGGGAATTGAAAGGTTAAAAAATATATAGAAAGTTATAATCATTCATTGGCAAAGCCGGGTGACTTACATCTTTTTAGATCATACTGAGAGGCATCGATGAGAAGATAAATGTTGATAATGAGAGGCGAAATTAAAGCAATGCATTTAACTATTTAAGTGAGGAAGTTGGTGGTGTAGAGAATATTGGCTTCACAAAAGGAGATGCATTCAATTTCATCCAAAAAGAGAGAAGATCGAGGATTACGAATGATAATAGTAATGCATTAATACAACTGTTCAAGGAAAGTATGCGGAGGATGGGATGTCCAAGTTGATGAGTCAGATAGCTTGGTTAGTTTTTTTTGGAGCAATGACATGTCAAGGATAGAATATGATTGTTTTGGGGATGTCATAATTTTTTATACAAGCTATCAATAATATATAATCTATGCTATTGGAGTGAATCATCATTGACAAAATGTCTTATTTGGAGTATCCTTTTCATCGAGAAAGATAATTGAGTCATTCATGGCTATTCAAAATATTTCTCTGTTAATAATGGCGGAATCCTATAATATTCATTGATGATAGAAGATGCAATGGTGAAAATATCAAAATTGCATTACCGCATACTCGTCATAGGTTATGCCAATGACATATTTCGAAAAAAGCTCCTTTGAAGGTACACTGCTATAATAATAATAAGATAGTGCAAAGTCTATTCTATACATGCATGAGAAAGTGTGACTAACAAGAGGAGTTCGAGCAAGCTTGGCCTACTATGCTAGATGAGGGAAATTTACACGATCATGCTTGGCTGTCTGAGCTTTATAAAATTAGAAACAAGTGGTCCACCACATTCTGCAAAGACTCATTCTATATGGGAATCTTGTCAATGCAACGTAGTGAGTCCCGAATAATGTATGTCACAGAATCTCTAAACCAACAAGTTCAATCACATATTATTTCTTAGGATTGGAAAAGGTTATCGCCACATGGCGCCAGAATGAACATGATGAAGATTTCAAGTACGACCAGTCAGCAATTATTCCTATTGTTAAGACCAGCCCAATTCTGAAACAAGCTACTATATTTTACAAAAAAGCTTTATACAATATTTGAGGAAGAATTTTTGCATGGTGTTGGAGGATTAGCAGCAAATATGTCAGATAACAATCTCATGGAGTATTTGGTAAGAAGCTCAGAGAATAAGAGTTCTTCCAAAATATGACTGTTCATTTTGATAAGATAAGCCTAAATATAAGTTGTAGGTATAAAAAATTTGAAATGATGGGATTGCTTTGTGCCCACTGCATCCGAGTTCTTAGTCAAGAAGATATTGTGTGCATTCCGGATAAGTACCTTCTCATGCGCTGGTCAACCAGAGCAAATAGGGATATCTACTTTGACAGTGCTCATAAGAACTTAAAAGATGTAGAAGGCAATGATGGAAATGAAACTAACATTATTTTTCAAAACCGGATCAGTCGATATGCATATCAAATAAGCACCAGGGCACAGGGTAATAAGATAGCTGAGGAGTATATGCTTGGATCCTTAAAAGAACTATATGATATTGTCGACTCTATATTATGTGAAAATTCACCTCCGACTGACAGAACAACTAAGAAGAAGAAATCAACCACAATAAATAAAGGAAATGACATTTTAAAGGATCCAGTTAAGCAGCGACCAAAGGGTGTTTCAAATGCAAGGCTTAAGGGATATTGGGAAAGAACCAAGAAAGCTAAGAGTAATTTTCTATTTGCCTCTGAAGTTATAGTATTTACACATTATTTTTAAACTTTAAGCCATCCTTATTTTGTTGTTACAGAGTCCAAAGAATAATCTTAGAGGGATGGAGAACATGTAGAGTCACCAATTACAACACTTTTTTTTGATATGCCCTAATGCTTTTCAGAGGTATGCATGGAAAACCCACCAATCATGCTATTACATATCATTAACTAATATGATGTTCTATTTCTAGGAATTTAACTCAAGCTCAACAATCAATTAGTCGGCTGAAGGGTACACTAAGCTGATGATGGATATCATTACATGGAAACATTTTAGTGCATGACATCATTTATTTATCTGTTCTTCGACTGTACACATGTTAATATCAATTACAATCATAATTACGTCATTACAATCATTTCTGTAAGAACAAAGAGATTCATTGATGAGTTTCTTTTACTTAACACAGGCACACCAGCACTCATATCTAGGGGATTCGTTGAGAAAGACTTTGTTAGAGTCACATACTTTCTTTGGCGTTGTTGTGAAATTATCTCTGGAAGTCAAGGTTGAAATAGTAGGTAGTACTAGGCTCTGAACTAACGGTCCAATTTCCTTTTTTAAACTTTAAGAAGATTAATTTATGAATGAATCATTATATCGATAATTGCTCTGTTCTACTCTTTAAGATTTCTAAAAAATCTAGATAATCATTAAGCTTTTGGAACTGATCGGAATTAAATGATCTAAATTAGTTTGGAGATGTATTAATGCTTATTAGCTTATGTGCCTGATGAAGGTAAATTTAGAGCAATAAGTAGATGTAATAATGCTGATGCCGAAATGAATAAGTTAGGAGACATTGTTATCGCTTTGTAATAATATTTCCTTTAGCTTTGAAGCTGCTGCTTGTGCTTCCTGAACCGGTTTGTTCCAGGTAAATATGTTGTGCTTCTCTTTTCTACTTTCAGTTTGTAACATTATATATGTGAATGAGAATGATGGTTTATTAATGCGTCTGGTTTGATATATTCAAGTATCATTTAGTAATGATTTTCTGTGATGTTTTTTTTCTATTATTTTGCATTATTATAATTAAGGTTCATTAATTTGTGAAGCAAGGAAGATGAGAATCATGTTAAATAAATTACTTAATAAGCAATTTCTGTTTATTCCATGCAATTTTTTTTTTCTTGTTTCTACCTCAACATTTATTTATTTAAATTTGGTTTATTTTTTTCTTGCTTTACAGTCCATTGATGTCATGGATTACTCATTGCGGGTTGGTGTTGAGGAGGGAAAAAAAGAACTAGTTGTACAAATCATCAATTACAAGAGGCAATTTTTTTTATCTTTTTTTTCCAATTTGATTATCTGTATATTTGGACTGCTTGCCATTGGACATCAAACGTGCAAGGTGCAGTGTCTAGAGGGTCCTTACATTGTTTGGCTAATTTTTTTGTTTCTTGTTTATTTCTCTATGGAGGCTGTACAATGTGTTCCAACTGCTTAATACAGAGATGAAAGAATTATTTCAATCAATTTGGGTGTTCTTTTCATGAAAAATGTTCTTCAAATATATCCAATCATTATTTTTCAAATTTCTTTTTTATGCTACATGTTTAATATTTTCTAAAGGGTTTATAACAATGTGTGGTATGTCAGATGAAAATAAAATGTGTTAATCCTTCATTCTTACACGTTCTTCTACAATAAATTAAATAATTTGTAGTTCATTTGTTTCAATTTTTAGGTAGATGATGATGAAGGCTTAATTATGTAAGTGATGATGTTGAATCTAGGCTGTCAATTGAACTCACATAAAACCATTTTTATAGAGAGAGAGAGAGAGAGAGAGAGAGTATATTGAATTGTGTAACTTTGTATCGATCTTTGATTTTTTTTTTTTAGATTTTGGTTGATATTGTTTGCGCTACATGATCATTCAAATGTACAAAATAATAATAAAAAAATTAACAGAATTCATGTATCTCTTGATATGGTTGATTCTCAAATTCTACTTAAGGTGTTCTAATGATTTAATAAATAGGTTCGATTTGAGTTAACAATATTTGAACTGTGTCAATCTTATGTTAAGATTGAACCGACATCCTCATATACAGAAATAGCCGCTTATCAAAGCAGTTAATTATGCAAAATATGCAATTTAAGAAAATTAAAACTAAGCCAAAGATTACAAAAAGCTATTAAGATCAATAAATACTCTTTATAAGTAAGAAAACTATTATTTGTTGGTATAAGCAAGAAAACTATATTTTGAATATAATGTAAGGTCATTTGGAATTATTTTTATTTTTAATTTTCCATATTTTATTTTATTTATATTTTGATTTAAAATAAAATTTATTCGATAATGATAATTATTTCAAAACCATTCAAAATATATAAAAATTATTTCGAATATTTCTATAAATAATATTTTTTATTTTTAAAAATAGAAACATAAAATATTTTTTAAAACTTATTAAATTAAAATGACTTACAAGAAATAAGAAAATAAAAGTAATCCCTATCATGCAATAAGCCATAAAATTAGAGCAATTCAAGTTAATTAAAGTTAATCAAATGGCTGTCTAACATTCCATTATGAGTTTTTTTAAATAAATTTTTATTCTATGCGTATTATTTATTCAAAATTATTAAGCACATTTTGTAATAAATTTAAGTTAATAAACCTTTTACCTTAATTTATCGAAATAATATTTTAAAAAAATTGAAATTCTGAGCTTAATATCATTGTTTTTTTTTTGATTAATTCACTTTCCAAATTTTATTTGAAATGAATTCAAGCATTTTTACATTAAAAAAGCTAACATTCATGCTCCAAATAGCTTGTGATGGAATGTAAAAAATATATTCTCTCCAAACAGGCATGAAAAATTAGAAAAATATAAGGAAATAATCTGTACTCTTAGGAGAGTACAAATAGTTCAACTAAAAAATAGCTCCAAATAGCTAATATTAAGGCTCCGATCAACCTGTAATTAAATATGGTAAATATTTCCTTTCCAAACAGGCTAACAGAAGTGGAAAAAATTGTGAAATTGGTCTATACTCTCATGAGAGTACAAAAATATATATGCAAAATAGCTCAAAAAAGTAATCCAACAGCCTCCAAATTACTCCAAATGGTTTGTAGTAAACATATTCTTCCCAAGCATGCCAGAATAAGTGAAAAAAATTGAGAAAATAGTCTGTACTCTCAAGAGAGTACAAAGAGTATAAATGAGAAACAACTCCAAAAAGTTAATATTAATGCTCCAATCAACTTGTAATTAAATATAGTAAATATTTCCTTTCCAAAAGCAAGTGGAAAAAAAATTATGATGTCGTACTCTCATGAGGTATGGAGAGAGATCTGAAACAACTCAAAAAAATAATCCAACAACCTCCAAATTGCTCCAAATATTTTGTAGTAAACACATTCTTCCCAAGCAGGCCAGAATAAGTGAAAAAAAATGAGGAAATAGTTTGTACTCTTAGGAGAGCACAGAGAGTACAATTAAAGAATAGCTCCAAAAAAGCTAATATTAAGGCTCCAATCAACCTGTAATGGAATCTAGTAAATATTTCCTTTCCAAATAGACTAACAAAAGTGGAAAAAATTGAGAAATTGGTCTGTACTCTCATGAGAGTACAGAAAGTACATATGTAAAAGAGCTTAAAAAAGCAACACAGCAGCTCCCAAATTGCTCCAAATGATTTGTAGTAGACACATTTTTCCCAAGTAGGTCAGAATAAGTGAAAAAATTGAGAAAATAGCTGTACTCTCATGAGAGTACAACTAAAAAATAGCTCTGAAAGCTAATATTAAGGCTCAAATCAACCTATAATGGAATCTAGTAAATATTTCCTTTCCAAACAGGCTAACAAAAGTGAAAAAAATTAGGAAATTGGTCTGTACTCTCATGAGAGTACAGAGAGTACAGATACAAAAGAGTTTAAAAGAATAACCCAGCTGCTCTCAAATTGCTCCAAATGGTTTGTAGTAGACACATTCTTCCCAAACATCCCATAATAAGTGAAAAATTGAGAAAATAGTCTGTACTCTCATGAGAGTACAAAGAGTACAACTGAAACACAACTCTAAAAAGATAATATTAAGGCTCCAATCAACCTGTAATGGAATCTAGTAAATATTTTCTTTCAAACAGGCTAACAAAAGTGAAAAATTATGAAATTGATATGTACTCTCATGAGAAAAGAGCTTAAAAAAGTAACCCAACAGCTTCCAAATTGCTCCAAATAGTTTGTAGTAAACACATTCTTTCCAAATAGGCCACAATAAGGAAAAAAAATTTAGAAAAAAGTTTGTACTCTCAAGAAAGTACGGAGAGTACACCTACAAAATAGGCCAAAAAGGCTAACATTAAGGCTCCAATCAACATGTAATGGAATCTAATAAATATTTTCTTCCAAACAGCTAACAAAAATTGAAAAAATTGGATTGGTGCACTCTCATGAAAATCTGAGTGATGCAAGAGCTTAAAAAAGTAACCCAACAGCTCCCAAATTGCTCCAAATAGTTTATAGTAAACACATTCTTTCCAAATAGGCCACAATAAGAAAAAATTGAAAGTCAGTACTCTCAAGAGAGTACAAAGAGTACACCTACAAAATAGGTCAAAAAGGCTAACATTAAGGATCCAATCAACCTATAATGGAATCTAATAAATATTTTCTTTCCAAACAGGTCAGCAAAACTGAAAAAAAATGTGCATATAGTCTGTACTCTCATGAGAGTACAAAGAGTATAGATGTAAAATAGCTTAAAAAAGTAACCAAGACTCCATAAGAAAAAAAGGACAAAAAGTTTATATTCTCGAGAGTCTGATGCCTGAAAAATAGGCCAAAATGGCTAATATTAAGGCTCCAATAAACCTATAATGGAATCTAGTTAATATTTCTTTTCCAAACAAGCCAGCAAAACTGAAAAAAAAAATGTGCAATTGGTCTGTACTCTCATGAGAGTACAGAGAGTACAGATGCAAAATAGCTTAAAAAAAGCAACCCAATAGCTCCCAAATTACTCCAAGTAGTTTATAATGAACACATTCTTTACAAACATGCCACAATAAGGAAAAAATTGAGAAAAAGTCTGTACCTTCAAGAGAGTATAGAGAAACAAACAAAGCAAAAGGCTAATATTAAGGCTCAATAAACTGTAATAGAATCTAGTTAATATTTTCTTTTCAAACAGGCCAAAAATATAGAGAGTTCGGATGTGAAATTGGTATGTACTCTCATGAGAGTACAGAGAGTACAGATGCTAAATAGCTCAAAAAAATAACCCAACAATCTCAAAATTGCTCTAAATGGTTTTTAGTTAACATATTCTTTCCAAACATGCCACAACAGCTAAAAAAAATTATGAAATTGGTTTGTACTCTCATGAGAGTACAAAGAGTATATATGCAAAATAGGACAAAAAAGTAACCCCTCAACCACCGAATTGCTTGAAATGGTATGCCATAAACTTTTTTCTCCAAACAAGCCAGATTAAGTGAAAAAAATTGAGGAAATACTCTGTACTCTCAAGAATCCAGCTTAAAAAGGCTAATATTAAGGCTCCAATCAACCTATAATGGAACAATAAATATTTACTCTTCAAATAGGCCAAAAAAAAAAAAAAATGAGAAAATAGTTATCTACTAAAGGGGTCCTAAAGCTCCACACATGTTATCTACTAAATATGGCATCTACTAGACATATTATCTCCAAAAAACTTAAAAAAGCAAAAATAGTAGCTTCTAATGGCATCCACAAACACAACAGACAGATACATTTCTAAAGTAATTGATTTCCAACATGTCAAACTTCGATTGTACATTTGTTAAATTAGTTATTTCATACCCATACAGAAGATAGCGTATGTGACCTCAACACTGAAGCAATTCATCTTCTTTGACCAGTCTTGGTGGTAGTGATCCACTGAGGTTTCTTATTCTTTGCCTCCATTTCTGGAATAACATTCACATAGACACTATTTTCTTGGACTGGTAGCTCACTCATCATTTCGATTGACCATTTTATGGGATCGGTCTGGAAAGATTGGCCATCATCATCGATAAGTAATTTGATCTAAGTAGTAAGAAATATAGTCGATAAGTAGGCACAAAATATACAAAACAGGCAAACCGAAATGAGAATAGTCCTTACAATCTCAGGAAGAATGGTCTTCTGAGTTGGTTTTGGCAATGAATCATAGAAAACCCACTTAATGTGTGCCCAATGTGTTGATTATTTATAACTAGAAGTAAGAGTAGCTCAGCCCTTGATACACTATCTGCAGTGACATGCTGGATGAATATTTTGCTTTTCTTTTGTAGGCCATATTTAGCATAACTCTGCAAGAAGTGAAGGGTAAGTTTATAATTAGTGGCTTCTAACAATCTAAACTAGAAAATGATCATATTACCCAAAGTTTTATGGAGTAACTTACCCAGTGCAGGCATGAAACATACAAATAGGGGACATATAGCCTAAGACATAGCGAGTACTTCTCGGACAGTAAAAAGGTGAAGGCATCGACGTGTGCATCTAACATATACTGATCTGTCAGCAACTCATCAATCTAGCCTCGTGCAATGATGATATTCCCAGCCGCAAATACGTTATCATCCCTCCATGTGAGAAATATGAGAATGTGAGCCTAATTAAATGAATAGGTGATTTTATGTATACAGAAAGAGTTGAATGAAAAATGACTTACTTCTCTTTGAATCGGGAGCAAGAGGTGTCGATGAGCTATTGCATTGGCTTGGACAGGACATCTCTTGATGAGAACTCCATGATATGATGTGCCTCAGCTGGCTGCAAGGAAATTAGTGATGAAGAGATAGATTCACTGTGAAGTAAGGCTCAAACTGCTAAGTTGATGCATACCTCCAACTGATGCTCCTCAACCACCATGATAGCAGTCGATGGTTCATCCACTGATATTGGAGCATCTTTGCAAACCTACAAAACATTTTAATGAAATCAGCTACTATTAGGTTAAATTAAAAAGAAAGTAAAGCAATACCTCTTAGTTTGCTCGTCACATGTGGAGGCTACAACAGAGTAATTTTGCACCGTGACTTCCTGTATATTGGTGTGAAGGGGAAGATATAGCTTTCTCTTCCTCATCTAGCCTTCACACCATGCTCAATCGCCTAGTAAAGGGCACAACATCTTCATGTGGTTGAAGCCTCCGCGAGCTTCCCTTGGCCTCCATGGGGTTTAGTGGAAGACTCTCACAGGGGTCCCAGTGGAAGCCTCCATGGGGCTTCTCAGTGGAGTCTTCAGGGAAGCCCCTGTAGCCTCCAGAGCCTCCCTGTGGTAGCCTCTACCATAGGGGAAGCCACTGTGGTAGCCTCCATAGGGGAAGCTCCTGTGGTAGCCTCTATAGGTGCTGCCCTTGTGACAGCTTCCTCAGGAGATTCCCCTGTGGTCGCCTCCACAGGAGCTTTCCCCATGCTAGAGATGCTAGGACCCTGCTGCCCAGCAACCACTGCCTCAATAGTAGCTACCCGCAAATCAATTCGATTCATTCTCTCGATCATTGATGCTTCAAAAGATGATACTCTCTCTCCCAACATCCTTAAACCTGCAAGTATCCTCTCTTCCGCAGAGCTTTCTAAATGGCTACTAGCAGAGGGAAGGTTAGATACACTAGTAGGAGGAGAATATCGAGGAGAGATATATGGTGATTCAGTGGGGGCTGCACTCATTGGACTAAGAATGAGACTACTATTGGGCTTGGCATGGGTTGTCTGCTGGGTAGGGAGCAATGTTTCAAGGAGCAAGGTCTCCTCTTCTGATATGTCCTCAAATGAAAGGAAAACTCGCGTTACATCAATAAAAAAATGTGATTTGAATACATTCTAATATAAATAGAGTGAAATTATTTTGTGTCACCTGGTGACCTTCCAAACCAGTGAAGGAGTCATCTACAAACTTTATTTTTGGTCATCGTAACAGTTGAACCGATGATCGAGTATTATTAAAAGTTGTTGAAATTATATGTTGACCTCCACATATCATTCACAAATCAAATGATGCATAAAAGTTAATACCAATCATTAAGGAAAATAACATCATATGAATAGGGTTTAAAATCTCTTAATCACGATCATAATTAATCAAACTCGCTTCAATTTAAAAATTTAACTTTGTAATGTGTCAAAAATATTAAAATTGATTAAATGAAAGAATATCAAGTCAATTAGTAGTCGATCAAATAATTAAAATCAATTTTTAATGAAATTATGCGCATATCAAAGTCAGGAAGCCCCGACGATGTCAGAACAACCTCCGTTCGTGAAATTGACTGTGCCATTATCACCGAAATGTCGAAACCTATCAAACGACATCTCCGCAGTCGATTCGGCAAAGTGTATGTGAATGTTAATCGATTCGAGCATGACGTCACACAATTTATGCTCAATTTCATTTCGCCCATTGCCGATATTGTCCAAATGACCTCGATCAGTGAAATTGATCGTGCTGTTGCGTTTGGCATAGCAGAAATACCTAAAATTGACACCCATATTGCTAGGGTTTATCGGACGAAGTAAATTTATAAAATTTGATGTGAAATGACATTAATTTGCAATTAAACTAATTAACGGCTGCTTAATCCCTTAATTCCCTAACCTTTATCCTAATCCCAGCCGCCCATTTACCCAATTAAAGCAGCCGACCGCTATTTCTAATTGGTTGCCATTTAGGCAACCAATTAGACGAAACTGAGCAGCCCTATCTCCGAATGAATCGAGCGGCTAGGGCATTATGCTCACACGACTCTCATACGCAACTCCTCCTCTCTCATTTTTCTGCTGCTCTTGACTGAGGCTCATCTCTTCCTCTCTCAAGAAACTCTCTCAGGCAAAGCTCTCCCTTCCTCTCTCGTCTCGAGCAATAGGCAAGCAGAGCGGGATATTGTTTGAATGGTTTGTCTGTTCCGTCCCTTTCCCTTTCGTGATGTCCATCTGGAGCAGCCGATCGAGCAACCCTAAGGCCGAGCTTTTCTTCCTCTTTCTAGCAAGAAACCTCAGTTGTTTCTATTCAACCCTAAGTTTCTTTCTTGCTGGGTTAACGAGTTTTGCCTAGAGGAAATGATTTCATCGATTTTAATTGCTTGGATTTGAAATCTATTGCTTTGGTTTTATGATTTGAAGATATATGATTAGGGATTGTTTGGTAGGATTTGATTAGGCTTTAACTTAAATATTGCCAAACATCAAAAATTGACCGCTTCAAATTATACAGAATGTTAAATCCTATTTCTCCTCCGTTTTGCCTTAAATCCTAGATTTGGTAAATCCCAATTGAAGCGGATTTGGGATCTACACAAATTTGAAAGAAAGAGAGTGAGAGGAAAGATGAGGGTTACCTTCATGGCATCTTGCTTTTCTTTTTGTATCTTACTTTGTTGATGGAAACATTTCTTTTGCTAATCATTTAAACTCACTGGAAAAATCCACTGCATGCAATCGTTGTTTATCGTGCTCTTCGCCAATACCGATGGAAACATTCTCATCAAATGTTTCCATGGAGTTCCTGCAGAGGAGAGGTTACATTGACGATCTTTTCTAGTTAAGAGCTAAAAATCTCAAAGGAGCTAAAAAAATGAGGAACTTTCTGTTGCTTCTCACAAATCCGTATACTTAGTTTACACCATGCTTGGGGATATCTGCATTTATGTAGTTGGAAAATATGAGTATGATGAACTTGCTTGACTTGGGAATGATAGAAAAAATAAAATAGAACTTTTAAATTTCAGTTTTGTGATCATATGGACATTTTACAAAATCTGAAACTTTGTTTGCATGACATCAAATGTAATTTGGTTGTTTGCTTATTTGGTTTATCACTTGGCCATCACTTTAGAAAGAGGACATGATTGGCTTTTGAGCTTAGTTCTCATTTGCATAATTGTCTTTTTCTATCACTTGACATCTTATTATCATGCAAATGATCACCTAATTAAATAGGAAGTTTCAGATTAATGCATATTAAGCTTAACATGGTTTCTTGCCTTATGGGAGTGTGAAGATTAAAGCCATAAAAGAAATGAAACTTTTTTTTTATTATCTAACAAAAGGAAAGTTGAAATTTGTTTGAGTTTGAACATCTTTATGATACAATGCAGATGTCTTTATTATTTCACAAGATGTGAATTAGATTCCGTTCAAATTTTCATATCAAATCAAATCCTTTTATGACAAGTAAAGTGGTAAAATTTTAATCTTTGAAGGATTTAATGTTACATTCTTCCTATTGTTGAAGGTGTAAACTTGCTTATGTATGGACACTACCTCATTTTTTTTACTTGCATATTTCTAAGAGCGAGGCTCCCTTTATGTTTGGATTTCTTTCTTGTGCAAGTGAGATGAAGAGGGAATATGGAGCTCCTCAAGTAAATTGATTTGATGTGTTGCATTAATATCAAGTATTTGCATGATTTATTCATTACAGATTGAAAGGGGAAATATTATACAAAGAGATGTTTTAAATCCTTATACATATTCATTCATTGCATATGTCCCCTTTGGATTGCTAAGCAAAAGAGAATGAAATACCTAAAGATTATTGGTCACTTATTTGTACTAGTTGCAAATGATATTTTCTCTTTTATATTCAAAATGAGAAGAATGAAAATGTGCTTACATGTGATTAAAAGCTTATGTTACAGCTTGCTATTTGAATATTCCAAATGCAAAATTCAAGTGAAATGGTGATGAAAATGATGCTATAACAAGGGGGTATCAGTTATATTTTAATTTCATGCACATGTGAATGCAAATTTGTTAAATTGCTTTATCCTATAAGTACCCATTCACATTTCTCCAATATGGTGGGAAAACTTGCTATAAGTACCTGTTCATATTTTTCGAACGTGACAGGAAATCTTGCTATAAGTATCTGTTCACATTTCTCCAACATGGCAGGAAAATCTGTTGCTATAAGTACCTGCTCACATTATTTCTACGTGGCAGGGAAATCTGTTGCTATAAGTACTCGTTCACATTTCTCTAATGTGGCGGGAAAACTTGTGATAAGTACTTATTCACGTTTCTACAATGTGGCAGGAAAATCTATTGCTATAAGTACCTGTTCACATTTCTTCAATGTGGTAGAGAAATCTATTGCTATAAGTACCTGTTCAAGTTTCTCCAACGTGACAGGAATATTTGTTATGATATAAGTACTTTCTCACGTTTCTCCAACATGGCAAGGAAATACTGTGCTATCACGCCTTTCTTGGGGTGGTGGAAAAATAAATTTTTTTTGGCGTGTCTCACACCTACATTCTTAGTGGTGGAAGGCCTAGTCTCAAGCGACCCCATGTGGGGATGACATTTGAGGCTAAGTAAATAAAAATATGTAAAATTCTAAGTGCTTGTGAAGGAAAGAATGTACATATGTTTATTTATTCTTAGCTTATTCATCATACCATATGACAATTATAATATGCTCACTCATGCTTAGTTCAATTGTTATTTGAATCTTCATAGCATATGTCAATTATTTATTTAAAATTCAAATTCATTTTGCCTAAGTGGTGATTATGCTATATGAATGAGTGAGAAATAGAAATGTGACACTCAATGCATGGAATGATTTAAACTTTACTTTATTTTCAAGTATATTTTTATATACTACATGAATGAGTTGTTTGAAAATAAGACATCTTAAGAGAAACATAAATAAAGGGCTTCTCTTAGACCTATGTTCTTGTCATGTGACATTACAAGGAGATGGCAAAAATAGTTAAGGATCACCTTACATGCATGTGTATGTCATATAACATTAAGAGAAAATGACAAAAAGAAAGTAAAAACTCTCTTAGATCCACATTTTGACATATGACATTAAAGGGAAATGACAGATATAAGTGCATGTCATGTATTATTAGAGACAAGTAGAAAAAATAGAAATGCATGTCATGCGTCATTAAGAAGCAAGTGGGTCAACTAGAGTTAACATCCTTTGCATGCAAACTCATGACAAAGGGCACAAGTACACATCAAATGTCATTAAGAAAAAATGACAAAAAGAGAGTAGTTTCCCCTTAAACCCACACCATTCTTACATATGAGTTCATAATTTTTGGGTTTCATGCTAAAATGCCTAGTGAAATGATTCATTGTGCATATTCAAAGTGTTATCGCATTCTATTCAATTTGAATGCCTTTAATATCTATGACTTTATGAAGCAATGTTCTTTTGTAATCATTTGATTCATTCATGAAAAGAATCAAATTCATACTCTACAAAATACATGCTTGATTTGTTAAAGAATAGATACATGCTTGATCTAGGATAAGTGGTTGAAAGAACCAAGCCTATATCATTTAGAACATACAATCACTTGGTTTGTAATGTGTATCCACATTCTTATAGAACAAACTCTCACTTGATACATGCAAGTACATGAAAGAGTCAATGCATATCTTATAGATAAATCTATACTTGACTCATGACAAATTGCTGAAAGAGTCAACTCATGTCTTATAGTCTTATAAAACAGACCTCTACTTGATCTATGATAAACACTTGAAAATTTCAAATTCATATTTGACAGAGCAAATCTACATTTGATTTATAATTTTAGGTATCAAAGCCTATGCTTGTAATTCGACATCTATGTCATGTCAAACATCAATATTTCAACTTAGACATTTCAATGTCCATACAATATTTTAAAAGAATAGGTACTTGTATGTATGTTGAAGTATTCAATAGCTTAAATGCTCAAATAGACATATACAATCAATCAAATGGAATGAAAGAACATATACTATGCTTCCCCATTTAGTCTTAGGACCGGTCTGGGTTAACAAAATCTAAAAATCTAATGATGCTATTGTAAATATTAGAAGCCAATTATATCATAGAATGATAAAAGATAAATCTATTGGCATTATTGTTAATGTATCTTCTCAAGTTCAAGATCTCAAAATGAAAGTCTCAAACCGAATCCTCTATATACAATCTAGAGTTGACAGGGTTTGGAGAATGATAGATCTTGAAATAATTAATCTAGATCTGATCCTTTACAAGAAGATAGTCAAAGTTGACAAGGTCTATCTTCCCGATTTGGTCTTAGGACGGGGTCCGAGTTAACAAAACCTAAAAAATCTAATGATGCTATTGTAAATCTCAAAATCTAATTCCATCATAGAATTCTAAAATATAAATCTATTGGCATCATTGTTAATGTATCTTTTCAAGTTCAAGATCTCAGGAAGAAAGTCTTAAACCCGATCCTCTATGTACAATCCAGAGTTGACAAACTTTGGAGAATGAAAGATCTTGAAATAACTAATATAGATCTGATCCTCTGTAAGAAGATAATCAGAGTTGACAAGGTCTATCTTCCCAGTTTGGTCTTAGGACTGGGTCCGGGTTAACAAAACTCAAAAAAAAAAATTTTAAACATATAATTTGGCATATAAATTTCAACTTAGACATCTTAATGTTCATGCAATTTTTAAAGAATAAATACTCTTATGCATGTTAAAGTGTTCGATATGTCAAATATAAATGAACATATATTATGCTTCCCAATTTGGTCTTAAGACCGGGTCCGGGTTAACAAAATCTAAAAAATCTAATGATGTTATTGTAAATCTTAGAAGCTAATTTTATCATAGAATGACAAAAGATAAATTTATCGGCATCATTGTTAATGTATCTTTTCAAGGTCAAGATCTCAAGAAGAAAGTCTCAAACTCAATCCTCTATGTACAATCTAGAGTTGACAAGGTTTGGAGAATGATAGATCTTGAAATAATTAATTTAGATTTGATCCTCTACAAGAAGATAGTCAGAGTTGACAAGGTCTATCTTCCCGATTTGGTCTCAGGACCAGGTGCATGTTAACAAAACTCAAAAATCAAAACCTACAATTTGACATCTAAACTTCAACTTAGACATTTTAATGTCTATGTAATTTTTAAAGAACAGATATTCGTGTGCACATTGAAGTGTTCGATAAGTCAAAAATAAATGAACAGATGCTATGCTTCCCGGTTTGGTCTTAGGACCTGGTCCGGGTTAACAAAACTCAAAAAATTAAAACCTATGATTTGACATCTTAACTTCAACTTAGACATCTTAATATCCATGCAATTTTCAAAGAACATATACTCGTATCCATGTTAAAGTGTTAATAAGTCAAATATAAATGAACAGATGCTATGCTTCCCGGTTTGGTCTTAGGACCGGGTCCGGGTTAAAAAAACTAAAATGTAATATCAAGAACTAAACTTGTAAATTGATACCTACATTTCAACTTGACATTCACATGTCCATACAATATTTTAAAAGAATAGATACTTGTATGTGTATTGAAATATTCAGACATTTAGGAACATATGCAAGTTAGATATAAAGCAAAAGAATAGATGCTACACTTTCCAGTTTGGTCTTAGGATCGGGTCCGGGTTAACAAAATCTAAAAATTTGATATTATAAAAATTTCAAGATAATAATATCTGAGAAGCTAATTCTGTCATATAATTATAAGATATGAATCAACTGACATATCTTATGAAGTTTAAGCCCTCAAAAAGAAAAGTCTCAAACCCAACCCTCTATGTTCAAGCTAGAGTGGATAAGGTTTGAAGGATTATACTTCTTGAGATAATGAATTTAGACCCAATCCTTGTAGAAAACAATAGTAGATAAGATCTATTAATCGATATTAGTCTTGTGATCGAGAAGGGCAATTATTATTATAATTTCAATGATAAATGATCATATATTCAAATATAAATCAACCATAAAATGATCAAAATTCAAATAAAATAAAAAATATAAATGAAAATAAAATTAATTATTTAAATTAAAACTTAAAAAAATCAATCCACCCTTCTGCAACTGTTTATCTTAGGATGATAAATTAAGAAAATTTTTGCTCACAAAGAGCCAATGTCAAATTAAATGCATAACTAACTTCACAAATACTCTAAGCTCATGGGGCGTGATGTTATCGTCGCGTGATTTTTGCCATGAAATGACACCACATAAATGGCGGTTCTGAGCCCTTTTTGAGCGGTTGCGTGATATGACACCACTAAATTACGGTCATTGCGCAGTATGTTCCCCAGCTTTGCTTTTTTGTATGAAATGTAGAATGTATTTGGTTGGGCAAAAAAAATATGTTAGCTAAGGTTGACTTATATTTTCTCTTTAGACAAACTCCAGTGCGCAAGGACCTTAGATGGCGATTTGTTCTGGCGAGGATCCTTCTTGGGTTGGGTTGACTACCTCCTCATTGGACCAAAGGCGGCGGCCGGGATGATGGAACCATAGGATCTAGATCGGACGCATCATCGTTCTCCCTACCAAAAGTTTTAAATTAAAATGACTATGTACTCCGTCACCCAGATCTGCAACGAATATTTATATAAGCTAACTTCAATGCATTAAATAATACATATCTGAAGATGTTGAGCGTACCATTAGAAGAGTGACGAAGCCACTCATGTACCCGGGTGCCTTATGTGTCCGAATATTTGATGTAATACCATCAAATTGTGAAATCGGAAAAGGAAATGGCCTCAATTTTACTCGACAAATTTGTCTATGTCATCAGGCAATCAATTCTAACCACTCTATAGTTGTGATATATAAAAAAGATTTGAAAGCAAAAAATGTATGTACAATTACCTGCGTATGAGTTAAGCGATCCAAATCCTCAAGTTTATTCTTAAAGTCCATGAACTTTTGTGAGGATTTGATATGACCTTCTCCCTTCTGTTTGGCATCCCTACAATTAATGCAACTTCATTGGGGGTGAAAGGAATGCATTGGCCACCAAAAAAGAATGCCTGCTTCTCTATCCCAACAAGATATGATTGAAGTGATGACAACTGAGTCTTGTTGAATTCCATGTATTCTAATAAATTGATGCAAATGAAGCCTCCTTAAAATGTCAATAACTTCATCAATAAAACCTGCTGAGATATTATCGAACACCGCTCTAATGGTGATAGGCATGCATCTGGAAGTTATCCTTTTCTCAGACATGTTAAACTTCAAAATGGAAATTCAATTAATGAGATTTTTATCAGCACAATGGAGGCCCAGAGAGTAGACAAGCAAAGTAGCCACTAAAAGTACGGACTAATAGCTGCAAAAATTAAGAAAATACTCTATACTCTCATGAGAGTACAGAGAGTACACATGGCAAACTGCTCAAAAAACCCACCCATCAGCCTCCAAATTGCTTCAAATGCTATATAGCAAACATATTTTCTCCAAACATGCTAAAAAATTCAAAAAAAAATATGAAAATGGTCTGTGCTCTCAAGGGAGCACAGAGAGTACACATGCAAATTTGTTCAAAAAAACTATCCATCAGCCTCTAAATTGCTTCAAATGGTATGTAATAAACATATCTTTTCTAAATAGGCCAAAAATATTGGACAAGAATGTGTAAATGCTCTGTACTCTCATGAGAATACAGAGAGTACAGGTGACAATCTCCACTAAAAACTAACCAATGAGCCTCCAAATTGCTTATAATGGAATATAATAAACATATTCTCTCCAAACAGGCCAAAAAATTTGACAGAAAATGAAAAAATAATCTGTACTCTCATGAGAGTATAGAGAGTATAGATGCAAATCTCCACTAAAAATTAACCAATTATTCTCCAAATTACTTCTAATAGAATGTAATAAACATATACTCTCCAAACAGACCAAATAGACTAAAAAAATGACAAAATGTTGTAGAGATGCAAAACACCCATAAAAATTAATAAATCAGCCTCCAAATTACTTTTAATGGAACGTAATAAACATATACTCTCCAAACAGTCAAAGAAATTTAAAAATGATAAAATATTATGTACTCTCATGAGAGTACAAATGCTAATCTCCACTAAAAACCAACCAATTAGCCTCCAAATTACTTTTAATGGAATGTAATAAATATATTCTCTCCAAATAAGCCAAAAAATGTGACAAAAAATGACAAAATGCTCCATACTCTCATGAGAGTACAGAGAGTATAGATGTCAATCTCCCCTAAAAATCAACCAATCAGCCTCCAAATTGATTCTAATGAAATGTAATAAACATATTTTATCCAAATAAGCCAATAAATCTAATAGAAATTGAAAAAATAATCTGTACTCTCATGAGAGTATAGAGAGTATAGAAACACCCCTAAAAATCAACCAAGCAGCCTCTAAATTGCTTCTAATGGAATGTAATAAACATATACTCTCCAAATATGCTAAAGAAACTGGAAAAAATGACAAAATGCTCTATACTCTCATGAGAGTATAGAGAGTATAGATGTCAATCTCCATTAAAAATCAACCAATCAACCTCTAAATTACTTATAATAGAATGTAATAAATATATTCTCTCCAAATATGCCAAAAAATTTGACAAAATGAAAAAATAATATGTACTCTCATGAGAGTACAGAGAGTACATATGCAAAACACTCCTAAAAACTAACCAATTAGCCTCCAAATTACTTTTAATAGAATGTAATAAACATATACTCACCAAATAGGTCAAATAGACTGAAAAAATGACAAAATGCTCTATACTCTCATGAGAGTATAGATGCAAATCTGCCGCCAAAACCAACCAATCAACCTCTAAATTACTTCTAATGGAATGTAATAAACATATATTCTTTAGTCAGGCCAAAAAATCTGACAGAAATTGAGAAAATAATCTGTACTCTCATGAGAGTACAGAGAGTACATATGTAAATCTCCACTAAAAACCAACCAATCATCCTTCAAATTACTTTCAATGGAATGTAATAAACTTATTCTCTCTGAACAGACCAAAAAATTTGACAGAAATTGAGAAAATAATATGTACTCTCATGAGAGTTCAGAGAGTACAGATACAAAACACCCCTGAAAACCAACCAAACAGTCTCCAAATTGCTTCTATTGGAATGTAATATACACATTCTCTCCAAACAGGCCAAAAAATTTGACAAAAATTGTAAAAAATAATATGTACTCTCTAAGAGTACAGAGAGTACAAATACCAATCTCCCCTAAGAACCAACAAATCAGCCTCCAAATTACTTCTAATGGAATGTAATAAACATATTCTCTCCAAACAGGCCAAAAAATATGGCAGAAAATAAAAAAATAATCTGTACTCTCATGAGAGTACAAAGAGTACAGATGTCAATCTCCCCTAAAAACTAACCAATCATCCTCTAAATTACTTCTACTGAAATGTAATAAATATATTCTCTCCAAACAGACTAAAAAAATCTAACAGAAATTGAAAAAATAATATGTACTCTCATGAGAGTACATAGAGTACATATGTAAATCTTCCCTAAAAACTAACCAATCAGCCTCCAAATTACTTCTAATTGAATGTAATAAATATATTCTCTACAAATATGGTTTAAAAGCTAGAAAAAAATAGAAAATGGGGTGTACTCTCAAGAGAGTATAGAGAGTACACATGCAAAATAGCCATAGAAACCAACTAATAACCATTCAATCTGCTTGTAATGCCATGTAGTGAACATATTATTATGACAAAATGGGTTGTACTCTCCTGTGAGTACAGAGAGTATATATGCAAAACTGAAATAAATTCATCAAGCAACCCAAAATAAATTATAATGATATCTGAACATATTATATCCAAACAGGCCCTAGATTTCATCAAATCCTTCATGAAATAACACTAAATATCCTATAATGGGATATACTAAACATATGACAAGCCCCATAGTTCAAAAATTTGAAAATAATGGTGTGTACCATCATGAGAATACAGAGAGTACACATGCAAAATATCTCTGAAATACTAGTAAAACATGCTCTTTTCCTTTAAAGAACTCAAATGTTCTAAATGTTCACCTAATCGACGGTGAGAACAACAGATAAAAGCCTAAATTCATTACAGTTCAAGAATGCAAGAAGAAATACCTCATGCAGCACCTATAATACCTCAAATTTTAATACCCAAGATTTAGCAAATCTTCGAGGGAAGGTCAGAAGCACGCCAGGAGAAAGCAAGATCTGAGCTGAGAATAATTTTTGTGCAAAAAAAAAAATCCCTAAACTGATCTATGTTGAAGAATATGAACGACGGGCATAATATTTTCTCCTCCCGCTATTTGAATGGGGATAGGCTGGGCGGTAACGTCGGCATCGTTGACTCGTTAAGTGAAAAAATGGTATTTTTTAAATAATGAAGCAGTGTTGCATTCTTATTAGTCGGACGTAAAATACGTTCGGACTCATCGTAATATTTTCTCCTTCCATTGGGTGGGCATTTTCTTGAATTGATCTAGCACCTTTTTAAGCTAGGTGAGTACCTCCTTGAGTGGGACAAGTGCTCCCATGAATCAAGGCTGGTGCAATCTTGAGTTGGGGAGAGTGTGTGGTTGAGTCCCTCTTTGAGCCAAGCGGGTCTCTAAACATTATGTGATATCTCTAGATGATTTTCCATGACTTTAATGAGCGTGCAGTGAATACTACTTGAGTGTAACGACTTCATGCTTATAACAAATTCTTGATAACACGAGCAAGATTGTAATGATTTAGGTGAGTTCATGCCAACCATTTGCATATACATGTGGATTCGTATAAAGTTCATTCTTTATCATCATTATTTCAGTTAAGTTGTGTTATTTTTGTGGAGCATAGTTGTATCGATTAATCATGGATGTAATGTTGACCCAATCGCAATTTTATCAAGCTTGGCGGCATGCTTGGGCAATATACTTGCTTTGGGGCCTTGATTTTATTATTATTTTTTTTATGTAGCACCTATGCATTGCATTTGTAGCGCCTTGGTGTTGTGAAATGAAGGATTTGCTTCAAAGACAAAGAAGCTAGTACGTTGACGTTATTGAGTAGCATGTGGAGCTAGAACCCATACAAATTAGTCAAACTAACGAAGATGCTAGTGCCTAGGCATTAATTTTGCAGTGTCATGAAGCTACAAACTGGTGAGTCTATTTTAAAGTTTTTTTTTAATTTTAAAAGAGGTTTTTTCATTATCTTTTGTGAGAAAGTAAAGTGTGGAAACTAATTGAGAGATTTGAGTGAAGGGTGATCTATATAATTTTTTCTTTATAGTGGATCTCTTGGTGTGATGTAATTTCGTATTTTTTTTTCAGTTTTTCAGATTTTGTATGTAAATTTTTGTAATCTTCTTGCTTTTTTGTTTTCTTTATTTTGTCTAAATTTGTTTTTATTTTTCTCGATTATTTTTCTCAACAAATTTTTGTTGAATATGGTCCGACTTGACTTGCAACAACAATTTTGAATATTTGGGAATACAAGTGTTAGTTAATGAATGTTATCTATAAATAATATATATACAAACATGACAACACTTTTAAAAAACATTTATTTTTGATATGACCCTGAAAATTCCACTAGTCGAAGCACGAATCTTGACGTAGAAAGCAATCGTGAATCAAGACTAACCGAGATCAGCGTTTATTTAATCGTAAATATGGAGTGTTTATAGTCAAATCGAGCGTCTTGACGAGCCGAATCTAACAAGCCCAAGATATCATAATTCCGACATCATTTGAGCATTCAAATTTACAAAATACATCATATGATCAAGGGGATCATTTTGGGCCGTCCGATGAAGTGGAGTGGTACGGGTTTTGCATGTATTTACAGAGACGCCACTCCTCCAATCTATAAATTGTTTCTCATTTCTCATATGATAGGAGGCCAAGAAAGAGAGAGGAGAGAGATTTAAAGCTTGAAGATCCTTCAAGCACAATCGTGCCACCACTCGACGGTCGTCAACCACCGCCGCCGGCCGCCTCCGCTGATCCTCGCCGTCGTCAATCTCCGTCAGTCACCATCATGACGACCTTCATCGTCAATGGTTGTTCCCCGCTGTTCATCATCATCTGCTACCACTATGTTACAACGAGCGTGTATATATACTGTTGTTTTCGATTTTGGGATTCCATTGTCGCTTCATATACAATGTAATCCTGTTATCGGAAAAACTTATACTCTAAAATAAATATATAGTGAAAGCTTTTTATTGGGCTAGGCCTCGTGATTTTTTTCCCTCTTTTCAAGGTTTTTCATGTTAAAATTTCTGGAGTTTTCTTGTTCACTCTTTAAATACTTGTGTGTGTGTTGGATTTCACAAATAAGGCTAAGGCATAAACTTTCACTCTACCGCAGCTGATTTTCTAGCACGCAACAGTTTGGCGCCATCTGTGGGAAACTAATTTCCATTATTTCATCTTGTATGACAACCAAGTTTCTCAACAAGATCAAAACCACTATCGAGGTGGAGCATTTCAAGCTTTTAAGGAGCGCAAACGAAGAATGAAGATTCATCAAACTTCGTTCCCTCAGATTTTGTCGAAAACTAGGGGGCAACTCTTAATCTGAAAATCGCCCATTTTAAGCATCTAATCGATTACTATCCCAAGACACAAGTCAAAGTTGGAGGATATTTCAACATTGAGAAGAAATATAGCTTTGCAAATTATGATTTTTCAATCATACTCATGGAAAAACAAGACCAAGGTTAAGAAGAAACTTTGGTTACAACCACAAACAGCTATTTTGATTCGACCTCTTCCATACAGGTTAATGTCATCAAGCAAAGACTCTGACAAATAACCTAGGATAGGTCAAAAGATCCTTGGTGGACTTCCTGACCTCTTCCATCATACAGTTAACGTCGCCGGGTAACACCTTGACAAACAACCTGGATAGGTCAAAATTCTGATTAATTGATCTCATCCATACAGGTTAATGTCATCAGGTAACACCCTGACAAACAACCTCGGATAGGTCAAAAATCCTCAACGGATTCAATTTGACATCTTCCATACAGGTTAACGTCATCGGGTAACACCCTGACAAACAATCTCGGATAGGTCAAAAATCCTCAGCGGATTCAATTTGACCTTATCCATACAGGTTAATGTCATCAGGTAACACCCTGACAAACAATCTCGGATAGGTCAAAAATCCTCAGCGGATTCAATTTGACATCTTCCATACAGGTTAACGTCATCGGGTAAAACCCTAACAAACAACCTTGGATAGGTCAAAATTCCTCAGCGGATTCAATTCGACCTCTTCTATACAGGTTAATGTCATCGGGTAACACCCTGAAAAATAACCTCATATAGGTCAAAAATTCTCAGCGGATTCAATTCAACCTCTTCCACGAGTTGCGTCAGCGGGTTAGCATCGCCAGTCACCGCGACAAAACAACCGGATGGTCAAAATCTCGGAGTTGACCTCTTCCACGAGCTAACGTCATCGGGTAACACTCGACAAACAACCCGGATGGGTCAAAATTCTCGGTGGATTCAATTCAACCTCTTCCGCAGTTAGCGTCATCGGGTAACCACGACAAACAACTCGGATAAGTCAAAATCTCGGATTGATTCGACCTATTCCATACATGTTAACGTCATTGGGTAACACTATGACAAATAACCTCAGATGGGTCAAAATCCTCAGCGGATTCAATTCAACCTCTTCCACACAGGTTAACGTCATCGGGTTAACATCATTGAGTAAACGACCGACAAACCTCGGATAGGTCAAAATCCTCATCGTCATGATTGCTGCGGCGTACCGTCGCGGTCCTGCGCCGACCATCATCGGCAATCTTCGCCGGTCACCACCAACGTCGCCGGTCATCCGCCATTCACCGGCGCGATGCATACCGTTGCGATTGCGTTGCCGACCACCTGTCGATTCGCCAACCACATGGCGGTCCGCGACTACTGTCGGTCCTTGCCGCCATCGTCGGCAATCTTGCCATCACGCCAACGTCGCCGGTCATCTGCCAGCTAAGGCGCCATTATACGTCGTGGTTGTGCTACCCTTGTCGGTATGACCCACCTTGGTCACGCCATACCATCACCGGTCCTGCCCGTACCATCGCCGACAATCTTTGTCGTTCATCATGCGACTGGCGCCGGTTATCCTTATCGACCATCGCCCGGTTGCCCTTTACCCGTCGGCCGCCAACCCGCGTCGACTCTGTGCCGGTTGCCGACCACCCCACCCGGCCATACCGCGCCGTCGCCGTCGCCGTTGCGACCACCCCCATCGACGTAACCCAGCGGTTTCGCCAGCCATTACCGTCGATCCTTCGCCGTAGACCATCGGCGGCAATCTTCGGTCATCACCATTGTCGTAGGTCATCGGCGCTTCTCTAGCGCCGGTCATCACGCGATTTCGTCGCCGGTTACTTGCCAACAACCCGTCGGTAGCCAACCACCATCGTCGCCCGCCCGCCGCTACCATCGCCGATTCTGCGCGTCGCACCACCCGTCGGTAGCCGCCCGTCGGCCGGTCGCGTGCATCACCGCCATACCGTCGCCGGTTGTCATTGCGACCACCCCGTCGTTAAGCAGGTCGCGGTCACCGCCACCGACCATCGTCGACAATTTTTCGCCACCACCATCGTCAGGTCATCCCGCCATTACTCGCCGGTCGCCACCATCATTCGGTCATTTAGTTACCGTTGGCGACCACCCGTCGGTACGCGACCAGCGTAGCGGTCACCTCGTGCGGTCTGCCGTCAACCATCGCCGACAATCTCCGCCGGTCACCACCATCATCGCTGGTTATCCTCGCCGACCACCGTCGCAGGTCACCGTCGCCGGCCGCCATCGTCGAGCATCGCCGTCAACCCCCATCTCCGGTTATCGTCTCCTTGATCGCCTCCAAATCGGTCGGTCCGACGAGGTTAGTTGACACCTCTTTCGAGAGAAAATTGGAGTCTTGCCATATGAACTACGAGTCTTGATCGCCTCCGTCCGGTCCGACGAGGTTAGTTACCTCTTTCGAGGAAAACTAGAACCTTGCATGAACTACGGTTCTTGATCACCTCGAACCGGTCGGTCGGCGAGGTCGGTTAACACCTCTTTCAAAGCGGAGTCTTGCCGTATGAACTACGAGTCTTGATCACCTCCGTCTGTCGGTCCGGCAGTGGGTTAACACCTCTTTCAAGCGGAGCCTTGCCATATGAACTACGGGTCTTGATCACCTCCAATCCCGGTCGATCTGATGAGGTTAGTTAACACCTCTTTCGAGGGAAAACTGGAGTCTTGCCATATGAACTACCAGTCTTGATCGCCTCGCAACTTCGGCGAGGTCGGTTAACACCTCTTTTAAGAAAAGCGGAGTCTTGCAGTATGAGCTACGGGTCTTGATGCCTCTCCGTCCGGTCGGTCACGAGGTTAGTTAACACCTCTTCGAGGAAAAGCGGAGCCTTCTGTATGAACTACGGGTCTTGATGCCGAATGTCTCTCAAGAAGAAGAAAGTGCATTCTCCGCCCTAGGGGTTTTATAGACCCTTTTAGGGAAAAAGGGTAAAAGCATCAAATCATCAAAGCGCCCAAAATTGTTCAAAATGAAAATGGGCCAAAAGCGGACATTTTCTCACTGAACACAGCGAACCTTGAACTCGCCATGACACCAGCGTCGCGGTTGCTCGGCCCTGACTCGTCCGCGTTCCACGGGACCCTCCGCTCTGGTTCAGCGACCAGAACTTAGGCCCAGCGCCGTGTGATCATGAGCAGGCGACCAGCGCCACTGTTTAGCCGCATATACCGACCGCTCAGCCTCCGTGACCCGTGACCGTTCGGCCGGGTCAAGCCAGCGCCGTTCCATGACCCGCAGCGTTCGCTACCGTTCCATGGTCCTCGCGACCGTTCGGTCATTGTCGCCATGCAAGCGTCGTCCACGGCCGTCGGTCTATTCGACCGCAAGGCCATAACACCTTTTTTGATAAAAGCTGCGCGACCCACTAGCAATTTCTTGCAGCCCATTCGTAATCCAACCCGAAATCTTGTGCATGGCGCAGTAAATGTCGCATGGGTCCATAATCACGAAATATTGCATTCCGCAGCGTGCGCATACATCCACGACCGTGCACCTACTTCATGGTCATAATCTTATGCTCTCGTGAAGATATGTTCTCTCAAAATGTATGGTTAACGGACACTCAAATTTCATTGAAGAATCTGTTATTTTCAAATATTCGGCATATATATTTTTGGATGAGTGAGATAATATCATCCCAAAATAGGGGGGGGTGCGATATAACCTTTTGCGAATTTCAGCTGGGTCAGAAGCAATCATCTGATTTAATCGTCACATGTGTTTATATTCAAATCGTTTAGATGTTTGAGCTTCATGATAAACACAATGATCATAGGAGCATCATTTAAAGCTTGGGATCTTGACACATGAGTGGTACATTTGCATGGAATTAAGCGAGGCATCCCAAAATCGATAAATCTTGGAGAATGGTGATTTTTTTTATGAACAACAACAACAACTTTTGGCGAAGATCTGGTCGCTTCCCAATGGGAGACGTCAAATATCCGTGAAGCTTTACAGGCTGATTTTTCGAGTTTTGCAAATTTCGGGTTTTCTTGTTCACTCTACTGTGTGGTTCTGTAGGATACTCTCAAGCATTTTCTAGGGCTGAGATTATTTCATATTATCTCAAGCACTATTTAAATTAATCTTTTCATAACAATCTCATTACTACGAAAAAAAAAATCCTAACATCAGAATGAGTCAACCGACCTTACTCATATTTTCTTGAATAACCTAATTCGGCCAAGCAATGTTGTTTATCTTTTGTGCATGCATCATGCTCTAGCAATTAATGTGCCTCTTCTTCCACAACTCCACGCTTAGAATTCAGCTTAGGGAGTGTCTTGTAATTCATCAAAAATTTTAATTTAGAGGATTATATCAATTAAGGAAAAAATTTAATATGGCCATCTAATTGATAGATGACAATTATGATTGATCTATGCATGATTAATTTATATTTTTATTTATTTAAAGTAACTTATTTTAGTAGTTATATTACTTTATGAAATGATTCTCATTTTAGAAATTTTTTTATTTATATTAACTCAAAAAGAATAGTCAAACCTAAATTCATATCATTACACCAAAACACACTAACAAAAAAAATAAAAATAAATAAATAAACTCATATATATGTAGAGTTTTAAATCAAACAACCTAAAGTAATTAAAATACATTACATTCACTTTACACTACATTTTATTTATACTGCATTCCTTTTTCAGGCATCCAAATAGCCACTAAATGATTAAGAAATCTATTTTTGTGCTTAAAATAATTTTATAATAATGACATTAAATCAATGAACCAATCAGAGAAGATGATAATTAAAGTACTAAGCATGATAAAGTGTTATGTCATAGGTTCTATCTCAAGAAATTATTTGTGATTAATTCAACCTCTTAAACTTTTTATGTTAGGACAATCATGATGTGCAATCTTCTTAAAAATTTACATAAAAAGATAAAATTATGAAACCTAATGTGCTAAAATAGGTAATACTTTGCTTGTGGTACTATCTTAACTCTGACGATTTCATCTTATTTACGGCCAAAATTAGATGATTTAAATTCAATTTAGGCTAGTTATAGCCCAATTAAACTCTTTTCATATTGAAGTTCACCGTCGACAAATACTTTTTGAAATGCAAGTCTATTATCGCAACTTACAAATTATAAAATCATATATATTACAATCATAATCATCAAATTGATATTTCCACCAATTAAAATGAGCACTTCACTCATTACGTTTATTTAGAATTTCATTCAAAATTTAAATTTAAATGAATCTCTTAAGAAAAGTTACTCTCACAAAGTCAAATCTTTTAATCCCACACATTGAATCTAAGCATGAAAAAGTTCCCTACTCTTAAACGTTATTATTTAAATATTTTTTTATTTATTAATATATCAATCTAATGTCATATTGTAAATAGATGTCATTCCTTTGATTGAATAAATTCAAATAGCTGATATCTACATTATAAATTATTCTCATATCCTAACTAAGTTGCATACAAATTTCGATGAAGATAAATAAAAATTTAGAAATGATCGAACATCTAAATATTATATTGTTATATTACCTATTAAACATATATATTTTTTTAAAATTGCATAAGAGAATATTAGCACACCAAAAAAAAAAAAAAAAAAAAAAAACAAGAATTTCATATTAGTTTACTCATTTGATTGCTATATTCTATTACTGTCATCGTATGTTTTACTATGTTTATTGTGAAGAATAACAAATTTAAAATCTCAGATATACATAAGAAGATTCCTCCTCTTTTTATAACAAGAAAGGATAATAAAATTTTCATTTTTAATGAAATAATCAAAAATTTTGGATCATAAGTTCCTAAAAAAAAAAAAAGATTTAAAGAGTCAAAAAAATAGAGAGCAATTTTCAATATTTTGGTATCAAATTTTCAAAAGGCTATATGATGAATTATTAATAGCTCTGGATCTATGTTACATTAATGGCTATCTCTTTTTATGTGTGTAATAAGAAGTTTGTCAAAAGAGTATTTTTTTCATAAATCTCTCTTGAATCATGCCTTCGTCTCTACCTTTTGTAAGTACTTATCTATAAAAATAAATAAATTATTATTTTTTTGCTAAATTTTGGTTAACTTATATTAGTCATCTATATTGTAATTGTTGCGTGTTAAAAAATTTGTAGCAATAGGATAAAAATTACGACTTAACTTTATATATAAATCCAACACACACACATATAGTTGAAAAGAAAACAAAAAACTTAATGATTTTTACGTGAAAAAATTCCAGAGAAAAAGAAAAAATCACTAGGCATAACCCAGTAAAAAATGTTCCACTATATATGTTTTGAGTTACAAGATTCTAACTTTCTCGACAATGAGATTAAAATACTTTGATTGAGAAATCAATGTGATGGAAGTTCTAGAATAATATTACGACAGCTATGTAGCGGTAATTAGGTTGTAACGACTATCAACGATAGTCGGTGATGATAATAGCGGCGATCGATGACAACGGTGGCGATGATAGACTTCAAGCTTCTAGCTCTCTCAGAGTTTTCTCCAAATTTTGGTTCTAGCTTCTTCCCCTTTTATGAGAATAATGAGGTTCTACTTATTGGATTTGAAAAGGGTATTTTGGTAATTGTAGCCAAAATTCTAAAATACTTAATCGAATAGTTCACATTGATTCCCTTGATTGCAGATAATTTTTTGAAGATTTGACCGTCTAAACTATCTCTGATTTCAATGATCTTAGACTCGTTGGATTCGTCTCTTTTAGCCTTTCGATTTGACTATGAATATGTCAAATTTATAGATCATTTGACCATACAATTAATTTCTCAAACCCTTCACGTATACTTTTGAATTTTATTTGAGCTCATTTGGACTGAATTTAATCCATTTTTGGCGTTAACGGACTTGTCTTATCAAGAAGTTTAATTCAATTACTTATATATACTGTGTTGAGATTCATATTAGATTTGATAAATTTTAAATTGGTACATCAATAATTATTAATAAAAAATTGAGATTGAACACTTTAATTGTAATTTAAGTATCAATTTAGAGATTTTAAGAGGAATATAATCGCAATAATTATGAAAATTTTCTTATAGTGCCTAAAATAATCTGAATATTCTTGTCAATCACAAAAAATTAACTTATGTGACATTCAAAAAAAAAAAACCTTTAATTTAAAGGGAGATTTACGTACATAGCACATAAAATTTTAATTATTATATACTGCACACCCAAACACCCTAATAAAATAAAAATAACACTTTTTTTTTAATTTCTATTACTTTTCCTACCATTGATCTAATTATTATGTTCTATATTTCGTCCGTTTTTGATCAGTGAAAGAAAGGGTGAGAAGAATGTTACATCTGGAACATAAAATATTTATAAAAACCCGTCAATATATTTTAGCTATTAGAAGTGTTCACATTATAGCATAAAATCAGACTATTAAATAGATAGATGAGAAAAATGAACAGGTTTGGTGGGGTTTGGTGGGGTTTGTGGAAACTCTAATGTTTGCGATAGAGATGTGCCATAAGCATCACTTTATTGCAAATATTGAAGAGATTTTTTCTCAAAATTACGGGCATCATTTCGAGTTGACGGTTCGATTTGGATTTAGGGGCTATTTATTTTGAATATATTGAGATATAAGTAAAGTAAATAAAAGAATTTTACCTTTTTTTTTTTTTTTTTGACACGATGCAAAGTAAAAATTTCAAAGTAATGTAATATATTTAGAATTTATTAGAAGGTTATATTTTGGTGTTTTTAAAATTCACTCAAATTAAGATGAATTAAATACATTTAATCGATGTAAAGTGTTTGCGTGCGTAAGCCGCGATCGTCACAACCTCCAAATACTTTACATTATATTTATTTTACCAAAATAAAATAAAATAAAATAAACTCATGTATTTTTAAAGCTTTCAACTAAAAATATAAAATAATCTAAATACATTTTTTACACTGCATTCCTTTTTCAGAATTAATTAATTCCTTAATTTGAAATTGATCAAAAGTTATTTGATCCTAAACCAAACTGTTCAATATATAATTCAATATATTCTATCTTAGCCCGACTCAACCAACATTGATCTAAAATGATCTCGACCTATCTAGCTAATTTATCATGTAAATTGTACAATTATTTTAATTAACACATCCCAAATTATTGGAATACACCTATTTTACTAAATAATATAGTTGTTTTATTTTAAAAATAGATAAGTTAATTTTGCGTTACTTAGATCAATTCAAACCTAATATAATAATAATCAAATTATGATTTATATCAAATATGACCTAGATAGTAATCAAGTCAATTTAAATTGTCAATTTTGTGTTGAATCATTTATCGATATCACTTCCAAAAACCTCACTCAACCCTTCTATTCCTCTCATCTAACTCACTTACCACACTAGATCTCATGTCACAACCCAAATACTACTAATTCTAACTAATTAAAATATTTCTCAATGAAGAAGCTTAAGAAGTTCTTAAAGATGTCGTGCCTTCCTAAATTGTCATTACCTCTCTATGGTGACAGAGCAAGATAAAACGCTTAAAATCGTGACTCCGATACCAGATTAAAAATTTTAGAAGTTAATACTTTTATTAGATTGAATTGAACGTAAAGAAGTAATAAAAGAGAGAGAGCAATAAAAGAAAATTAATAAAAAATAACTTTAATAATAAGAAAATACTATACTAATAAATATTATAAATTTCTTCTGTAAATGTTAGATTCATATTCCAATATTTATAAAATAATAAAAACTTTTAATAATTTTAAATAATCCTAATAAGTCTAATAAGTGTGATGTAGTATCCGCTCTGAAGATGTCAAATGAATACCGAAATTTTTGAAATAGTAAAGCTACAAAATCCTAATAAGCTGCCCGAGGACGAAATAATTGACTTTAGGTATGTTGAAATACATATATTAAGAGTGTCAATTTAGGTCGATGGGTTGGGTTCAGATTTGACCCAATTTCACCCGACTCGAATAGGTTTAATCGAGACCCGACCCGTTTATCAAACGGGATCAAAAACTTCAATCCGAATCCGATCCGACTTTAACACGATTGACCCGACACAACCCGAATGATCTATTTATATATATTTTTCAAGTCAAAATTGACTCAAATTTGGGTTCGTGTGTAAAGATCGGATCAATTTTAGGTTCGCGGGTCAATTTCGAGTCAAATTCGAGTTGGCGGGTTAAAATCGAATCAATTTCAGGTTCATGGGTCAACCCGAACCTGACCCGAAAAATCAAACGGCTCAATTTCTTCAACCCAAATTTAACCTGAACCTAAATTTTTCGAGTCGAGCTCTGCCCCTAACATACATAATCTACATCAATTGATGGATGTGGACCCTACCGTTTTAAAATGCTGAAGCGTCCAATCAGATAATAATAATAATAATAATAATAAAAGGAACAACTCTAGTACTATTTACCACCTGTAAATTAACAAAGTAGAAGACTTAAAAGTTTCCTAAAAAACAAGAAAACATATTAAATTTCCTAAACTTGATACGTTATAGGTATGGAGTTAGAGAAATAAGTATACTTAATGAATAACTCTTGTTTATATAATATTCATTTATATTCATTTGTTTATTTAAGTGAATTAGTTTGAATAATATTTTAAAAGATCATAATAAAAAATAAATAAGTTTGAATAATGACTCATTTATTCAATTATGTTTTTGAAGATGCTCATTTGTTGTATAATAAGTAGCATGATAATAATATCATTAAATGCTCATTTAATTGTGACTTAATTTTTTATTTGATGAATTAATTCTATGTTGCTGCATTACTTTTTTTTTTTTTTGTAATTTATATACATGAAGAATTATGTATATTATTAGATATATAGGTAAGATGAAAATATCAAATAAATAGTTAGATAAATAGATCTAAATCTTTTGATATTAATAATTAAATTTTATAAAAAATTTAATTAATACTTAATTTTTTTAAACTTTTATGTCTAGAATAAATAAATACTTAGTTAAACTTGATTAAAGCTAGAATTTAACCTACAAATTTGATTACAAAACTAACAAATAAGTTTGAATAAAAATTTAAAACTGAGATCATATTCAAGTTCGATTTAATAAGTAAATAAATGGAAGAATTTGAAAAATATAATACTTAGCTCATTTGCAACCTTACATGAAATATAACCTTTCATCTCCTATATTATAACATTTTAAAATAGTATAATCAATAGAAGCATGTGTGAGTAATCGAGAAAATTTATTTTTAATTTTTATTAATTTATATTTGATGCTTAACTTAAAAAAAATTAAAATAGTATAGAAAAAAAATTGAAGAAAATATTTGGAGGTAGTTGTGGATCACTTCCTATTTTAATTTTTTAGTTTTTTAGATGTTGATATAAAATAAAATATACATTTAATATAATATATATTTATTCTTATTAAATATTACAGAAGTTAATTATATTATTATGACTATAATAAGAGATAGTGGTGGTGTCAAATGATGCTAATAAGGATGACAGAGTAGCAATGACTTTGTGCACAAGTAGCAATGACTAATAAGAGTGACAGAGTAGCAATGACTTTGTGCGCACATAGGGGTATAAATGAGCCGAATTCTTGTTCGTGTTTGGCTTGTTTGAAAATTATTTTATTTGTGTTCAGCTTGTGTTCAAAATGACTCGAAATTTCACTCGGCTCGTGTTCGAAATTGGCTCAAAATGTAATAATCCGAAAAATATGTATGAGAGATTAATCTCCATTTTTTTTGCAACAAAGTTTTTTATAAAAGCTCGTATTTCTAATATATATACACATATGTATATATAATAATAATAATAATAATAATAATAATAATAATAATAATAATAATAATAATAATAATAATAATAATAATAATAATAATAAAGTAGTTAACTAAATAATTAATTAAATTTGAGTTATGAGTTATGATATTCTGATATAGAATTTTAATATTCTTAAATTCTTTAAGATAAATAAAATATGTAAATGATCAATGAACTTTTATACTACATTTTTTTAAAATTGTAATATTTTAATGTTCTCATTTATTTTTTTTTTCTAATAATAAAAAAAAGATCTAGTTGATAGCTCTCCATCTGGCAGTCCTTACGGACGCGGCCAAATGAATAATCATCATAATGCTCTTAACTACAAGTTCAAATTGGCAGAATAAAAACCACACCACTTCCGACTTAAAATTATGGTGGCGGGTTGTATTGTTTGATCCGGAACTAATTTTCAGTCATAATTATTACGTGTTAAAAAATTAGTTATGATAAAATAAAAATTTATACTTTAATTTTATTGTGAAATCTAACACATATAGATATTTAAAGTGTGAACAAAAAAACTCCAAAAATTTTACATGAAAAATCTCGAAAAGAGAAAAAAAATCACGGGGCCTACCCCAATAAAAAGCTTCCACTATATATATTTTTTTTAGTACAAGTCTTCCCGTCTGATTATAAAATTATATGTGAAAGTCGCGACAATAATCCCAAAATCGGACGATAATAACCATATAATTGTTCGGGTTATAGATTGGTAGTGGTAGCGAGATGATGGTGAGCGAACACCAACGGCGATGAAGGTCGTCATGATGAATACGAAGATTGGCGGAGGATCAATGGCGGCGGTTGGCCGGCCAACAGTGGTGGTTAAGCCGTCAGTGGTAATGATTGTGTTTGGAGGATTTTCTTTAGAGCTCTCTCTCTCTCTTGGCCTCCCCTATGAAGAATGAGTGGTATTTATAGATTGGAGGTGGCGTCTCTGTAACATACAAAATCCGAACCACTCCTCTCCATCGACGCTCATGATTCGATCATATGATGTATTTTGTGTATTTGAATGCTCAAATAAAGTCAGAATTATGAGATCTTGGGCTCGTTAGATCCGGCTCGTCGAGACGCTCGATTTGACTATAAACACTCCATATTTGAGAGTTATTTAGAGACTAACATCCTGACTTTACAGGATATTTTAAGTCTTGATCTCAAGGTTTCAATCTGCTTGCTTTTAGCATCAAGATTCATGCTTCGATTAGTAATATTTTAAGTGTCATATCAATAATAAATGAATTTGTTTAAGATCTTGATTAGCCGATAATAAGACTTAAATATGTGTTTCTTGATGAAGTGTGCGACATCCAATATATTGCATCAACATAATTGGTGTGATGAAGACACTATCATATATTTATGAGAAGTGCTCTATAATAAAAGAAATGCATCAAAGAAGAAGACTTTAATCTCATAATTAATGATAAAGCACATTAATGAATTATTCTAATCACGAGTTATGTACTTTAATGATAAAGTTTGTGCTTTGTGCCTGTTACCCTTATTATTACAAAAATTTGGCGTGGAAAAGTCACAGTTGTTAGCAGTTCTTAATGATTAATAATATTATGACTCAAAAATATACATGAACAATTCTTAAAAGAAGATTTTTAAAGCTGCTACTATGACGAATGGCCTTATTTTGAACTAAATCTTTTAAAAAGGAGAAATAATTATAAAGAAAAGCCATAACAAAGAGAGATCCAAATCTCAAAAAAGAAGTTAGACAAAAAAAATGAAAATATTAGAAAATCAAACTTGGCAAGATGGGAAAAGATTGAAAACAAAAGAATGATAGGGTTACGTTAGAGTAAATGTGGCATAACTCAATAAGGTGGTATTCAAAATATCATGTACTAGCAGATTATAATTGAAGTGCTGAAGACTCTATCATATATTTAAAAATATCACATTAATGAATAAAATACATTTAATATTTTCTTGATATGAGAATGGTAGAATACACTTTGTGGTGAAACATATTAATAAATTCAATCTTAATTATAAAGTTCATGCATGATTGTGTCCATTATCCTCATTATTGAAAAAACAAAGCAACTCATACCATTGTTAAAAAATTTTAGATAAACTATTTAGACTAAATGACATTCATAATGTAATCTTAAATGAGGATATTTAACGATGCAATTTGGCATATGATCTTCTTCTTCTATATTAAATCTTAAAAAATAGATACAAAATAGTAAGGAGCTATGAGAGAGGAATATTTAAATCTTATAAAGAAGCTATAATAGTTGTCGAGAGAGAAGTCAATCTAAGCTCATTATGGTGTATGATGATAATGTGACAAATCTTGATTGCAATCAAAAGAAAGATGGTCATAAGTGAATACTTCTCATGATGAAAGTAATAATTCACTAATCCTTAGAGGAGAAAGTCTAATGGAATTGTAGATATTAGACCTAGGTGCCTCTTCTTATTTTGCATCACATAAAAAATTTTTAAGTAACTAAATTACAAAATATTATAATTCTATTAAGATAATGATTAACCCTTAAGAATTATAAGCTTTCGTGATGACCAAATTAATATTACAAATGACACTTCTTGAAAATTACTTCAAGTTTGACATACACCTAAATTGAAGAGGGTCCTCATCTATATTGAATAACTTAATGAAGATGGATATAATTCTGCCTTTAGTAATGGAACTTGGAATATTACTAAGGATGCTATAGTAATAGCATGGAGATGCATGAACGAAACTTTATAGGTAGCCTCGTGCATTAATATAACAGGAGCTACTATAGATCAAAATATTTGACTTTTGTTTGTGACATCGAAGAATGAGATATGTAAGTTTAAAAAGAAAAGAATGAGAATTTTATACTCTAAAAGAAAGTTTACAACTCTAGACATTTTTGAATTTGTAAATATTATTTTTTTGACAATGAAAAGAAATTTTCAATGGTTGGATGAAAACTTAGATCTTACAAATTAGAACTAATTCACATCAATGTTAAGGGTCCTTCCCTAGTGACTTCTATTAGATAATATTCATATTTCATTACCTTCATTGATGACTCTACAATAAAGTCATGAGTTTGCTTTTTTAAAGTTAATATGATGCATTCATGTGATCCAAGAAGTGAAGAATAAAATTAGTGATAGAATAAAGTGTGATCTAATAATTGGAGTAATATGTAACGAAGAGTTTATGGATTATTGTGCTATTAGTAGTATACAAATGGGGTACTAATACTCTAATAGTCTAAACATAAGAAAATGTTAAGAAATATGAGTATGAGAATACATATTGGGTTATCTAAAACTTTTTTGGCTAACACAATTGGCACTATTATTCAAGTTGGATGGTTGAAGTGGAGGAATGCATCTGACCTATTATGTAATAGAAAAGTTTCACTTAAATTTAAGAAAAAATTTTATAAGATGGTGGTAAGACCTGCAATGACTTATGGTGCAAAATGTTGGCCAATAAAAGAGAAGCATAAGACTAAGTTAAGTGTTACAGAGATGAGGATGCTTAGGTGGATGAGTGGCTTTACTCTTAGAGATAGAATGCAAAATGAGTATATTCGAGAAAAAGTTGGAGTAGCTCTAGTGGTAGATAAGATTAGGGAGAGTCGCCTTAGATGGTTTGGCCACATAAAATGTCGGCCGTCCGATGACCCGATTAGAAGAGTAGATGCATTAGAAATGAGTATATTCGGGAAAAAGTTGGAGTAGCTCTAGTGATAGATAAGATTAGGGAGAGTCGCCTTAGATGGTTTGGCCACATAAAACGTCGGTCGTCCGATGACCCGATTAGGAGAGTAGATGCATTAGAAATGAGTATATTCGGGAAAAAGTTGGAGTGGCTCTAGTGGTAGATAAGATTAGGGAGAGTCGTCTTAGATGGTTTGGCCACATAAAGCGTCGACCGTCCGATGACCCGATTAGGAGAGTAGATGTATTAGATTTGCCTTATGTTAAGAAAGGTAGAGGTAGACCAAAAAAGACTTGGTTAAGATGTATAAAAAATGATCTTAGTATACTTAATTTAAATGAGAATTTGACACATAATAGGACACAATGGAGACAAAGGATTCATGTAGCCGACCCCACCTAGTGATACATTATAACTTGTTCAAGGAAATAGACTAATATGGAGATAAAATTTCACACCTACAATTTTTTGTCTTTTATTTGTATATTGATTGTGATGATAAACATAAGCAAGACTTTAAATCTATCAAATGCTATTTTATGAATACATTATTATTGATCTTGGATGTTGCTAGGAGAAACAATATCATTTTTAATTAATATTGAGTATTATAGTATCTAGTAATATTGAGTATTATAGTATCAAAAAATCAATCCTTTGAATATGTGGTGAGATATCAATATAGCTTTCCTCAATGTGAATTTAAAAAAAAAAAAACATATATATGATACAACCTATAAGCTTCAAAGTTTTTGACAATGAAAGATTTCCCTGTAAACTAGGTAAGAGTTTATGTGGTTAAAATCAAGCTCTTTATTAGTGACACAAATTGACAGACAAATTATAATTCATCTTTCAGAGAATATTGTTTTTTTTTTTTTTTCATTTCAAGATATAGCATATAAAATTGAAGCCCATTTTATATGAAGTTTAGGGGAACAATATATTTTGTTATTGAGTGAAATTAAAGGTTCTGATGATAATGCAATTCCATATGGACACCAAAATATATCTTACTAACAACTTGAGAGATTTAAAAAACGTGTCATTAAATTATGATTGCTGAGAAGTGGTGTCACATAATTGATTCACTAAGGTAATTAATCAATTTTAAATCTAGCCTCTAAATTAGAGATTGTTAAGATGGAGTTTAAATTTTATTTGAATCTTTTAAATTTTGAATTTTCTTGTAGAAATTCAAAGTTGCAATATGTTTGGGAGGGAGTTTCGCCCACAATGTAGTTTTAACTGCACCGCTCAGGTATTTGGGAAGCAATGGCGAAATTATAATGAGGTTGCGTTTTGAAAAATTTGCAGTGAAAAAGTTGTATTTTGTAATATGACTTAGCTACTTGCGATGGTGACCAAAAAGTTGTAATTTGATTTTTTTTTTTTTTAAATAAAAAAAATTAGATACTCATTACAGCTTCTTCATACAATAGCCCTACCTCTATTTTTTCATACAACTCTAGCTATCTCAAAAAAACTCCTAATCTTGATTAGACCAAAAGTTATACTCCTATTATGAATATAGGTTCTAGTTTCATTCTTCGAGGTGATTGCATAGTTAAAATAAAAAATTAATTTCACAAAATAATTATCAACATTAGAGCGATAAACTCAACAATTTACACCACTATTTACATGAATTTAATCAATAAAAATACATTAAAAATGCAAGATAAATAAACAAAAATGGAGGAAAAAAAAGAAATTTTGAGGTAAAAGCCCACTGAGAGACAGTATCATGTAGCTTAACAGGGCCAAAACCTGCATATAACTGACCCTCCCTCGGTCAGTATAATCAAGTAACTAATCATTCTTTATGAACAAACTTTGCATCTAATCACAGTCCAAACCGCAAACTTCTAATACAGGACCGTCAGACTTGGACACAAATGGATTCAACCGCACCCACAACAGAGAACACACAGAAGTTAGAAGGATTGACCAAACCACAACAATGGTGGGTACTCTATTCTGCTTCCTCATCACTCCCTTAAGGCAAGGGTAGAGATGAATTATGACCCATATTGCAAAGAAAACCTTGCCGAACAGAGGGCCCCAAGAATCGTAACTACCATTGACTGCATTTGAAAGTGCCTGACATAAGCCCAATTATGCTGAGTAGTATTAGTGTCATGGGAGGGATTAACAGAGTTGACCACTTGCTTCTCTTCTCACTGTCCTCTCCTGTATGTGTTAGAAAGAGCTTTGCTTTAATGCCTGCAATGACCTTGACGATGCCGCTGAAGAGGGCGAAGAGCTGAGATGATGTGCTGCTGATCATCCAGACTTGTTCATTCTTCCACCAGTCATCGAGAGTTACTTCCCCCCAGTTCATCTCAAGAATGGAGGTGGCGATTATGGAGGCAAAGAGAGTCATCAGAATGATGCTTAAATATATGGTAACCTGCTAACAGATTCATCCTGTATGAGTTTCAGGCGTGTGGACTTTGAAAGACCAGTTATAGAAGGAAGAGGAAGACAATAGAAGAAGAGAGAAGAGGGAGTTCGCAGATATTCTGTCAAAGTCTTATATAACAAGCCCGAAACGGAATGGATAGGTTTCACTACAGAACTGATTACTAGAATTTTTCAATCTATTGTAGCATTTCATCTTAGCTATTGTATCTACCCATTTGTATGGTGATAACATAATCAAAATAAGATGTGTTCGAAATTATATTTTTCAGATGCAGTTTTGATAAAGATTTGACTATTACCCATCTAAGTTACAAGGTATGGGATCAGTCAAATTGTTAATAATATATTTTTTTATGAGCAATAACATTTTGGATAAGTTTTAGTAGACTTTTAAAGAAAAAGAAATGTTAGTAAAAGCTAATCTTTTACATTATCGTAACTATAATCATTATATCCTCATAACCATAAAGGGAAAGGTTTAATGAATTCTCCTCCGTTTCTGCTTTGTGCGATGAAATATATTAACTCTATTTTCTATTTTTTTTAATTTTCTATTTTCTTTTATTTTAAAATATTTTATATTAATCTTATCTACTACTCAATATATTAGCTGAATCCTTGGACGAGCCGATCTCCGCAGCAGGAAATCAGACCCAATACGATTTAATGGGATGATAGATTATATAACATTATCCCCAACCACAAGACGGGGGTGTGGATACCCATCCAAAAAAAAAAAAAATTATTAGTGCACATACTTCTATTTTAAGAAAGGACAAATCAGAAGATGGAATGTACCTCAGGGATAAAAAATTTGCCTGTTAGAAGGCAGAAGGCAGGCAAGATGCAGTAAGTGATCAAGGGAAGAGCCATCCAAGGATATATAATCAGACTTATGTATGACAAACGCTGCAAACACTTCATACCACCTCCATAGCCATACCAAATAGGACAATGCTTGCTGAGGAAAATCTCAACTGATCCCTGTGCTCGCCGAAGAACTAGAAGAAGATAATCTAAAAGATCTGTCGGAGCAGATCCCTTAAATGCTGTTCTTCTTGGCATGCAATAAACAGATCGCCAGCCATGGCAATGCATCTTGAAGCCGGTCACCACATCCTCTGCCACTGATCCATAAATCCAACCCACCTGCACAAAAAAGAAGAAGAAAGTGACGATTTTTTCCTTGCCCGACTTGTTCCCGAAGATGAAATCATTATATTTGAAGGTTTTATGTAGTTCAAGGCTTCAATTGGTATAGTTGTGTTGATATTATGCTTTTTTCTTGTTTTCTGAAATAAAATCGTTTTATTCGCACTTAAAATATACGAGTTACTCATTAAGTACATATGCTTATGATCACATTGAAAAAATTGTACATGCAATTCAATGAATAATTTCTACATAGACCAAGATTGTTTTTCTGAAGAATAAGTAGAAGAACACTGGACCAAATGAAGCATAAAGCCAAACTAAGTGATGAATTATATCAAATTTTGTCATTTTCTGATTAGATTTATTTATCTGCAAAGAACCTAATGGGTTACAAGTTGAAAAATGAACTCAACATACCTCCTTTCCCCATGCAGTCTTGCCCTCATAACCACAGCTTATAACATGCAATGCTTCTTCCAATGCTGAAGCAGAACTTGTGGCCATTGAAATCTCGCCATGTTCTGTCAGTGTAGAAGCTATAAATGCAGGTGAGCGGCCAAATTTCTTCTCTAGCCCGTAGAAAGGCATTAAGGAAGACATTTCTGCATCTTCTCCTGCAAGAAAATTAAGCTTAGTATAATACTTTTCGAAGTATTTAAAACTAGTTAAGTCCTGCTTAATAGTTAGCAATCGAACCTGCTACTTCTTCTGGGATGGTCTCAAGTGAATGAACTTGCGTTGATATCTCTCTATGCTGCTTCAGGAATTTCTTATTTTTCTTATCTCTATGTTTTTTTCTACCGGATCTTCTAGCTGGACTGCATAGAAAGCACCATATTGGCCAGCAATTGCATGTATTTCTCGTGTGCTTCTCTTTCATAGGAGCTTCAATTCCATACAGAGCTTGCCTTCTGAAAACACATCCAGTGCCTAAATTGATTGGTCCTTGGATCCCATCAAGACCTTTCATGTTTATCTGTTCATTAGCAATATAGCGAATTATCAATATACATATGATAGTAACATCAATATAATTGTTGGCAAAAATTTATCAAGTTGGTGCCATACGTTGAAGAAAACTACACGATCTGAAAAGCTGTTATTTTGATCATTCCCATCAAATTTGTATGGAAACTGTACAAAGCAAATCTTGCTTCCTGAGGTGGGATCCATCATAAAGCACATGGCTTCTCTTAATACTCTACTGTTATTTATATAATGTCTGCAATCCAGGTTCAAAATGAAAGGAGCATTTGATAATACTGCTGAAACTCGTATCTGGAATCAGATTTATTGAAGCATAATTAAAAGGATTAACTCTAGTTGGAAATTTTTCTTGCAGAAATCTTAAAGAGAATAGCGAATGTGGAAAATACTTCTCACCAGAGCATTCATGGCACCAGCCTTTTTATGGTGATTAAATCCTGGTCTTTTTTCACGAGATACATAAACCAAACGTGGTAGGTAATCTCCATTTGCATCAAGCGAATCGTGAAGACCCAGAAATACCTGCTCAGCAGCTCAAGCATATGCATTATGAAAATGGAAAAGCAACTTTTTAAGTTAAATTAAAATATGGTATTTATTAAAGTTATTTCAAGTAAAAAATCTAATTCGCAGCTCTCTCTCAGAAAGCATGGCATTAAGGTTAGTAACCATGGATTCCGTTACATGTCATGGCACTGTTGGACTTATATATTTATTTATTTTGGCTTCTTTCTGGTTCTGACGTAATATTAAAACACATGGGACATAAATTAAACCCATTATATCAGTGGTGTTTAATTTAAGCTAATGGTAAAAATCAATATAAGTATATTATAAATTCAGCTTTTGTGCCTCCTTCAATATGGGAATATTTTGTACTCATGTACATTGTAACAATCTCCCTCATATGAGTGAGTTCTTCGTATCGGCCATTACTCTCCCTTTAAAAAAGCTTTTCCATACTTATGTATGCGCTGAAAGTGCTAGGATAATAGTAAATTTTTGAGCAAAATCAAAGGAAGATGAGGGATCAACACTCCAAATATCACAATCATAAGGCACGCTTAGTGAATTTTACCTATATCCATTGCTGTATACAGAGATAATATAATTTTAAAAGCTTGAAAGAGATATATAAAGATATTAAACTTCATATGAATAAAAGCAAAAATACTGTTTTGCTTGTGCTAATAATTGAGAGGGAACACAGCTACCTTCTACGAAGGCGAGGGATAAATATCGAGAATAACAAGTTAAAGATGCTTCTTATTCTCTTTTCTCTTATCTCTTTGAAAGCTTGTTTTACTTTTTCTTTCTTAGTTACTAGAATATTTCTTTACTATGGCCAAAAGCTTCACCCTTTCTCCTCACTCTTTCTTTTCTCTTTATTTGGTTGTAGTTTTGGGATGTATGTATCTGATAATTTTTTTTCTTCTCATATAGTTGCATGAAGTGATAGGTGCAAAATATTAAGTGTGAATGAAGCTTAAGTTAGGTAGCTACCATCTTGAAAAATTAAGTGACCAATTTTAAAAAAGCATGCACACATGGATCTTGAATTTGGTAGCCACCGATATTGAAAATCAAATTCAAATTTTATTCAAGATAGCTAAGAGAATTTAGACCCCACATTTAAGAGCACATTTGGAGTATAAATTTTTGAAGCATCTACTTGTGGTTAAATCTAAGCACTTTTCAGTGTGGCATGTCCATATATATATGGAGGGTACTTGAGGTTCTATGAAACCTCATTTCTTTAGTAGGTGCCACTTTTATAAACACCTCAGTGGATTTTTTTCCTCTTTGATTTTGGCGAGGTATAAGTCATCAGCTTCCAGTAAGTTACTCATGTAGTGGTGCCTGAGTTATATGCACTAGGTATTACATAAACAGTGAGAGTAGTTAGTAAATACAAGAGGAGCTGTGAAGTAGATATTGTGTTATCCAAAAGATTCAATCAATCATTCTATGAAGTTTAAGAGAACTAAATTAAAATTGAAGAGCTATGTTGATCTAATAGAAGACTTAGATATAAGAAGTGTCATCAAGTATATCTCCACTTTGGGCATCACTGCTATTAATTGGATGTCACAATTTCAAAAGATAGACATACTATTAACTATGAAAACCAATTACATAATTATCATTACTGCCTACTGTTGACCTCCATACATGCGCCATAAGTCGAGCTGAGTTTACAAGACGAAGTCGATCGACTACGAATACAACAACGCGTAAATCAAAGCTGAAATATACTAGGCATCGCCGAAATCAGTCGAAATGACCTCCGATCAATGAATGGATTTCGCCATCGCGTTCAGAACATTGAAATTGATTAGAATATACATATTTCACAATTCGACGGTTGACCGATCAAGAAAGAAATCCGTCGACGCGCCTACATGCATATCGAAGTCAGGAGGTCTGATGACCCCCAAACGACCTCCGTTCGCGAAATTGATCATGTCATTAGCGTCAAAACGTTGAAACCTATCAAATGAGACTTTCGCGCTCAATTCGGACGAGTTTGCGCGAATATCGAGCCATTGGAAATGACAACGAGCAATTTTGAACTGAAATTGATCCGATTCGACGCCGACTTGAACCAAACGGTCTCCGATCGTAAAACGGACTACACCGTTGCATCCGGAACATCAAAATAACCAACAATTGATATATATCTTGCTCATGTAACAATGTCATCGCAAAAATCCTAATTAGAGTTAATTTTCACTTAAATAAAGAAAATTCTATAAATACCCCTCCTTACATCCAACCCTAATCCACTACCCACAGCCAACCCAACCGGCCCTAACCCTCGATTCCTCTCGTTCGGCCAGTCCTCCCGTGGCCGCACAGCTCCATCTTGGGCGAACAACAGCCAGCCGTTCATCCCGCTTCCGCAGCCACGGGAGCATAGCGACCAAGCTCCCGTCTCCTCCCATGCACACCTCCCGGAGACACAACCATCCCCACCTCTGCGCCTGACCCTTTCGCATGTGCACCCGCATTCGGCCATGGTGTTTACACTACTGTGCTCCGAAAATTCGCCACCAACTTCTTCGATGAAAAGAGTATTTTAAAGAGTCGGCGTAATTTTCAGAAGGCAGATGGAATAGTAGATAAGACACTACCTAGAGATTTCGTCCTCATTTGGTGAGAACTTTAGATCTGGTTTCAGGTTTCTTATAAGTGCAAGCCCCTATAGTTAATTACCCCTCTCAATAAGTGAGAGAGAACTTATGATTAAGGATAGTCGTTAGATCGCAAAATGCATAGCGTATAGTAGCAGCATGTGCAGTTTTAGAATTTAAGATATGAAATTCATCATTTTAGCTTAAAGGATGGTTGGGAAGGATGGCGTGTAAATCCATGGTTTATCATCCCGGACGTCAGCGGTCCTATCTACTTGGAGTGGTCGACCCAACGACGAAGGATCCTCATCGAATACATAAGTTATGTCAAGAAATCCTTAGACTTGGGGTGGTGTTTGTCAGGAGGATCTTAAGTCTACCTTAGTTGATAGAGTTATTTGTCCTATCAAATATACCCTATGATTCACAACTCAAAGGGCAGAGCCATTGGGGAGCATACATGATACAATCGTGATCGTAATATAATAGACCAGTAAATCATCCGTCAGGGACTCACTCGTGCTACTTCATCTGAGCTCTTAGCCAATCGAGGACCGCGGGTCCGCGTCACTTACGTGAGATTGATTGAGAGTGAACATAGTAGAACACTTGATTTGACATTTGGCTCTTTATGAGCTAGAGTTTTCTTAATTTGTCACCTCCGACAAACAGTTGCGGAAGATGGATGGATTGAGTTTGATTTAAGCTTTTAATGATAAAGTTTCATTTAAGCAATTTCAGATTGCTATTTAA